>JARJHM010000589.1:0-203178 GCA_033356055.1 Carex pumila
TACTTGACAAATACCTCCCAGTCTTTTTCTTCCATATTTTGCTTGGCAAAATCGGGCGTATCACCCGGGCGCCACAATTTAGTCATCTCGGATCGCCACCTCCGGTGACAAGTAGCCATCTTCTGATAATAATAGTTCCTCACTTTTTCGTCATCTTTTATACCCCATCTCAGCTGCCAAACAAATAGAAATCAAAATTTAGAGTTAGTTAATATCAAATGAAAGCTTGTGAACTTAGTACTACGTTATTTACCTTCAGTGTTTCCCATATTTTCAGCTTGTTCTCTTCTGGAACATCTTTCCACAATACGAAACTTATAGGAATATTCCTTCTCACCAATATACCGAATTCCGTTGGAAAAGACGTTGTATCCATAGTAACAACCGACCTGTGAAACTTGTCAAGTTCCACCTCTTTCCCTTTCTCGTTAAACTTCTCCTTGATTGCATTAGGCCCTCTTTCTCGTTTCTTAGCCGAGGTTGTCTGACTATTGCTTTCCATATCTGAATTTGCAAGTCCAAATAAATCCAAGTCCAAATAAATTCAAAGTCCAAATAAATCCAAACTAACTTCAAACCAATTCAAATTAAATCAACAAATAAATCCAAACCAATTATTTTGGTTTGGTAACTAAACCAATTATTAACCCAAATTCTAATGTACCAACAACAATTTTCAAATGTCTAACAATTATTTTGGTTCTTAAGCTAGGTACCAACAATTGTTCTAATGTACCAACAACAATTTTCAAATGTCTAACAATTATTTTGGTTCTTAAGCTAAGTACCAACAATTATTCTAATGTACCAACAATTACTAATGTACCAACAATTATAATGTACCAACAACATTTATTTTGGTTCTTAAGCTAGGTACCAACAACAACCGAAATTTTAATGTACCAACAACAAGAATTAGCAACAAGAATTTTCTAAATTCAATTGGTACCCGAATTAAATTGGTACCCGAATTATTTCTCAAATTGGTACCTCTTAAATTGGTACCCTAATCTATCAAATTTCTAACAAATAAGCAATGCCTTGGTACAATTTCTAATAAACAATTTCTAATAAGCAATGCCTTGGTTCAATTTCTAATAAGCAATTTGTAAACCAATTATTTCTAAACAATTTCTAATAAACAATTTCTAAATAATTCTTAATTTCTAAACAATCTCACAATTTGTATATGAACCCCTAAACTTTTAAACTTTCGCAAAATGGACCCTGTTAGTTCAAAGTCTGGTATAACACTCAAAATCACACTTCTAAAATTTTGCATAATGGTCCCTGTTAGTTCAAAGTTTGGTATACTCACAAAATCAGCACATTACTACCCTAATAAATCAAATTTAGAGAAGGAGACTAACCCGAGATTGAGAGGGAGAGACGGAGCCGAAAGTAGGCGGAGCACCGGCTAGGTCACGGTTTTGATAGGTCGATCACGGCTAGGTCACGGAGGAGGAGAGGGAACACTATCAGCAGTGTGGAGAGGGAGCGCGGCAAGGCGGAGCACAGCTAGGTCACGGCGGCTTGGAGAGGGTTTTGTCGGTTTTGAGTGTTTTGAGTGTGTTGAGTGTTTTGAAAACTTAGTAAGTTTTAAAGAATACAGAGGCGCCGGTTGTAGAGGGAAGCCTATCAGCATCGGTTTCTATATTAAGAACCGATGCTGATAGTTATCTGTATCGGTTCTTAAGCTAGGAACCGATGCTGATAATGCTATTTATTTAAAATTGTGCTTTTTATTTATGAATGTGTATGTTACTTTGAAATATTAAAAAAAGGATGTTTATGTGTTATTTTATATTTTTGTATTTTAAAATATTTAAAAAAGGATGTTTATGTGTTATTTTATATTTTTGTATTTTTGAATGTGTATGTTATTTTAAAATATAAAAAAAGCTTGTTTATGTGTTATTTAAT
Organism: Carex pumila; assembly: GCA_033356055.1. Taxonomy (NCBI): domain Eukaryota; kingdom Viridiplantae; phylum Streptophyta; class Magnoliopsida; order Poales; family Cyperaceae; genus Carex; species Carex pumila. The sequence continues at coordinate 1,924 of JARJHM010000589.1, forward strand.
ATTTTTGTATTTTAAAATTTAAAAAAAAGGACTTTTATGTGTTATTTTATATTTTTGTATTTTATTTGCAATTTTAAAATATAACAAAAGCATGTTTATGTGTTATTTTATATTTTTGTATAAAAAAAACATGTTTATGTGTTATTTTATAGTTTTGTATTTTAAATTTTTAAAAAAATGATTTTTATGTGTTATTTTGTATTTTTGAATGTGTATGTTATTTTAAAATATAAAAAAAAACATGTTTATGTGTTATTTTCTTTATTTTAAAAATTTGAAAAAAGGATTTTTATGTGTTATTTTATATTTAAAAAAAAATGTTTATGGGTTGTGTTATATTTTTGTATGTGTAAGTAATCAGTATCGGTTCTTAAGCTAGCAACCGATGCTGATAGTGCTATTTATTTAAAATTGTGCTTTTTATTTATGAATGTGTATGTTACTTTAAAATATTTAAAAAAGGATGTTTATGTGTTATTTTATATTTTTATATTTTTGAATGTGTATGTTATTTTAAAATATAAAAAAAGCTTGTTTATGTGTTATTTAATATTTTTGTATTTTAAAATTTAAAAAAAAGGATTTTTATGTGTTATTTTATATTTTTGTATTTTATTTGCAATTTTAAAATATAAAAAAAACATGTTTATGTGTTATTTTATATTTTTGTATAATAATGTCGATTACTATCAGCATCGGTTCTTAAGCTAGGAACCGATGCTGATAGTGCTATTTATTTAAAATTGTGTTATTTTATATTTTTGTATAAAAAAAACATGTTTATGTGTTATTTTATATATTTTTATTTTAAAATTTAAAAAAAGGATTTTTATGTGTTATTTTATATTTTTGAATGTGTATGTTATTTTAAAATATAAAAAAATCATGTTTATGTGTTATTTTATACTTTTATTTTAAGATTTGGTGTTATTTAGTTTCAAATAACACCAATGTCATATTAGTCTAACTCATTTTTGTATGTGTAACTAATCAGCATCGGTTCCTAGCTTAGAACTGATGCTGATAGTGCTATTTATTTAAAATAATGTCGATTACTATCAGCATCGGTTCTTAAGCTAGGAACCGATGCTGATGGTGCTATTTATTTAAAATTGTGTTAGTTTATATTTTTGTATAAAAAAAACATGTTTATGTGTTATTTTATATTTCTGTATTTGAAAATTTTAAAAAAGGATTTTTATGTGTTATTTTATATTTTTGAATGTGTATGTTATTTTAAAATATAAAAAAAAACATGTTTATGTGTTATTTTATATTTTTGAATGTGTATGTTATTTTAAAATATAAAAAAAGCACGTTTATGTGTTATTTTATATTTTTGAATGTGTATGTTATTTTAAAATATAAAAAAAGCATGTTTATGTGTTATTTAATATCTTTGTATTTTAAAAATTACTTATAAAATAAAATAAAATAAGCTACTAAAATAAAAACATTAAAAATTTAAAAATAAGCTAATAAATTACATATAACATGAAAAAAAATAAGCTACAAGAAGTGTTGAAGAATAACTTGCATACTTCTCATCGTCGGGTGTTTCAGTGCATTCTGAAAAAAAAAACCCGTACCTTTTTGTCAGCAATATTAAAGATTATTAACTCACATTTTAATATTTTTTGACATACCAATATTAAATATATGACATACCAATATTATGATTTGCCAATGGAAACTTCTTCAACCCATTCTCCTTCATCATGATCGATGCGCATGTGACCTGTTTCATTATCCTCAGCACCCGGTAGAGATGCCATGCCAGTAGAAAACGGTGGTATCTCATCAAAATGATCGTACGCTTCTTCGTCTTCCACATTATCAATCCCGATTATACGTCTTTTACCCGAGAGGACAACATGTCTTGAACGATCGACGGGATCAGTTACGTAGAACACTTGCGTGGCTTGTCTTGCAAGTATAAATGGATCATCCTTATATCCAGCTTTACTGAAATCCACCAGAATAAAACCATCTTCGTCGACTTTAACCCCCCTACGGTTATCGACCCATTTACACATAAATAACGGGATATTAAATCTTCTGTAATCGAGCTCCCAAATTTCTTCAATAAACCCGTAATATGACATCGATGCATGCGATGGTCCGGCACCTTTAGGATCTGACAAATCACTCGAAACAGCTACTAACGTCACTCCACTGTTTTGCACGGTACTCTTTGCATCTTGATTTCTTGTGTAAAATGTGTACCCATTTATGTCATATCCTTGGAAGGTCCTCACGACATGAACTGGACCAAGAGCCAACAATTTGACAATTTCTTTAATGTTTTCTCCCTCCGGAGCTTGCATGACTCTACGTGTAAACCATCTTTCAAAAGTTTTATTGTGTTCGCCGATTAACCACTTGTTAGATTTTTAGGATTCTGTTGCCGCAAGAGAGTCATATGCTCGTCCCAAAAAGGATGAACGTCAGTGAGGTGTTGCAAAACATGAAAATGTGCTAGTGACATTGTTGTACTATCAGGCACGAATAATTTCGCACCGATTGTTCCTACCCCGTGAAGTCTACCCTCGTGCCGAGATTTAGGGATGCCGATGGCTTTGACATCATCCATATAATTAGTACAAAACTCAATAACCTCTTCGGCAGTGTAAGCTTTTACGATGCTGCCCTCAAGCCGATATCGGTTCCTGACATATCCCTTTAACAATCCCATGTATCTCTCGAACGGATACATGTACCGCAAGAAAACAGGTCCACACATCTTAATTTTTCTAATTAGGTGAACGATTAAATGAACCATGATGTCAAAAAAAGACGGCGGAAAATACATTTCAAGATGACAAAGAGTGACAACAACCTCCTTTTGCAGAGCATCTAGCGTATCAGGATCATTTACTTTGCAACATATGGCGTTAAAGAAAAAGCAAAGCTTCGTAATGGTCTGCCTAACACACTTTGGCAATATACCCCGAATTGCAACAGGAAGAAGCTGTGTCATTAAAACATGACAGTCGTGAGACTTCATTCCTGTCAATTTTAAATCATCCAGTGAAACTAGGTTTTTAAAATTCGAAGAATATCCAGATGGAACTTTGACACCATGAAGGCATTCCAGTAAGCTTTTTTTCTCTGCTTTCGATAGCGTATGCATTGCGGGTTTTAGATATGTACAAGTTTTTCCTTTTTCTCTTTCCTTCTCTGCTGGTTGTAGATCTGGCCTTATGTTCAAGAATTGCATGTCTTTCCGAGCATTGATACCGTCCTTAGTTTTACCCGGAATATTCAATAATGTTCCAACTATGCTATCACACACGTTTTTAACCACATGCATCACATCGAGACAGTGTCGAACCTCTAAGTGCTCCCAGTATGGTAAATCCCAGAATATTGACCTCTTCTTCCAACATATTTTCGGAGCCCCTTTCTTTCTCACCACCTTCTTTTTAAATTTACCCAATTGAACTTTCAAATCTTTTACTCGCAAATAAACTTGCTTACCGATCAACGGGTAATTTGCTCTGGTATTCTCGGTCTTTCCATTGAATTCTTTTTTTCTCTTTCGGTGTGCGTGGTTGGCAGGAAGAAATCTACGATGACCCATGTACACATTTTTAGAGGAGTTGGGTAGCCACACATCGACTGTATCATCCAGGCAAACAGGGCACGCTTTCTCTCCTTTGACACTATAACCCGACAAATTTCCATAAGAAGGAAAATCATTAATGGTGCAGAAAAGCATGGCCCGTAAAGTGAATTTCTCCTTGCTGTATGCATCATACATTTGCACTCCGGGTTGCCATAATTCTTTTAAATCCTCAATCAATGGCGCTAGATACACATCTATGTCGTTCCCGGGCTGTTTGGGTCCTGATATGAGCAAGGTCAACATGATGTATTTGCGCTTCATACATAACCAAGGCGGAAGATTATAAATGCACAATAGAACCGGCCAACTGCTATGCTTGCTGCTCATGCTACTGTGCGGATTTATTCCATCTGCACTCAGCCCAAGCTTTAGATTTCTAGGGTCACGTCCGAATTCAGAAAACTCTCTGTCAATATTCCTCCACTGAGGAGAATCAGCGGGGTGCCATAATTTCCCGTCTTTCTTCCGGTTTTCGGCATGCCAACGCAGTAATTTTACATCTTTAGCATTTGAGAACAAACGTTTGAATCTTGGTTTTACGGGGAGGTACCACAATGCTTTTGCGGGAGGTCCTTTATTCGGTTTACAATCATCACTTTTATCACTGGCAATCTGCTTTGGTTTGTAACGTGATGCACCACATTTTGGACACTCGTGAAGGTCTTCATACTCATTTCGATATAATATACAATCATTTGGGCATGCGTGTATTCTTTGAACTCCCAAATCAACTGGGCACAATATTTTATTCGCTTCGTAAACATTGGGTGGTATCTCGTTTCCTTCCGGAAGCATTTCTTTTAAAGTTTGTAATAGCTCAGTAAAACTTCTATCACTCCAACCGTTAGATGCTTTAAGGTTATACAATTTTAATACACCTTTCAATTTTAAAAATTTAGAACAACCAGGATACAATTCCTTATTAGAATCATCGTACAAATTCTCAAACAAACAATACTGCTTATCATCATCAAAATCCTCTTCTATATCACGTAACATTTGATCAAAATTATCACATTTATCTACCACTATATCATCATTTTTTTCGGTATGATACTCCTGTTGCTCAGTACGAGTACCTACGTCGGTTTCCAATCCCCGTAAGTCATTCCCCTCATCCCCAACAGTATGGTATTCCTGATGCTTAGTACCAGTACCTATGTCGGTTGGAAAACTCTCACCATGCCATATCCAACACTTATATCCTTGCTTGAATCCACGACGGATTAAATGGCTCCTCACTTGGTTCGGGTTGGAAAATTTTTGACCATTGTTACAATCACGACAAGGACACGACATCATTGTACTCCCCTTATTCGCCATATCTTCCATAGCAACTCTGATAAATTCCTCGACACCTGTCGTATATTCATCCGATAGACGTGATGCTTCGTACATCCAACTGCGGTCCATCTGCAATTATAGTAGAACACAATTAATTTAGAACAAGCTTGGGGTACTAAATTATATTCACAGTAAGGCTTACATGGGGCCTGGTTACCATCCTATCCCACTCTTTGAATACTTCGTCTCAGTAGTGACCACTTGTTAGTCGTGTTTTAGTATTTAAGAAAATTTCGGTAGCATTTTCCCTTAGTTCCCCGAGTATTCGGGGAACTAATAAGGAGAAATACTGCCGAAAGTTTCTTAAATACTAAAACACGACTAACAAGTGGTCACATCCTAATTGAGACAAAGTATTCAAAGAGCAGTCCCAAAACGGGGACTATTCAAAATTTAATCCCTAATGGATTAATTTTGAACGGGTATCATGACTTAAAGGCATTAATAATGCGGTTTTGGCTCTTAAGACAATACTCTAGCTACATACTTACTACAAATCTATTTAGTCTAGCTATCGAAATACACATTTATGCACAAAACTAATTAAACATGATTTTTATGTTGTACTTACAACTTTTTTAGATGCCGTACCGAGTGAGATGAAGATCGCTGCACCAAATCTCTCAATAATAGCCAAACTACAAAATTAAACCATCGGAACCTAAATAAGAGATGTATATATATATAACATGGACTTGGCTATGGTGCTAAATATGGGTTGCATAGAGGCCTCCCGTGCTACGGCTCAATATTTGAGTTTTCAAAATACTAACGGCCGATCCGAACCGTTTATATTGTTCTCCATATTAATATGTGTTTGGAGACCAAATTTTACATTTTTTGGAAAAATTTTACTATTTTTTTAGATTTATTGAAAATCGTTGTTTTTTAAGACAAATCTGGACCATAAAAAAATAGTAAACAATTTCCAAAAAATGTAAAATTTGGTCTCCAAACACATATTAATATGGAGAACAATATGAATGGTTCGGATCGACCGTTAGTATTTTGAAAACTCAAATATTGAGCCGTAGCACAGGAGGCCTCTATGCAACCCATGGCATATTAGCCAAATACTATATAACATATATATGATGCATGCTAGGGTATATATGGGTATATATCAAAAGCTCAAATATAGCATGCATGTGCAAATATAGTTATATCAAAAATTCATATATATCATGAATTTGCTCATCTTCACATATAAAGAAAAGCTTAAAATATAAAAATGTATTAAAACCTAAAAGATAGATTAGGGTTTATAAAATGGACCGAATTAGAACCTAAATTGTGCTAGATCTAACATCAAACTTGAGAAAAGAGATGATTAATCAATTAATGAACCTGAGAACGAAGAGTGAGATAGCTGATCAATGCCCAGTAAGACAGCTGCTGCGCCAAGCAATGGAGGAAGAAGAAAGAAAAATGATTCTGGGAAGAATCAGACTTCGGGATAAAGCTAAATAGGCACTATCAGCATCGGTTCTAAGCTTAGAACTGATCCAGATAATGGAGGAAGAAGAAAGAAAAATGATTCTGGGAAGAATCAGACTTCGGGATAAAGCTAAATAGGCACTATCAGCATCGGTTCTAAGCTTAGAACCGATCCTGATACTTTACAATCAGCATCGGTTCTAAGCTTAGAACCGATGCTGATAGTGCATGTGCTGTGCTTTCATTAGCTTTTAGTATCGGTTTTAGTGATAGAACCGATCCAGATAGGTATTAGTATCGGTTGGTTAGTACACCCGATCCAGATAAGCCGATCCTGATTCCTGTTTTTCCACTAGTGGATATATTCATTTTTGCCACCGGTACTAAGATTTCATTATAATCTATGTCATAGGGTTTAGGTAATCTCTTTTATGAATTAGGATAAACAAGTTGAACGTGCATAGAATCTCGTATAATCTAAACTCTCATTCAATCTCAACTTGCATAGTTTGTTTCAAAAGCGTTGATTCCTACTATATATATGCAAAAGATATAAACGTCATGAATTTACGTCATGATGTATGAGCATTCTTCTTTACAAAATAAATATTTATATTTCTAGAATGCATATAATTAAGGGATCAAGGTAAGAAGGTGAATTTCTCTAAATCAAATTGTGAGAATGACTCAATATATACGATTTGGTCAAGAACTTGCATGCACGTAGAAAGGTAAATTACTACTGCTATATCACGCAATAGGAATTTAGATAAATACTTTTAATTTAAATATTAGTGTAAGAACTAGCCTTTGATTTAGTGGCAAAGATGATGCTATTCGTAAGGGAGGTCACAAGTTCGAAATCTAGAAAAAGCAATCGTGTGTGAATGTTAAATAGTTGCTGAAAAAAAAAATTAAATATTAGTGCACGCAGAAAGGTCTAGCAACATTTAGAATGCTTCATTTAATTAACTATATTTATAAAATCCAGTGCTTGCAACTTAAAACTTTTCGGATTTGGAACATCCAAGATCATAGTACGAGAAATAAAAGAAAGAAAAAAGAGATGTACAATTAATAAGATATCATGAATGAAATCATAAGCCATGAAGATCAAAGGATCAGGCCATGCCTCAAATCATGATTTAACATACTTCTTAATTATTTGTTCACTATTTTAGTACTTGGGAACAGAAAGCAAAATCTAACAAAACTTTATTTTATTTCCTTACTTATCACTCTTTTTTGTGATCCTCAAATTAAATCTTCTCTCACATCCAAAATCACACACACGAACACTTGCTTCACTCGCAAAGAAACAAAATTTTTGAAAAGATGATAACAGATTAATAAAATCACAGTATCAGTCCAAGGATAAAACAATCCTCAACTGTGAACTAGACTACACGATAGAGCCATCAGCAAAATTGCAGCATCAGTCTCGTCTTGTGGGAAAACCCGATGGAAAGCTGAATTCTTGCTCAAGCTGATAATTATTTCATCTTTGGTGGTGATCTTTCTACAAGCCACTTTGTTTGGAGTATTGATCTTGCACCGTTTCTTAATAGGAAGAGTCCGATCTACATCAGCTGATCTCTTATCTTTTTTCACCTTGTAAGTGTGTGCAGAACTAGGTGCTAGCCCACCATTTGCAGCTGCCAAAGCAGCACGCCTTGCTTTCCTTTGTCTAATGCCACATGCATTGCAGAGCGACTGCACCAACACAACAAAAACAGAAAATAAAAATCAATACAATTTAAAAGTTCCACCAAGGACATGATCAGTGAGAACACTATGTAAATGATTTTCTGGCGTTTTGCAAAAGTATCCTTAGTTTTAATTACCTTTGGGCCACAAGGGCCAGTTCTCCATAGTGGGGTCTTTGTGGTATTGCAAGCTGAGCAAACTCTTACTATGTCATGTGACGAGTTATTGTTGGAATTCCTTGTAGTTTGGTCTTGTTGGTTTGCTTGTATTGAAGTTCTTCTCTGCTTTTTCTCGGTCACGCGATCTGAGTTCATCATCTTCCTCACGAACCTAATGTTTGATGGCATCCACTGCCCTTGTACATGGTCCTGTGATAAGCCATGACTCGCAACAAGGTGATCAGACAAAGATTGTTGATCACTTTTGTTATCAGTCATGATCCCATGGGGGGATGGAATAGATGAAGATTCAGTGCTTGATCCAGCCATGAATATATGCTCGTTGATCTATACAAGAAAGTAAAAGAAAGTTCGATTTAATTCAATCATAAGATGAATTAATGATAGTTTTATTTAGTATCGTATTTTAACTTGCTTTGATTACTTTTGGAAAGATTCTAAATACATCAAGCAAGAATGTTTCTGTGAACAGCTTTGTATTTGTGATCTATGTGTAAAAAGAAAGAAATGACAAATATTAAAGGTTTTCGGTTTGAAATATGGCTCACCTCTCTTCGATCATGACCTTCAACTCTTCCTTGGTTATTTGAATTGTTCATCACAAAAGGGTATATAGCCTCCGTTTGTTCATGATGTCCTACTCTTGATCCCTGATCTCTTGAATTGTCGATCACAAAAGGATAAATAAGTGAGGGATCATTGGCTAAGGTTAAGGTTGGCCCGTGATCTTGATCTCCCTCAAGGGAAAAATTAGGAAAGTGGCTCATGTAGAGTGCACTAGACATGAGAGAGAGCGAAGAAGAGCACTGTCTAGTATCTAAAGGGGGGTCTAAATAGATAAAAGGAAAGGTGGAAAAAGAGAATGAGAAAGATCATGAATTGCGGAGTGTGAATATCTCCTATATATAAGCAAACCCAAGACCCCAATTAAGACTAAAAGTTAATCCGTGTGATATTCTCTTCGGGGGTGTAAATGAAACCGACAATAGTTTATCCGAAAAATTATAATTAACAATTTTAAGGGACAATAGATTCATATAGTGGTGGGTATATAATTAATATAGCGGCCGGTAACAGACATTTGTATAACCCAATCGGTTCATAACGGAAATGAACTTTTTTTTTTAATTTTTTTTCCTTGTATATCTAAGCAGTAAATTAAATCCAATAAAAAAATCTCAAAATGTAAAGCCATACTACAATACAAAATTAAATTATTTATATTAAAATAAAATTTTAGAAGTAGATCAACATTTAGTACTAATCACAGCAAATTAAGTATCGTATAATTACATATATAAAAGTTAATAAAATTGTATATTTAATCATGCATGGTTTGAAAATAGTCAATCACTATAAAAAATTTAGTAATGAAAACTTAAATTGGAGGCTATTTTAGAAATTTGTGCTAACTGAGCTAAATAAAAATCAGCTATTTTCAGTAAAAACATGTTATTTGTCGAATCAAACACTACTTATCGCGATACACACACTACTTATGAGAAAATAACCTAATTAAAATATTATCATGTAAGAATTTGTTTTTGATGTAGTCAGAAAAGCCAATATTTTATACATGAGAGACCTCATGTTTTAAATCTGACTAAAAATTATTTTGAAAATATTAAAAAGTATTTAGTGGCTTGACTCCAGTCACTATTTTCAAATGGAAAAAAAATACCATGTAGATATTATGTTCTATTATGGGTTTCGAACACATTATTTCTCACACCACAAGATATGTGCATTTGTTACTAGATCAAAAGCTAGTTTTTCTCGCATTAAAATTTAATTTAGGGTGCGTTTGGATGAAACAAAAAATAACTCGGAATAGTTGCTAACCCAACATTTCGGAATAGCTACTAACCCAACATTTCTAAGGAATAGCGGAATAGCAGCTAACTTGAGCTATTCTTTGTGTTGAGAGTAGCTTTTTTTTTCATCCAAACGTGAAAATCAAAGAATAACTCGTTAGGAATAGCTGCTATTCCTGGGTTAGAGCTATTCCCCGGTCATCCAAACGTACTCTTAAAGAAGAGCTTGACATGATGCTCAAGGATTAATAAGACTTGAAAGATGATTAGACAATTTTGAGAAAAAGAGTTTGATATGATGCTCGAGGAATAATAAGACTTGAGAGGATTAATAATAAGATTTGTTTGTTTGGATCATGTGAGGATTAGTGCAAGAATAGTGTAATTAGGATTAGTATCTAAGAATAGAGAGAAACTAGTGATATCATATTAGTGTGAAAATAGTGTAATGTGGTGTTATTCGGTTAGTAAAAATGTTGCTGAGATTGTACATTTGAAATAATGAATAGCTGTAATTCTCTAGTGAGCGAAATAACAAAGGATTAAGGAAGAGAAAAAATATCGCAAGTGGGAACTCAAATGAATTGTCACAACATAAAGACGGTAAAAGTGGCATCAACTTTGTCAGATAGAGACTATATTAGTAGAAATTCAAGAAAGAAGCACTTTTCTCTCTCTTCAAATACAAAAATAGTAGTTATTCCAGCATTAACAATGAATAGTATATTTACATATTAGCAGCTATTTCGAATAGCAAAAAATATTGTTTGGATACCAATAGCTTTTTTGTATAGTAGTTAGTTTTAGATTAGCTACTATTCGATCTAATCAATCCATATATAAGCCGGATGTGCTAGTTCGATGTGGTTAGAGTAGAACTAGAGTGTTCTTAATTTAGTATATAGTGAAGTGGTAAAAAAACTATTCAAAATTAGAAGAATTTTAAATCAATTTTAATACAACTATTTTTTGAATATATTTTTTACCAATTGACTTTATAATAAATTAATTTTAAAATTAAAAAATTTCGCATATAGACACATGACTTATAAAATATATTGGTTTTTTAATAGTTTGAATTCATCGTTTAAAGTCAATCCGATAAATTTTAGAGTTTAAGTTCACAAAGAAGCTTGATGAACTTAAGAACACCCACTAGTGGAAAATATAGAATCAGGATCGGTTATATAAGCATATTAGTGTCGGAATACAACCGATCCTGTTGAAGGCGATGCTGATAGTTCAATAATCTGGATCGGTTCTTACGTTTCAATAACCGATCCAAATAGAAACTATCAGGATCGGTTGTTTAATATAACTGATATTAATAACCACCAATCTGAATCGGTTATTTAGGAGAACCGATCCTAATAATTTTTTTTTTAATGCACATTAAACAGTATCGGTTCTATTTAAAAACCGATAGAGATATATATTTTTATTTTAAAAAAAACTTCGAAAAAATTATCAGGATCGGTTGTTAGTATACAACCGATCCTAATACTCACTATTAAGATCGGTTGTACACTAACAACCGATCCTGATTGTTTATTCGAATTTTTTTTAATAAAAAAAAGATCTATCTAGATCGGTTGTTAGTGTACAACCGATGCTAATAGGGATTATTAAGATCGGTTGTACACTAACAACCGATCCTAATTGTTTATTCGAAATTTTTTTTAATAAAAAATGATATATCTAGATCGGTTGTTAGTGTACAACCGATGCTAATAGCGATTATTAAGATCGGTTGTATGCTAACAACCGATCCTATTTGTTTTTTCAAATTTTTTTTAATAAAAATAGATATCTAGATCGGTTGTTTAATAGAACCGATTCTGATGTTTTATTGAATCTTAAAAAATGCAATTTTTATTTATTAGACCAGCTTCCATATATATATATATGCTGGCCCAATATGCTAAATTATAATTTTTTTGCATACAAATCACATACACATCCTGAATTAAATATCATAGACATACACATCCTAAATTAAATATCATAGACATACACATCCTACATTAAATATCATACACAAATCCTAAATTAAATATCAAAGACATACACATCCTAAATTAATGTTCATGCAAATTAAGTTTACACATCCTACATTATTGTACTTCTTCTCGGCATTACCTCATTTAGAAAAATTTGAACCCACATTTTTCGAAATTCGCCCAAGCGTTGTATAGTATGTTTAGCTGAAAAATCCTGCATTTTTTAAAAGATAGAAGAGTATGCACAATTAATTGTGTATTTTATTATATTTGAAGCAACAATGCTTAATTACTTTTGGAAAATATATAAATGCATATATACCATTAAGTTCGGAAAAACATCGAGTTGTTCGTTTATTATGTCTTGCATGAGCAACATGACATAATATGCACATTCCCAGCCCGGCCAGTTGTTGCGGGCACTATATAACAAGTTTGAGAAAATTGAAATGCATGTTAATGAGCATACAAATGGCTTATATGTCTAGATATTCACAAATTTTTGCATCTAGGTCCCTATAATCATATCTCAATAGAAAGTATTACCTTGCAATCTTTATGAACCGTTAAAGGAGTACCCATTTTCCTGATGAAGACACTGTTGAAATATGAACACATTGAACAATCAGTACTTACGAGAGAAATTTAAAATGATAAAATAATAAAAAAATCATTAGCATTCTAAACAAACGTAAAACAAGATAAAGGCACTTACTCCTCGATCGCAGCAGTGATCATTAGCATTAATTTAAACTTCTTATTGGAATCGTACACATACAATGCACTTTCTCTTGGCATAAGCATGGCCAACATCCAATGATCTCTGCATGTTAGATTTGTAGCATGTAATATTCTATAATTAGTATGAATTGAAAGAAATATAAAATTAGAATATATATATATAACACTAACATGTGATGATATGGTATAAATATTAATCTCTTGTCCCGATTTGCTTTGAGTGCTTCCCCTATGTATTGAAGTACATTTCCTCGATTATCATTCAATAGGATGGCATTCGTTCGACCAGGGTCCATGAAACCAATTTGGTCATCGGGAAATTCCTCCTTGATGAATTTGTGCCAATGCCTTCCAAAAAAAGACATACAGGTGATCTCAATTTTGTGAAATTTGAATTAAAAGTACTAAATTATGCAATTATGATGAATATTAACTCACAACATCCAGATCTGAATAACTGGTACAGTGAGCCACTCTTTTGGTGTAAGCAAGGCTGCATAATCATCTGCAAAAACGTGTATGGGGTCTGGTGAACAGAAAAGATCAAGTGGCGGATCGATTTTGAATGGACTGCCATCTAGCTCCGAAAATCTATCACGTAGCTGCTTGAATGTTCATCCCAGCTTGTCAAAATTGATATGATCAAACGCCTTGCTGTGACTCGTTGCTTTCCCACCTCCAGGAACTTGTAAATCTTTGCCTGGTTCCTGCAAAATTTCATAATAAATTGAAATAAAATCCAGAATCAACTACAACTCTATCATATAGATACAAATTAAGAAGTATAAGAAGTTGTAATAACAATATACCTCAACTGGACCTGTCAATATCATGGACATCGGCCATGCAGTGAAACTGCCGAGAACCGATCCAATGGTTAACTGCTCGCCATTTGGTACATGTAAGGGGAGCTCTAGGAAGTCTGCATCCTGAATAGCATCCACCGTTACTCTTGCATGATCGGGTGGCATAGGCCTACTGTGAATTGTTCCACCTGGTGCAACTGGAACATGAATTGTCCCTCTAGCCACTACAAGAGTATTCCCATCTACATTCGCCAGGAGCTTGCAGCTTACTTCTGCCTCCTGTACAAATATATATGTTTACTTGAATAAAATAATATGTATGGAACTAGGACATGTAATGGAAAATATATTAAAATATGAATACGTATGAAACTAATGCATATGCTTACTGATTCAAATCTAAATTTGCATTACCTCAGTAAACTCGGAAAGATCTGCATATGGTTTGACTGACTGGCAGCTGCTCTGAATGATTGTTGGGGTATACGTCTTTGCTTGTTGGCCCATTGTCTGCTGAAGCAAAAGTGCCAGTTCAGATTTCATTTCTTGCCGTAATCTCTCCTCTATTCCTCTAACTCTCTCCTCCACTCTTTGATCCACTCTGGCGTCAAATTCTGCTTCGGACCTCGGGGGAGTGCGTCTCCTCCTTGTTGAGCTCTTCCCAAATATTTTTTGTATTGGAACCAGACCTCCCACTCCTCTCACCCTCCCAGGATGTTCCGGATTTGGCAGAGATTTTCCCAGAACATCATTGTATCGTTCGACGACCAACAAGCCTTGTTTCAAAGCCGCTTCTTGTTCATCCTGAAATGACAACATGCATGTTATAACATAATAAATTAAAGTTAAATTTCAATGAATGACAATATCTAAATCCTCACAATTTTTTTGATGACTGGTACGTAGTTCTCGGGATAAAAGCGCTCGTTTGTCTCTTCTGAGAGCTTCTGTCTTGCTAGTTTCCATGTGACGTGCCTATGCTGAACCGACAAATCAACAAACTCCTCTAGTGTCAATGCAGTACTAGTTGACCCTTGGGAAGACGGATCACTCGATGCTTTCTCATTTGCAATCGCCTGCATAGCATCTTTGAGCCTACTCTGGAAACCCTCGCCACTATAACCTCTAGATCCCAAGAAATGCGGATACTTGTTGTGGGCCTGATTCTCCGTCCCAATCTGGCTGGCAGCCTACAATTTGAACAAAGAAACATTTGGCCTTAATTATAAAAAAAATTTGAATTCTTGATTAGAGATAAGGTAGGTGGTCCATAGAAATAAACATACATCAAATTCCTGTGTCATTCGGTACTCGACAAATTCTTCCCAGTCTTTTTCTTCAATCTGCAGCTTAGCAAAATCGGGTGTCCCACCCTCGCGCCACACTTTAGTCAGGTCAGTTCGCCACTTCCGGTGAGTAATAGCCATTCTCTGATAATAATATTTCTGCACTTCTTCATCGTCGACTATGCCCCAGTCCACCTGCCAAACAAGTAGAAATCAAAATTTAGAGTTAGTTAATATCAAATGAAAGCTTGTGAAATTAGTACCATGCATGTTATTTACCTTAAGTATTTCCCATATTTTTAGCTTGTACTCTTCTGGAACATCTTTCCATCGTTGGAATCCTATGGGAACATTCTTTCTTACCAATATCCCAAATTGAGTGGCAAAACACTTAGTCTCTTGAGTAACAACAGGCCTAAAAAATTTGTCAAGTTCCACTTGTTTGCCTTTCTCGTTGAACTTCTCCTTAAGTTTGCTAGGCCCTCTTCCTCGTTTCTTAACCGAGGCTGATTCGCTACCACTATGACCACTATCACCTTCCATATTTTCTCTTCTTGGCTACAATATTATCATTTAATTTTACGAGTGATGAGATTCTTATACACACATGGGTACTAGTAACTAAGTCATGCTCATTTTAGGATAATAATGATTTGCATTCACCACAACTAAGTAATAGACAGTGATGCATAATTATAACATTTTTACATTCCTAAATTATACTTATTTTTTTCCTAAATGATACTCATTCCTAAAAGTAATAGACAATGATGCAAAGTAGAAAACAAAAGGTATATATATCCATGCATAAAATTGAAAGAGAGGTATATATATCCATGCATAAAATTAGTCCCAAAAGTTATATATATCCATATATGAAATTGACCATGACATCAGTGTCATGTTAATCGGCAACAATTTGGTATAAATCTAATTGAACCGAGCATAGATCATAATTTATCTAAGCACAAATAGATCAATTTACCCAAGAACATATATCATATCCATTTATTCACACAATTGGGCTTGCTTCCATTTATCATTTCATTGAAGAAAAATTGCAATATTATTCTTTTAGGATTTATGGTACCCAAAGAATTGAAACCGAATTGATTTGATAAAACAAAATACCATCTCATGTAATTTCAATCCAAAACTAAACTAGCCGAATTGATTTGAAACCAAATTGAATTGATTTGATAATTCGAAATTACTTAAACTAGCAAAATTACCTAAACTAGCAAACCTAATCTAGCAAAATTACCTAAATTGAGAGGCGAGCTTCCTAAGAGGAGAGGACTGAGCACCAAGCACTGAGCGGGCTGAGAGGAGAGGGCCGAGCACTAAGCACCAAGCACCGAGCGGACTGAGAGGAGAGGGCCAAGCACTGAGCGAGTGAGTGGATTTATTGCGCTGAGCACACTTGTGTTGAGCACCGAGCACTCTTTTTATTGAGCCGATCAGACTGAGAGGAGAGGCAAGACGGAGGGGAGAGGAGAAGACAAGGAGTTGAGAGAGTTGTATTTTGAATAATGGAGAGACGCAAGGAGAGAAGGGATGAGCGCAGAAAAATAAAAAACCTAAAATGGACTATCTAGATCGGTTGTATACTAAGAACCGATCCAGATAACTATCAGGATCGGTTCTTAGTGTATAACCGATCCAGATACTTCTTATTAGGATCGGTTGTACGTTAAGAACCGATCCTGATAGTCATCTGGATCGGTTCTAATATACAATCGATCCTAATAATATAATTATAAGATTTAATGTTTTATATTTAAATAGTTATTAATAAAATTTTGAAAATTGATAAGATAAATTTATAAAATGTATAAAATTTATTTATAAAAATTATAAAAATATGGAATAGACTATTTGGATCGGTTGTATACTAAGAACCGATCTAGATAACTATCAGGATCGGTTCTTAGTGTACAACCGATCCAGATACTTTTATTAGGATTGGTTGTACGTTAAGAACCGATCCTGATAGTTATCTGGATCGGTTCTGATATACAGCCGATCCTAATAATTTAAATTAAAAGATTTGATGTTTTATATTTAAATATTCATTGATAATTTGATTGTATTTTAATTAAAATTTATGTGAAAAAATGACTAATTTGGACCATACATCTTGATGGGTAACTTGACTAATCTGGGCCGTTGGTTAAAAGAATTTACATGCAATTTACTTTTCAGAAATAATTTTCTCCGGGCTGAATAGAGCGGTGCTTGGTAACCTCAGACATCGCTCGCAGGGGGCTGCCGCCCCCCTGCCACCCCCGCATACTTCTAAAATCAGACCCACATACATAACATAACAATATATATGTTAATTTTTATTTTAAGATATCGGTTATAAAATTTTTCAAAATATAAAGGATGAGAATCGGTTATTTACTAAAACCGATTCAGATAACCGATTCTAATCCTTTAGATTTACTTGATAGTATTATATTATCTTATTTAATAATATATTTCTAAAAAAATTGTTTAAAATTGTAAGTTAATAAATTACAAAATTAAAACAATAAGCTAATAAATTACATGTAACACAAAAAAAATTAGTTACAATTAAGAAAACCTATAAACATGAATTATAAAAGTCATAAATATTAGTAATCACTTGCATGGCCCGTCGTCCAGTGTTTCAATGCATCCTAAAGAAAAAAAAATTCCTCAAGTCATCAATATTGGAGAATAATAAATTTATTTTTATATTTTGACATACCAATAAAAATTTAGGGATTGTTGCCAATTGGAACTTCTTCAATCCATTCTCCTTCGTTATGATCGATGCGCGTGTGACTTGTTTCGTTATCCTCACCGGTTAGTAAAGATGCCATGCCAGTGGAAAACGGTGGTATCTCATCAAAATGATCGTATGCGTCTTTGTCTTCCACATTATCAACCCCGATGATACGTCTTTTTCCAGAGAGGACAACATGTCTTGAACATTCCCATAGATCATTCCCGTCATTTCCACCGGTATGGTATTCCTGATGCTCAGTACCAGTACCTATGTCAGTTGGCAAACTCTCACCGTGCCATAACCAACACTTATATCGTTGCTTGAATCCACGACGGATTAAATGGTTCCTCACTTGGTTCGGGTTGAAAAATTTTTGACCATTGTTACAATCACGACAAGGACATGACATCAGTGCACTCCCCTTATTCGCTATATCTTCCATAGCAACTCTGATAAATTCCTCGACACCTGTCATATATTTATCAGATAGACGTGATGCTTCGTACATCCAACTACGGTCCATCTGCAATTATAATAAAACATAATTAATTAAGAACAAGGTTGGGTACTCAATTCTGTTCACAATAGGGCTTATATGGGGCCGGGTTACCATCTTATCCCACTCTTTGAATACTCTATCTCAGTAGTGACCACATGCTAGTCGTGTTTTAGCATTTAAGAAAATTTCGGCAGCATTTCCCCTTAGTTCCCCGACTATTCGGGGAACTAAGGGGAAATGCTGCCGAAATTTTCTTAAATGCTAAAACACGACTAACATGTGACCACATCATAAATGAGACAGAGTATTTAAAGAGCAGTCCCAAAACGGGGGACTATTCAAAATTAATCCCTAATGGATTAATTTTGAACGGGTATCATGACCTAAAGGAATATATTAATCATGCGGTTGTGGCTCATAAGACAATACTCTACCTACATACCTAATATAAATACGTCTACGTACTCTAACTATACACTCTTATAAAAAAAAACACATTAATGCACAAAACTAATTAATTAAACATGAGTTCTAGGTTGTACTTACAACTTTTTTTTGGATGCCGGATCGAGTGAGATGAAGATCGCTGCACTAAATCTCTCAATAATAGCCAATCTACAAAATTAAACCATCAATTGGAACCTAATTAAGAGATGTGTATATATAACATGCTATCGTAGAACTTGAAATTAAAAAAAAAAAACTCAATAATAGCTCATATATAGCATATATATTTAGCAAATCATGTGCATGCAAATCTTGAAATAAGAATAGAGGTATTCAAACTTATAAAGAAAATCTCCACATATAAAAAATAGCTCATATAGTTCATATGTAGCATATATGCATATATACCATATATAGCATATATATATGCATTATCTACAAATCTCCACATATAATGAAAAGCTTCAAATAGGAAGAGGTTTTCAAACTTAAAAGCGTGTGGAACCCATAAAAGAGCTGAATCAAGGCCTATATTTAGATTTTGAGCGGGGAAGCTCACTTCTTGCATAGGATCGATTTAGGGTTTAGGGTTTTAAGCTTAATAGAGCCTATAAATGGTGCTCCATTAATAGCAAACTTGAGAAATGAGATGATCAATTAATGTACCTGAGAAAAGAGAGCTGAGATAGCTGAATTAATGTAGGGCGATAGCTGCTGCGAGAGAGATGCAGATTCTGACAAGAATTAATTCAGATTAACTTCTTATATGAACTATTAGGATCAGTTGTTTGTTAGAACCGATCCAGATACTATCAGGATCAGTTGTTTATATAAACAACCGATCCTAATAAATGAACTATTAGGATCAGTTGTTTGTTAGAACCGATCCAGATACTATCAGGATCAGTTGTTTATAAACAACCGATCCTAATAAATTAACTATTAGGATCAGTTGTTTGTTAGAACCGATCCAGATACTATTAGGATCAGTTGTTTATAAACAACCGATTCTAATAAATACCTATTAGGATCAGTTGTTTGTTAGAACCGATCCAGATACTATCAGGATCAGTTGTTTATAAACAACCGATCCTAATAAATACCTATTAGGATCAGTTGTTTGTTAGAACCGATCCAGATACTATCAGGATCAGTTGTTTATAAACAACCTGTTCCTAATAAATAAACTATTAGGATCAGTTGTTTGTTAGAACCGATCCAGATACTATCAGGATCAGTTGTTTATAAACAACCGATCCTAATAAATACCTATTAGGATCAGTTGTTTGTTAGATCCAATCCAGATACTATCAGGATCAGTTGTTTATAAACAACCGATCCTAATAAATACCTATTAGGATTAGTTGTTTGTTAGAACCAATCCAGATACTATCAGGATCAGTTGTTTATAAACAACCGTTCCTAATAAATAAACTATTAGGATCAGTTGTTTGTTAGAACCGATCCAGATACTATCAGGATCAGTTGTTTATAAACAACCGATCCTAATAAATACCTATTAGGATCAGTTGTTTATTAGAACCGATCCAGGTACTATCAGGATCAGTTGTTGATAAACAACCGATCCTAATAGTTATTTATTATGATCGGTTGTTTACAAAAACCGATCTTATTAGTTTTTAGAATCGGTTTTTTCTAATAGAACCGATCCAGATAGTTATTAGGATCAGTTGTTTCATATAACCGATCTAGACAGACCGATACTGATTCCCATTTTTCCACTAGTGACCCTAGTTTTATGCCTGATTAGAGTACATATGTTGATGCTAATGGAAATAAAAATTTAGCAGTTTTGTAGAGAAATGAGTAACGGTACTAGTTAATTTAAAGAGAAAGCAGGAGATAAATATAGTGTATTACGAATTATGGTTCATTTTTCATTTTATTTTCTACAAATATTATTGTGTTAAATGTTTTAATTAGTCAACGAAAAGAGTTACTGGCCTAGTAAATTTTACCAATGGAATTTCATATAGGTTAAAAATAGATATCAACACAGTATCATAACATCGACAAATTCTCCTACTTCCACGTTGAAACTTGTATTGTTTTTGGAACATGATTTACAAATGTGATATACATATATAACACAGACTGGTGTTATATATATCGACGCTATAGTTAGAATTAGCTTGATAAATATAATATTTGTATTCGTAAGTAATTTTTTAGCACACATACGTAACATGATGCAGATATATATGAAGTTATTATGAACACATATAATCCATAGTCGAATATAAGTATATATTGAACTGAAAAGAAATATGTATTAATTTGATCATTTTAACACTATTGGTATCCGGCCCATTCTAAATCGTTCGGTTTACACTCCTGTATATCTTTTTTGTGGTAGACAAATTGACAAAGGACATAACAAACAATTAATTAAGAAAGTGATAGAGGATATCAATTAATGAATATTTTTTGTCACTTTACATTTTACAAATTGCGGTTTATATATAGAACAAACTAAATATCAAACGAAAGCCTGTAGATCCTTGGATTTGTATTCCACCTACTTGCATGGAGGCATCTTTTCCTCTCTCCTCTCCGTGTCTCTCTCCCTCTCTGGACAATAGACAAAAGAAAGTTATTACCCTGGCAGGCAAAAAGACAGAATAGACCTCTACCATTCAAATTTGTCATTTTGAATTTACGATGCACATATACACGGTGAAAATCGTCTACTAAGTTCCCAAAACGAAAATGAAACAAAAAGGATGTATCTAGATATGTAGATAATAAAGAATAAACAATTAGAATCCACTGCACAGATTGATTGCCAACACAGTTATATATAGCTTGTTTTCTCTCTTCTTTTATTGATGATTTATAATTAACAAAGACGACTAAGAGATAGACAACTATTATAATTTGATCTAGTAATTAACTTCAATATCTTTGTGCACATGAAGTAGATTTGAAATATTATAGAAAGATATTTTGTGAATATTTAAATAAATTGTTTGATTTAATTTTATCTCTAAAGTAATGCTAAGATATCACATTCTTAATTGTAATAATTGAGTTCAGTTAACAGGTATTGTTATATCATTTAAACAAATAAAACTGTTCTTAAATTTTCTTGTTTATTATTTTTATTTATTTTTAGATAAAAAGATAGAGATTTAGTCTATCAACTTCTATTTAGTTGTACTAAAAGAACCTCCATCCGGATTTTGAACTCACAACCTACCATGCAGAGAGTGTTACATTTTGTCACTAAATCGAAGGTAGGTTCTTAAATCTTCTTCTTTATATTATATAGCTTCTAAGAAGTGGACAGGAAATGTGTATTTTACTATAGAAGAAATTACAAGGAATTTATGTTGGCCAGCTTTCTGAGTAGACAATAAGGCTGCTAATGAACTGAGTTCAGGCAAAATGGAATCTACTCATATTCAGTTCATTAATTAAGTTAATAAGTGAGTCAGTTCAAATTGAGAAGGCATGACCGAGTTGAAAACTCAACTCGTTATCAACATGATTGAGTTGACTTGTTAAGTTAAATAGATGCTTTAATATTAAGCAATTTGCATTTTTTTAAAGCCTAAACAATACATAGAAAGCAAATTTAATAAATTTAATCAACCATGAACATATAATTGAATTTTTTTAAACCTGTACTATTACAACAATTTGGAAATGTATTGGGTGACTTGAGTTCACTTGGGATTGAATGTGACCCGACTCAATGTAACTCGAGTTAATTATGAGAAATTGGAGGTATGTATTCAGTTCTCATTAAGTTAATGAGTCACCTAACTTGAGTGTCAGTTTCAACTCGAATTGATAATGAACAAGTTATTACCGAATTTTAGCGAGCGAGTTACAAGCTATGAACTATTTTACGTGTAGCCCTAGAAGCTGCATGATCAAAGATCAGATCAGACGGCTGAGGACGCGGGATCACCAAAGATCGATACAGGAGGGTAACTGGCATATACAATTAAGAGGACATGACAACTTAACTGCAAGTCGAAAATGTATCAATTTATATTTTTACTATGACAACTAATAATGTCAACCAGGCATTTGTGAAGTGAAGAAAAAACCTCTAACGTGTCAAAATGTTGGCATGGAAATTCTTAAATTATTTTTTTGAAGTGATCATTATTATATATTTTGGACGTTCAACTGTTATACATTAATAACTAACAATATATTAATTTCAACATGAAAAGTTTTACTGATGTGAAGATACGAAATCTAGCTATATTATGATAATATTGATTGAATTGAAGTAACAAATTATTATTTTTCTATTAATTATTGCGAAATATTTGCTGTTAAAATTTCCTATATTATCATATTAATGTTTCTTTTACTCTTATACAATCTTACGACTTGCTCTTCTGTCGGTTACAACATACAAAAGGACTGTATATAATAAAAGATAAGATAACTATTTTGATACATAAATTAAACTAAATAACAAGCAATAATTAATGCTGTTTTTAATCCTTGCCATAAATTAATTATTACGAATTTTCTATTTTTAACATCTATTTTGAAGACCTAATAAATTTCATTTCTCCATTACTACAAATAAACTAAATCTAATTAATACCCAACATCTGTCATGTTATAATCTCACAGGAGCTAGTTTCTGTGGCCCTTGAAGTCAGTGATCATTATTAAAACAAATCAACAGGTTATTTAAATTTTACCCAGGAAAATCAACGCGGAGATCGTGCTTCCACTTGCCCTATCACAACAACAGAAAGGGAATCAGTGAGAGAGACTTGTGTGTATCTTGGTGATCCTTTTTATAAGATATCAATCAATCTTTGTGTTTTCTAACTAGAAGCCTATGCACAGTGAGCCTTAAGAGATCAAGAGAGATTGAGAATAATTTTTTGTAACTGATATTTAAAAATACTTGAACGTTTAAAGTAGTTGTCTCATTAATTTTCACTCCTAAATTATTAAATTATTTGATAAAATACTCATTCAATAATTTTAATGGGTTCAAATTTAATACACGCACTCTTTTAATTAAGTAGTAAAGAACATATTTAAATTACAAATATTTAATTTAAGTGATAATTTTCAGAATATTAATAATTTACATGATGCAATTCTTGGTTAAAAAAATAGAAATAAAATGACAAGGAAGACATAATAAAATGGATCAGTCAGACCCTATATGTGCGCATACATATGTACATACAAATTCAATTCTTAATTGATAAGTACATTTTTTACGTAAAATTTTCCCTTTATTTTATATAATAGAACTCCATGGTCCAGCATATATATAATATAAAAGAGATTTATGACATTTATTTAATTTAATTATTCGATAATCGTCAATAGTTATATCATAATTTTAAAATCCGATACGTACAATAGAGTAAGGCTTGGGTGCTATGGATAGCATAAGCTCATCCATGCTACGGTTTCAAAAATATATTGTATGAATTTAAAACTTTGATTTAAGTAGCTCAATAAATTGGTTATGTAATAAACTTGTAGAATACTAATTTTTACTATTTTTGAAAACTTTTTACTATTTTTTATGATTTATGAAATATGGCAAAAAATGACCTAAAATATTGACAATTTTCTTTTTCTTTTTTAGCATTTTTTGCCATCTTTCATAAATCATAAAAAATAGTAAAAAAATTTCAAAAATAGTAAAAATTAGTATTTTATAAGTTTATTACATAACTAATTTATTGAACAACTTAAATCGAAATTTGAAGTTTATACGATAGATTTTTGAAACCGTAGCATAGATGACCTTATGCTATCTATAGCACTCAAAGTCGTACTCTATAATATAAAAACTAATAATATTTCTAAAAAAATAATAATAAAAGAAGTTTGACTCGATATTGCAGAGTGAGGCTGGTGTGTGCTTTCATTAAGGGGCTTGGTGAGCAATTGAGCATAACTCTAAAATTAATCGGATTTAATTGCTTCAAACGATTTTTTTAATTGTTAAATTCGATCTATTTTTTATGAGTGATGTGTGTACATACAAAATTAAAAAAAAATTATTTAGTACAAAATCAAGTTGTAAAAAAATATAAGTTAATAAGTTAATTATTTTAGTGTACTCATTTTTTATCATTTGTACACTTGATATTATACTAAATCAAGTCAAAAGGTTTTAAAAAATTTTGCATTTATATACATAACTTGTGAAATAGATTGGTTTTAAATTGTAACTATTTATATTATAGTTTGAAATTAATTTAATAGATTTTGAAGTTAGGTTCACCAAAATCCGTAAGTCTAACCCTCACCTTACTATATATTCAAATTAAATAATAATAACGACCGACATATATTATATTCAATCAATTTATTGTCACCATTAAATTTTGATTTGCGAACTCAAATCTGTTGAAATTCGCTCCGACCGTTAATTTGAACTATAAATATTGATGACTTCTTCATATGGAATAACTTTTCAAGAAAAGTTTCAAGGTGTCATTAACGGCCCACAATATATGAAAAACAAATGATAATCATAGAGGTGCTAAAAAAGAGCTAGTCATACACTTCCAGACATATATGCCAAAGTTGGCAAGTGTGTTTGCTCCTCTCGTGATTAGCGTTGCTCTACAATTTCCATTTTTTACCACTCTGAGACAAACAGTAATTAAATTTCTCTGCAAGATCCATTGCAACGACCGCCATACAATCTTTATTAATTATGGACAAAATACCAATCTTGAATACTTAGTATGCATGGATACAATATATACTGACTTAGTAAAGCAAGTATAATCTATATATTAATTATACACCATACTCTAAACTGCTGTTTGTAAACCGAATTTTAAATTCGCAATTTTTTATATTAAAAACATTATTTTAGTCAATTAATTGAACTGTATATTCTTCTTTATTCTGAAGGACACAGCCTTGGTGTTTTGTTTTGTTTTATTTTCTTTTATTTCTGTTTTAGGTTAAGGCACATGATCTGAGTTCTGACCAGCTCTGAGACAGGATACACATGCCGCTCAATTATTATATATATAAAAGCAAACAAATATATTGTAGCATACAATATAAAGCGTTTACTTCAGGACAAGCTTACCTTCAGAATATAAATCAAAAGTTGATAACCTTTACAGTTCTCTGATCATAGTCGGCAAGACACCTACATGTTTCGTTGCTAATATTTGGTTTTACAAGTTGCAAATTCCTGACCAAAATTTGGAATTGGCAATTAGCCAGATTTAGGGGTAGCAAAAGCTAGTAACTCATGGTTGGATTGTGATTTACATCTGACTCATTCACTAACTGTTTGTTTGTTATTGGACCAAACTGTTAATGAGTCAGTTTGTTAGTGTGGCTCGATCCAGATTAAACGAGTTTGATCTGGGATCTCACTCACTCACCAGTTTGCGAACTAGCTCGAGTACACATGAATTTGTATGCATTTTATGCTGTCTAGCTACTTCGGTCTAGCTCGAACCAAAAAATTTTAAAAATTTATTTTTTTATAAAATTGATCTGGGTCTAGCTAGTTGCCACCCTTAGCAAAATCAGAATTAGTGAAAGTCATAGCTACAAGAATTTGATATCCGTGAGGATAAAAACTGACTATTGTTGAGAGTAAGCCGACACAAATTTTTATTTCTGAGAGTCGCTATTACTGTGAGAGTATCTGCTAAAATATATCAACATTATTAAGCACTTTTACTCCCGTATGGGTAGTAGAAGATTCTTGTAGCAAGCACTTTTATAAATATGATAATCAGTTGATAAGTATTTATCTTATATTTTATAAATATCATAAATTATTTTATAAATATGAGCCTGGAAGTCTGGAACTGATCAACATCATTATTCTGTCATGATAACATAAAAAAAATTACTTCTTTAACTGAGTTAATAAAAAAATTATTATAATTTATTTCTGAAAATTATTTGTGCCTCTATTAAATTATATTAATGATGTGTGCAATTATGCAATATAATTATTCTGAATATATAAGATGAATTCTGGTGAGATTTTGAGTAGTTTTAGTAATACAATCAAATTAGCTAGAATGAATGATGGTTTCTATATATTCAGAAATTTTTAGCATAATGTATGTCAATTTGTTGGTAAGATAATCAAGGACGTTTAATTAATTAGTAGTATAACCAAATGTCACTTATATAAATAAAGTCCGATGGTCATTTGTAAATTCAAAGACTGGTTCTGGTAAGATAATCAAGGATGTTTAATTAATTAGTAGCAGTGTTCTAAATAGCGTGCTATAGTGGCATTATAGCGTTTTTGGACCCTAAACGCTAAACTATGGCATAATAATGCACTATTTGAGCTACGGACGCTATAGTAGTAATAGCGGTCTGCTATAGCGCATAGCATGTAGGGCAAATAGCGCCCACTATGCAACATTTGTTGTTTCTTTTTTTTCAATTTATATGAGCTTTAAATAAAGGCTCAAATTGGATTTTAACCGTAATTTTTTTTTTGCAATTGACGTACTAAGCTTTATATTAAACTATTAAATATTTAATGAGAGATTCATCAAACAAAATCAAAATAAGGAAGCTACAACGTGCTATGCAACATGAGCTGTTTTTTATTTTCTTTTCAATTTATATGGGTTTTAAATAAAGACTTAATATATTAAGATATTTCTTGAAGTAACAAAATGATACTTACTATACAGTAGTTTGAATATTTGGAATATATTAAGATAGTTAATATTATGTCATCATGTCTAGGTTATTTTAAAATTTAAATAGAAAAA
This sequence comes from Carex pumila, assembly GCA_033356055.1. Taxonomy (NCBI): domain Eukaryota; kingdom Viridiplantae; phylum Streptophyta; class Magnoliopsida; order Poales; family Cyperaceae; genus Carex; species Carex pumila. Next base: position 29,320 of record JARJHM010000589.1, read on the forward strand.
AGATAGATTATTTCATGATGCTGAATATATTTTGAATAGAAAAAGATTGATAGTTTATGATATTAGTATTACTATGAATATTTTGAGTCGCAATTTGAACTTTTTATTGGTTCAATATGAATATTATAATTTTTTAATCAATTTGATATTATTTATTGTTCTATGAAACTTAGATAATGTTGATATTTAGTACAAATATATGATATAATTTTTATAAAAATAAGAAAACACTATGTAGTATAGCTTTCGCTATAACTTTTTTTATAGGTTTTCCGCTATGACGCGATAAACGCTATTTAGAACCTTAATTAGTATAACCAAATGTCACTTATATAAATAAAGTCCGATGGTCATTTTGTAAATTCAAAGACTGGTTCAGTGAATCATGCTTGCAAAAAAATTATATGTTCAGAGAAACCTGCAGCTTTTCAATATATATATATATACATGGTCACGCGCTTGCATGTGTATATGTGCTTATGAGATCAGAGGTTGACAGAACAACCAGGTCAAACTTCTCAATAGTAACTTAAATCCATAATCAGAAAAGAAAATATTAATATCAGTACAATGCCATTTATATTCCACCCAGAAAATTTCAAAAAATATCGCATGTATATACTCCCTAACTTAATATATATTGAAAAGAAAAATTCGTAGGCGTATATATAAGGCCAAGAGAAGTATATCGCATGTATATACCCTAACTTATGCATTAATTTTTCTATTTTACATCAGAAAATATCTGAACTTAATTACCTCGGTCGACATTTGTGCTACAAATGAGACCGAGAATATATAAGGGATAATTTGGGTATTTGAAGAAAATACGAGGAGAAATTATGGATGACATTCACCGTTGATGATTGCAATTTGCAAGGCACCAAAGATATTCTCGTACAGCAGGAGCTTATACGATACTTATCAAATTATTTCCTGTGTAGCAAACTGTTCATGATCAAGAGAATGCACATAAGCACAAGAATTGAATGATGGAAAGGAGGAATACGTATACAAATTTTAAATCACACCTATAACAGATGGATCACAAAAAAATTCACTGTCAACAACTGTTGTGTCCGTAAGGATTGTGTAGGGGCTCCAGTGAACAATGATGGGCTGGTTACAACAAAATTGTTGCTTTCACAAGGCTCTGCAAATCTAACAGGGTTATGGCCTTTGTTGCTAAAAGACATTTTTATCCATGCTATTACTGGCCCCAATTGTCTCTCTCTCTCCCCCACCCCTCTCTCTCTCTCTCTCTTCTTAGTTGGATCTGTTGTAGCATACATATCCGATCTGAGTATTAGGAACTTTCTGCAACCAAATATATCAATTGATTTTGTTGTCTTTTATCATTTTGAAAGGTCACATTTAGCAAAAAAATTTCCTGATTCCTGGAGAACAAATGTACCTTAGTTTTGTTGGCTTATAGAAGATATTAACCGTTGGGTAAGAAACTTAATTTATTTTTTGTAATTCAGAAATAAAATTAGTGACTTATTTCAAATGTATGTGCTTCATAATTATAGTAGGAGCTTAAAATAGAAAATAAGATGGTTTAAAGCTTTAATATTTAGAATAGATTGGTTATGTTGGGAATAAGGAATGCGTATCCTCTGCATTAATTAACTTAAAAGGGAATCTTTTGAGTTAATGAATCTCAACCGTCTAATTTTAAATGGAGTCAATCCGGTTCCTGCTTATAACTTAGGGTCCCTTTAAATTAGTGCGGATCTAGCTCACACGAATCTTAAAATAAATTAAATGTGGTTGAAATTCACTAACTCAAAAGATTCCCTTTCGAGTTAATGCAAGGATACAAATTCGAGAATAAGTTACTCTATTTAATACAAATAAATAGTCATGATTATCTCTTTATAAAAATGGTACCATCTTTACTATGATGTAGAAGGAAATTTATAAAAGAGAGAGTTGTAAGGGACTAGATTTAATATATGGTGATCGACATTAATTTTTTCTTCTCTACGAAGAAATACATATTTAATTTTGCAAAAGAAATTTAAAAAGGATTTTGTGTTTCTTCAATTTCGCAAAAGAAATTTAGAAAAGATTGATGTTGATTGATATTGAATTCCTTATTTTAAAAAATAATATAGAAAAGCGTCTATGATAGTTTAATCTAAATCTGTAATGTGAACATATAAAATTACACTGGTTAATTTAGATTAGTATTGCATTTGAGAATAGTGTCTGATCTTATATTTGAAATATTATCTTCAGAGTACGACATAATGTCATTGAAAATTTTAAATCTAATACAAACACTAGAAATGATTTGAGAACATTAACTCTCAAATTCTTAGTTCTTAAGTCTGCTTTTTAGTATGTTCCGTATATATGTTCAACTTCTAGTGAAAAGTTATATATAAATTTGTAAATATTATACTAATTAAGGCTAATAATAGTTTATCTTAGATGTCAATTTAGCCATCAATAATAAACACATGGATGGATTTACGTATAGCTCAGTAGGTGTTTAGTCACTCCTATATATGCTATCAAAAAATTTAATCATATAATATATATTAAAAATTGAATTGAATTTTAAATTTTAATTTGTTATTATAGAGACTTGGAGTCAAGTCTCAGCCATATATGACATTTTAAATTTTAGTTCTTCTTATCTAAATTTTCTAGCTAGTTCCATCTCTGAATAAATGATAGAAAGTGATGATATAGTTGACTGCATACTATATAATTGAAGAAAATCCTCTTATAGTCCAGCTCCAGACTGTGTCGTCTGGCATGAATTTGTTAAAAGATGTTATGTGAGCAATTAATACACACAGAAGGAGAGTACAAAAGAGAGAACTCAGGACATATGTCGGTAATAGCTACATGAAACAATTTAAAAAGAATGAATGAATTGAATAGCAAAGAAAGGTCAAACTATGCGAACCCCACCCTCAATTATATTTTATATATCAATCAAAGATTCTTGAATAGTATTATGAAGCGTACGCACCTATTAGCATCTAGATCGCTGCGCCGCGTGCTTCCTTATGAGTACGATATAATAAATATCTTAAATGATTAATTCATCATTTTCATCCAAAAGTTTAAATTTTTATTAAATTCGGTACATGGAGACGCCTATTATGGAGCTGTACACTGGTACGGAACAAAGAAGATGCTCCTTAAGTTTTGCTAGTTATAATTACTTGAACAGGGAAGCAAACCGAACTGCGCATCATCAACTTGAATATATATTTTATGATTTTTGTAATCATTGTTTCACCATACTCATAAAGACTGAATAATTGTATCCGGTGACAATCTGACAGATTGGGTTCGTGTTCGAGCCCTATCGAATCAGTTTGACTTTCAAATATTATCAGCTCTGTTCGGATTGGATTCGGATCTGATCGGGTCAGTTTGAATTTCTAACAAACTGGACTAGATCGGGTCGGTTTGAGTCGGGTTATGTCTGATTTGCAACTTCTACTGTTGTTTCTGATATCAAAATTAATCAAGGCATATGGATTATTGATCAGCATATAGTTTCACTTTTAGATGATCTGGAATTGTATCCTAGAATAATTGGACACATACATGCTAATTTCTATTCCGCTGTTATTCTGAATTCTGATTGCATGATCTGATTTTTTTTTAGTGTCTTTCAATCTAAAACGAGTGCAAATGAGTATTGATGTCAAAACACAATTAGATGATTTCATCAGATGAATCCGCCCCCATTCTTTTTTAAATTAGCTGGTTGAAAGCAATAAATCTAGCTCCCATCTTTTGTAGCATCTATATAGTGAGATTGCTCTGTTTAGATGTTATGCACGAAATCAGTTATCAAAAGGAAAGCCTCACGCTAAAGAAGATCAAAATAAAATCACACGAATTAACTCATCAGGAATTAAAAACAATTCATTGTCGCAATTCACAGTAGGAGGCTAGAAAGAAGACGAGGCAATTTTCTGAGCTTGGTCACCAACAAAAAAAATTATACTCTTTGTATATTATTGAAGAGGCCTTCAAATGCCTCTATTTTTTATACCTTTATTATTATCTTTATTATTAATTTTCTAATACCAAAAAATCTAAAATTTATGCATCAAAATAAAACTGTTTGATGTGACCTATATTATTTTTTCTACATGCATATACAAAATTATCATTTTTTATTTTGATTTTATATAAATCAATGCCCATAATTTATCTACATCAATATATTTTTGTAAGTTCTTGATGCTAATTAAAACATATTGAAATATCATGATAGTTTACAAATGCATAGAGAAAATAATATAAATCATTAATAGTTTTATTACAACATTTAAGCTTTAAATTTTAAATTATTGTAGTTCTAAAAATAGAGAGATAAAAAAAATGAAGATATTTAAATCCTTCTCATTATTGAAATAGACTTTCCTTTTATTTTTCTGAAATTTCCTTGTAAAACTCTAAATTATATAGGTTGCTTAGACAATCTATTCAAGTGTAAGAGGGGATAAAACCAACATCTTTATTTTGAATAATCATTTATGTACCCGCGCTACAGTATCCGTGCTACAGTAACTCAATTTAGAGAAATAACGTATTATAGTCCCCACTAATTATATTGTGTCCACTAATTATTATTCTAAAAAGATATTATGTAGTCTCAACTAATTATTATTCTAAAATCCCAGCAACACCCTTTCAAAACCTCGGCACTAATTCCGCGTCAACATTTCTCTAACAAAAATAGTTGACCTCATAAAAATAAATACTTCAGTGCATAGATATAAATACTTTCAATATATAGATATTAGTACTTTCAGTGTCATATGTAAAAAGAGGAGGGATATAATTACAACATTATGGCAGTTTAGATCCCCACAAGCAGTTATGTAAAAATTACAGCATTGTTTATTATATAGATATAAATACTTGTGTTCTTTGAACTATATACTTCAAGATTTGACTATTAATATTAAAAAAAAGTTATAGATCTGGAACGGTTGTGGTCTCAACAAATAATTACGGCAGTTTAGGTGCGGGTACGACGTCAGAAATTTCAAAAAAAGGTGCGGGTACGATTATTTAAACGTAATTAATTTATCATTTACATTGTTTACTATATAGATATAAATACTTGTGTTCTTTGAACTATATACTTCAAGATTTGACTATTAATATTTTAAAATAAAGTTACATATCTTGATTAGTTGCGGTCTCCACAAGTAATTATGACAGTTTAGGTGCGAGTACGACATCAGAAATTTCAAAAAAAAGTGCGTGTACGATTATTTAAAAGTAATTAATTTATCATTTACATTGTTTACTATATAGATATAAATACTTGTGTTCTTTGAACTATATACTTCAAGATTTGACTATTAATATTAAAAAAAAAGTTACAGATCTGAAGTGCAGTTATAGCAGTTTGGTCCCCACAAACAGTTATGGCAGTTTAGGTGCGGGTACTGTAGCACGGGTACTCATATCAGCTTTCTTTTATTTTTACCTATTTTCTAAAATATTTTATTAAAAACAACTAGGATTTAGCCAAATTTTTAAAAATATTCAAACCACATATATTTTCTACGGTTTGGATTTAGGGCCCCAAACCTAAATCCAAACCGTAAAAAATATTTGTGGTTTTGGATTTTTTTTTTTTTTTTGCACTATAAATACATGAGAAACTCTAACTTAACAATTCTATCGAAATCATCTACATTATTCACCACACCATAAAACACATGTCCATCATACTGATTTCTACATGCTCTCAGTTTGAGAAGTTAACAATTCCATCGAAATCGTCTCCTCTAACTTAACAATTCCATCATACTGATTTTTACATGCTCTTAGTTTGTGAAGTTTTTGTACTTTTAGGGGCCTATTTATAAATTCTGAGAGGCTTCTCTGCATGTTTTATATAATCAGAAGGGTTTATATGTAAAAGGGCATCATTTAATCATTTTTTAGCTTCAAGATTGATGTTGTTTCACATATACATTTTATCAATTTTGTTAATTGATATCTCCATATTATGTCTAGTTTACAGCCCTAATTTGCACTAAAACCTGTGTTTTAAAGCCTATAAATGTGGACTTTATTCTTGTATTTCGATGAAATGTGGTACTGTTATGCTTTGTTTGGTATTTTGCAGGAAAAAGGGCAAAAAACTGGATCTTACTACTTTTCATACGGCTCGTATGACATGCCGTGCGGGCCGTACAGGATTTGCCCCACCACACAGAAGGTTCCACAACAGAGGCAGAAAGTCTCCAAGACAAAACACAGGCATATGACCCATATGGGGTCCCCTACGGCCCGTACGACGCTAAATTGGAAAATCCAGCTGGAATCTGAAATCAGCTTTATTTGAGGAGGCCGAAAAGGAAGCTCTTGCAGGTGCGATCTAGGGCATTAAATGAGATATTTGCACACCAAAAAAAAGAGGATTCACCACTATAACTTGGACAAGCTTTCTTGGAGCAAAAGACAAGAGGGAAAAGAGGAAGAGAAGTGAAAAAACGCGAGATTGCAACGGATCTTCAGATTTTCTACTGTTTTGTCATGAACTCTTTTATTTTCTGTTATTTGTGTTATCTAGAGGTGCTACTTTTACCCGATTACCCGGATCCGATCTAGAACCGAACCGGATCCGACTCGGAACCGACCCGGATCCGATTAATTTGGATAGGGTATGGTTTAAAAAATATAACCGATTAAATTATGGGTATGGATACAAAATTAATAATTTAATATCCGACCCGAATCCGAACCGGAACCGATATTGTAATGGGTAGGATATGGGTATCATTTAATTATCCGACCCATAACCGAACCCGACCCGATACCCGTATAAATACCCGATAAAATATATATTAATGACAAACGAGCAAGTTTGGAGGCATCAACAATTGAAGCTCCCATTTGTTACAACAATTGGCAAAATAGTAATTGAGATAATGTACTTGCAAATGTTGAATCAATGTGATAGTATTTTTTAATTTAAGTAGATAACTAATAATTTAGAGTTATTATTTTTATTTATGCTATGTAGCATGATATATTTTATTATTTATGAACATGATCAATAGTATAATTTTTATTTTGCAGTAGTTTTTAATTTATATTGTAATGATTTATTATATGAGATGTTTAAGAAATTATAATTATATTTAAATGTAAATAATTTCTAGAATATTTTGGAGTTGTGACCTATACCCGCTCTGGATCCGGAACCACCCCGTATCCGAACCGGACCCGATAATCCACAAACAAGTTACGGGTATCTATCTACCCGGAACCGAAAGATTGGACCCGAAATATCTACGGGTAGATAGGTATCCAGATTCGAACCCAACCCGATTTGAAACAAATAAGTTTATGGATCGAAATTTGGACCCGAACACTTTTAGGGTCCGGGTCCAAATATAACAGTACCCGGACCCGACCCGACCCGATAGCACCTCTAGTGTTATCTTATGAACATGAGTAGCTAATTTACTTTATTTCTAGGGTTAAGATGTAGTTTCTAGTTGGTTTTGTTTGCATGCTACTTGGATTTTGTGTTGAATGCTTTGTTTTTACTTTGTTGAGTAGTATTTTGATTGCTTTATTTGTGGTTACTTGAATTGATTAGTCATCCCGTTAGATGAATGCGCACATCTAAGTGTTAGGAGCCAAGTCTATGACATTTAATCTAACCCAATAAAGTATATGAAGTAGGGTGAAACCAAGGAGTACCCGAAAGGCGAAACTTTCCTTAAGGCGAAAGTCCTTGGATACTTTTAGTAAACCAACAAGTGACTTAGATAAATTAGGCCAAAATGCGAAAGTTGAGGTTTAACTCATCTAAGAGGGAAGTATTTGAGTCCGGTAATCGGGTACTAGGCCAAAATGGGAAAGTTGAGGTTAGGTATCTAGATCTGGTCGATGGAAATCCTAAACATTAGCATTAACGCAGGAAACAGTAGCTGCAGCATTAACTTGGGGACCCCTACGGGCCGTACGGGAATCCGTACGGGCCGTATGCCTCGGGGCTAAACAGATATGAAATCTGAATCTTGGAAATGTCTTTTTATCAATTGAAAACAACTTTAATTCTTTTTATTGCTTTTTAAACTTTTCATAAATCATTAGAATTGTTAGAATTAAACCAAACCAATTTCTCTCACTTCTAGAATCTTAAGTAAATTTAGGATAAGTCCGGTTATTTTTTTCCATCCCTGTGGATCGATACCTGAGCATACTCATCGATAAGATAGTACACTTGCTATCTGATTTGACAGGGTATAACAAAGGTTTAAAAGGTATAGCTTGCTATACTGAAACTTTGTAGCATATATTCTGTGCGAACATCAATGTTTGAAACTTGAGATCTCTCAAACTACTTGAAGGTTATAGGAGTAATTTCACAGTAATGTTCTATGATGTAAAGACTACATGTCAGTCAATTTTCATGATTTTTGGGACATGATTTCATGATTTAAAGGTCATGCAAATGTAGGGTAAACTTTAAAACTGCTGCTGTGTGCACTCTTTTACCAATTTAGTCCATTTTTTAGACCTGATGTATCTTAATCTGTTTAGTATTTTGTATGAAACTTCACAGTCTTATTCTATGATGTCAAAACTGCATGTCAGTCAATTTTTATGATTTTTGAAATATAACTTCATAGTTTAGAGGTTGTGCAAAGACAGAGACAAATTTAATACTCCTGCTATGTGCACACCTTTACCAATTTGGTCAATTTTTGAAACCTAATATCTCTTGATCTGTTTGGTGATTTTGTATGAAACTTTGCAGTCTTATTTTATGATGTCAAGACTACATGTCAATCAATTTTCATGATTTTTGGAGATGTTTTGTTGAGGTTAGCTAAGATCAAAGTGATAGTTCCTGAACTTTGATGCTACCAATTAGTTTTTTTTATTTTCAAAGTTCAAAACGTCAATCCAAACCATTCAAGTTAATCTCTATATTAAAATATTCTTGGAGACCAAATTTTATATTTTTCTGAATTTTTTTATATTTATTAAGCCACTTTGAAAATCACTGATCCAATGGTTAACAAAACAATAAAATCAGAAGTCATGGTGGAATCAGCGATTTCAAAGTGGCTTAATAAATAATAAAAAAATTCAAAAAAATATAAAATTTGGTCTCCAAGCACATTTTGATACAGAGATCAACTTGAACGGTTCGGATTGACGTATTGAACTTTGAAAATTGAAAAATGAATTGGTAGCACCAAAGTTCAGGAACTACCACTTTAATCTTGGACAACCTCATGTTTTGTTATGTTAATCAGAGGTGTAAATTTGCGCTCATAATGAAATTGTGTATTTGAAGTAGTATGTTGTTCGTATTGTTGTTTAATTTAGTTGTATCTGAAGATTATGTTGTATGATTTCATATTTATTTAAGAGTTCTGCATTTCTCACTATATTTAGTTTTTTGTTTAATCTTATTGAATTATTAAGAGTTTACTATTTGGAGAGTATTTAGTTTGTCGTTTAAGAGTTCTAAATTATTAGGGGAGATAGTTCGATGGAATTGTTAAGTTAGATTTTCTCCCGTATTTATAGTGCAAAAAACCAAAAAAAATAAAATCAAAACCACACATATTTTCTGTGATTTATTGGGACCCTAAATCCCAACTGCATAAAATATATGTGGTTTTGATATTTTTAAAAATTTGACTAAATTCTAGTTATTTTTAATAAAATATTTAAAAAAATAAGTAAAAATAAAAATGTCGGGGGATAAAAACAATGCCTACCTTTTGGTGTCAATGTACATATCATCTCTGTCACCTTCAAGAACCAAAATTCGATCTAGAGTTAGTTAGGTTTTTTTAGAAAAGTAAGAAATAAAAAACTTTACATAAATATATATATTTTATATGGCCATTTTTTTTTCTTCTTTAATTTTGTCTCTCTACTCGGATTAGTAATCCCCTCTCTTACTCATGATAGTTGTTCTTAATCACTAAACTGAAGATTAATTCTCAAATGTTGATTCTTATTAAACAGCCTATTTAAAGATTTCATATATATATATATAGGACTTGGCTACGGTGCTATGGGTAGCTAAGAGGCTTCCCGTACTACGGCTCAATATTCAATTTTTCAAAATTCTAATGGTCGATCCGAACCGTTCATCTTGTTCTCCATATTAATATTTGCTTGGAGACCAAATTTTACATTTTTTTGGAAATTTTTTACTATTTTTTTAGATTTATTGAAAATTTCTGTTTTTCAGACAAATCTGGACCATAAAAAACAGCGATATTCAATAAATCTAAAAAAATAGTAAAAAATTTCCAAAAAATATAAAATTTGATCTCCAAACACATATTAATATGGAGAACAAGATGAATGGTTCGGATCGACCGTTAAGATTTTGAAAAGTCAAATATTGAGCCGTAGCACGGGAGCCCTCTTAGCTACCCATAGCATATTAGCCAAATCACATATATATATAGAGTAATGCTACGCTAATTCGTGAATTAAAATTGTTGTTTTAATTCACGCTCATATCTCTAGTTTTAAAGGCCAAATAGCCGATCCAAACCGTTAGATGTTTAATCTATATTAAAATGTACTTGGAGACCAAATTTTACATTTTTTGGAATTTTTTTACTATTTATTAAGATGGTTTGAAAATTGTTGTTTTTATTAAAATTATACACCATTAAAAAATAGCAATTTTCAAACCATCTTAATAAATAGTAAAAAAATTCCAAAAAATATAGAATTTGGTCTCCAAGCACATTTTAATATAGATTAAATATCTAACGGTTTGGATCAGCTATTTGGACTTCGAAACTAAAGATATTAGCGCGAATTAAAACAACATGTTTAATTCGCGAAGTAGCGTAGCCTTACTATATATATATATATCATTTCTCATGCTATAGATATATATCAAAACAATAAAGTAGGTACTTTTTGTGAGAGAAAAAACACATTTTAATTATGACGGTACTCCGTCACAAAAAGTGCTAATCTTTTGTAGTAGAGTTGAACTTTCATTTCATATTTAAACCATCTAATCGAAACAAACCAATCGGATTCAAACCATATATATTCTATGAAAAGTTTTAACCTATGTATTTTGTACAGTCTATCGTATTTATTGTTCTAATATTGACATAAAAAAAATATAAAGTAATTTAGAATGAGGAGGGTTCAAATGTCTTTATTTTTTGTGTCTCTGTTATGCCTCTATTTTTTAAAATATTAATAACTCAAAATTTAAAACTTAAAATTCAAATTAAAACAGTTGGATATAAACTACATCATTTTATCTATGCACATGTAAAAAATTATAGCATTTCAACTTTGTTTCGGTTGTCATCTTGAGCTTGTAAAAATGTATACTAATATGGATAATTTCTAGACGTTGATTTTTCAAATTATTGGTATACATAAAAATAAAATCGAAATGTGATAATTTTTATGAGCACATAAAGAAACCAACATACATTACATCTAACGGTTTTCTTTTAATGTTTAAGTTTTAAACTTTTGAATTATTAATATTTTTAAAAATAGAGGCACAAAAAATGAAGGCATTTGAACCCTCCTCATTATAATTAACAAGTTTTAGTCTCTATAAGGATCACAAAATCAACTTCTTCTTTTTTTTTAAATTAACATATGTATTTCCAGCACAAAGTAAAACTTCAATAAAGTAGGTATAATAGTTTATCATTTTAATTTCAGATATCATATATATTTATTTCATAATATTCATGTGGAAATTTATACCATATTTTATATTTTCCAATATAATATCTTCCATACTTGGCAATTGTGTTTTTCCAAAATCTTCAAGGATTACTATCCCACGATTGCGTTAAGACTTTTTCAAAAAAGACCAAAAAGTGAATACTTGGCTGTGGAGAACACACGCCTACAACAAAGCTATTCACCTTTTTCTCCTTTATGAAACAATGTTACATTTCAAGGGTTAAATCGGAAATGTAAGTGGGAAACCAGATAGGGACTATTGGTGAGGATAAGATGGATAGTAGGCGACGTGGAGAATTTGCTTATGGTTTAATATCAACCATACATTTCATTGGCTTATCTTGTTGTTCTTTTGTTTTCACGGCAACATTAATTAATTAGGGACTTAGATAAAAGAAGAGTAAAGCTAGGCTGTGATGTACTAACCAACAGAGTTTGATAAGTACAACTTTAAAAATTTATTGGATCGACTTCAAACATTAAATTTAAACTGTTAAAATCCATGTACTTTATAAGTGATACATGTGCATGCAAAATTTTAAAAGTTTTGAGTTTATTTGTTACACGGTCAAGCAGTCAAAGAAATAATAAAAATTGACTATATAAAACAACTTATAAATTAACTTAATAAAATATTTATTTCTTTAACCGCTTGACCGTGTAACAAATGAACTCAAAACTTTCAAAATTTTACATGTACATGCATCACTTATGAAGTACATAGATTTCAACGGTTTGAATTCAGCGTTTGAAGTCGATCCAATGAACTTTTGGAGTTGTGTTCATCAAACTCTGTTAGTGAGTACATCACACCCTAGCTTTACTCATAAAAGAAAATCATACAGTGAATAATTGTAACTCAGAAGAAAGGGTCCAGAAATTTGACCCCTAATTAGTTACCAGTTAACCACTATAAATGGCTTCTTTTATTTTGCTTCAGGTTTTCCTTTTAATTTTACACTCTGTCATGTATATTTGAGGTTTTTGAAAAATATATACAAGCTACAGTCCTTTTTGGTAAAAATAACAAATAAGATGATCATATCTAAACAATTTGTTTCTAATCTAATAACAAAGACAAATACTCTACATATAGAAGGTCGCAGTTCTTCTGAATGAAAAATCTCTCATAAATATTAAATATTCATAATTGAGATGTTTAATCTCCATTTTTTCTAAAAGTAATAATAATCCTACGTGGCTAGTTTTTTTTTTTTTAGTAAAACATGGGTAGCTAGTTTTAAATATTTAAAATTCCTTCTAGTGATTTCATCAAAAGTCAATGAAGTACTCGATTTAATTTACCTAGTGTTCCAACTTTGAACTAATTATATAGACCCTATTTGATTTTTATCCCATTCCATTGGATTAGATGGTATTTTGAGACCAATTATGGTTTTGATCTTAATTCTCATCTCTTGAAAAAAAACACGGAAAAAAAAAATTATCCGATTGACTTGTGTTTTTCGTCCACAATCAGAGCTGTATAAAAAGCTCACGACTCGTGAGTCACTCAAACTCAGCTCGATAATGAACTCGCTAACAACTCGTTCGTTTAAAATTCTGAGTTATTCTGACAAGCTGCTCTTCCTTTTAGCTTCTTCTCTTCAAATCCACTGAAAGATGCCAAGATATGATTAAAGAGTTGATAAAAATTTTAAAAAAAATAAAAATTTAGCTAATTGTAGAATAAACAAGTGTATCTCCCTCTCCACACTTTTTCTACAAGCTCCATAGCTCCGATTTCATATAATTAATATTCATAGAATTTTAAAAGAGTATTAATTTCCTTCATTAAATTTTATAAACTATTTTCACTGTTTCTATAATATTATTTCAAAAGTTCTAATGATGTAAAATAGTTATTTCATTTAAATTACATTAATATTTGTTAATAAGAAAGTCAATATTGATATCAAACCTTACAAAGAATAATATAATGTATCATAATATTTTTATAGTACAAGTGTACAACCGAACAATCATTTTTACATATTTTTATAATTATTTTCGTATATTTTTTATGAGCACGATTTTTTAAATAACTTTTTGAGTTTTCAAAACTAATGTGATCCTGCATTATTTCTATACAGTTGAACATGTGTTTTAAAAGAATATAGTGTTTCAATAAAGAAACAAAGATGGGATGATCAAACTGAAAGATAACTTTCTTGACACGATAAAATTTAGTCTTAATTTGATTTAGTGATAAAGTGATAAAGTGTAACATCCTTTTTGTGAATATTAATTGAAATTTAAAAAGCTATTCCTTCATCTTTTATCTCAAAAAAGAACTCTAGCTATTGACACAGCTAGAAATAAAAAATCTTAGTAAAAGTTGTTGATGGTAATAGGAATATATTTGGGCAAGAGGGTAAAGATAATGGAAGTGAGCTTCAAGACAGTATTTCTTTTCCCCTTGTAGATACTTTTTATGAAATATAGAGGGGGATCTGATTGCACTATTTTTTTTGGTGACACCAGTTACATCTTATGTTTACAAAGTTCAAACAGTCAATCCAAACCGTTTAACTTGTTGGATTTATTAAAATGTGCTTGCAGATCAAATTTTACATTTTTCTGAATTTTTTTACTGTTTATTAAGATTGATACAAAAATTCAACGGTCTGAATATAGCGATTTTGTTAAATACTTAATAAATAGTAAAAAAATTCAAAAAATGTAAAATTTGATCTACAAGCACATTTTAACATATTCAACAAGTTAAACGGTTTGGATCGACTATTTGGACTTTAAAAATTTTGAAAATAAAAAATGTAGTTCGATGTCACTAAAAAAGAATGTAATCATATCCCTTCTCATTTATTTAGCTAAAAACCAGTAGGTAGAAAGTTTTTTTTTTTTTTTTTTTAAATTAGGACATCTTTGGAGCAGTACTGGTGCTGGCTAACATTCTATCCTAGCAATTTTTAGCGGGACAAAGCCATTGAGGTACTTCTGGATGTCATAAAATGCTTTCTGATTTTACAGCTGTGAATAAATTGACCGTCTAAAGTAGTCTTTTCAGTAAACCTCAATTAACCAAATGAACTATATATAGAAAGAGAAATTGACAACGACGCGAGACAAATCAGAGTTCGATTTGAAATGGATAGAATTTTGACCATATCAAAGTACAACCTATTTAATAGGTTACCCCGATATTTCATATAGGATAGATTTTGTATCTATATCGGACACATATCCGATGATACGTCCACAATATGTCAGCGGAGATCAGGGGGCGGAACTAGAAATCTTTGATGGAAGGAGCTAAAAATTAAAATGCTTTCATGAAAGGAGTCAAAAATTAAAATACAAGTGAAATTAAATATAATATTTTTTATCTATAAGAGAAAACTCGACTATAAGTAAATATTTGATTTTTATTGAGGAGAACTGAACTATATAAAATGTTGTAAAAAAAAAATTAATTATATTTTAATATATATAACTAAAATTTTAAAATTATAGAGGTGGCTTAGCCACCTTTCTAATACACTAAGATCCATCTCTTGATGACATATCGGATGAGATGGAATATCCTTAATCCACTAATACGATTATCGAAATGTGTTGAAACAAATCGAATATGTCCATCTCTGTATGGACACATACCGGATACATCCGTACACTGCGCAGCAAAGGCGTGCACCAAGAGTGCCCGCTCCGTGCACTGTAAGCTAAAATCTTTTTTTTGTTTTTTTACTGAATGTAAGAATCAAACACTAGATAATAGGTCTAGCAACTGATAGGCCTAAATTATATACATATTTGATCTGATTTTTATCACGAAATAACATCAAATATCTTGTATTTTGAATATAAAGTAAATAGAATACACCTAGGATTAAATTATTGTGTTTATTTGGTTTTAACTTGCAGGAAATAAAGAAAAACGAAGAAAAATGTCTACTACGGACACACAGTTTGCAATATGGCTGCAATAAGTACTTAGATGGATTTCTGGATGCGCGCCAATTTTAAAAAGGTATAATAAGCAATACATCAAAATCCGTGCGGACGCACGAATCTCAATGCAACCACACTCTGGTCGCACATGAAAAGTCCGAGCCTAGTGCAGATCTCGATGCAGCTGCAGTGCGGATGGTACTGTAGCAGTGCAGACGCATTGTAGCAATATAGAAGATGTTATTGTAGCGGTGCGGATCCCACTGCAGATGGTACTGTAGCAATGCAGGTGGCCCGGCCGCATTGTAGCAGTACGCATAACTGCAGTCTGAACTTAAAACGGCTATAACTTTTGACTCGTAACTTCAATTAAGGCTTGCGACCACTTTTTGGAAAGCTAAGAAAAAGATCTACAACATGAGATACTAAAAAAGAAAATTTGGAGTCATTCGGACACACTAAACTCGCAGACAGCCAAAATTACACATTTTCAACACGGTTTCTATTTTTGGCACACCAATGACACGTTTTTACAGCCGAATGTGGACAAGGCATCCTGAGAAAGCAATCCAAATATAGCACCCACTAACTCCACTTTCTAGGTTCTTAATTGGGCATGATCAGTGGCTATAAAATATGAGGTTTATGCATCTCTTCCAATCTCATCCCATCCCATCCTTATCTCTTCTCATCCATCATCGATCAATCCAATCTCTCTCCCTTTCATTCTCTCTCTATACACACAATACTTAATGATAAATTCTGGAGAAAATGAAAACTTTCAAACAAGGAGAAGAAGGGTTTTCTGAACAAGAAGTCGACAAGATAGAGGTTTTTGATTTGTCAAAGGGTGTAATTACTTTCTTTATTTTATTTCTTCTTACTTTGCCAATTTTTGTAATGGATCTCTTCATGAGGGAGTAGTTCTCTCTCTAGGGGTTTAGGTCAATGCATTAACTTGTTTAATTGTATCTTATTTGGTTATTTGTCTTTGTTATGATTGTTTTATAGGATTTGATGTTAATTTCTGTAATTTATCATTTGTGATAATTACATAATTAGTACTTGAAATCGCAGTAGTCCCGCTTTGGTATCTCTTTGTCAAAGGATCCAAAGAAGTTAAGATGAAAGAAGAGTACCAAATTATGAATGCAAATACCCTAAGTTTAGATTAGGATTGTAACCAATTTGTAATCTAAGCCGGAACTACAGAAATTAAGGTTAGGAATTTGGTGAAAGACCTAACCGTGAAGGCAAACCCTAATTAGGACATCTCAAATCGAATCAGGTATTGGTATGAAGGACTTAATCATGAAGTATCAATATATGAGGAAATAAGAGACTAACAAGAGCTTATGGTCTAAGTAGCTAAGGTGAAGGACCTAACCGTGAAGTCCAAATTACTTAGATACATTATTAATTCACGAAAGTGACCCTTAATGACATATTAGGTTAGAAACCTCATCAAATCATACATGAACTTAAACAAATACCAAATAGATATAGTTAGCAAGGGAATGTAGACCAAAGACCCCTAAATCTCTAAATCTTGAAAACAAACAAATTTCTTTCTTTTTCATCCATTTACTTTTATTGTTTTAAACTCTCTATTCAGGTATTGAACCCAAATTTAGAAATTGTTAGAACAAACTCCCAATTTACTTTTATTGCACTTTACTTTATTTTATTTTCTGAAATTTATTACTAAAGTTTTAGCATAGTAATTAAACGTACTCCCTGTGAATCGATATCCGACAATATACTATACGGTAGGATTATATACTTGCAATCTAAACCAAAAGTATATCTAGGGTTAAAAAGTACATCTTATTGTACTGAAATTTTGTGCATACGCTTTTGCGCACATCAACAACATACTATACCACTGCACCAACTAGGGGTGGCAACGAGTTGGCTCGATCCAAGCTAAACCCTAGCTCGACTTGTTAATTCTGGTCCGAGCTACAACCGAACAAGTTGGACCTAAAGCATCTGAGTTAAAACCTAAGCTTGAACTCGTGACAAGTCACAAATTAGTTAGAATTCTTATTTAGTATAGTATTTCACAAGTTACAAATTATAAGCTACTATAGTACTTTACTACCTGCAATAAGTGATGTATTTCATTCAGTAAATGTCCTATGATTTCTTCAAAAAAAACAAAAATAGAGAGAATTATGTGTCTTGTGCTCAAAAGAGAAGGCTGCTAAACGAAACATATAGATAAGATCAAAAGTACGTGACACAATAGGACACAGTATGTTTCTTTTTTGCTACTTTTTATAGATAGATAGAAAATTATTATTTTTAAATAGTTTAGAATTTTTAGATCAAGTAATTTTTTATCTAAAAAGATAGTACATAAATTCTAAAAGAATGCAAAATTTGTTCAACAAGATATTTTTATATGATATGATTATATTGAATGGTTCATATCAATTATTTGAATCTTAGAAATAAAAATATTAATTCAAAATAGAGACCAATGTGCATTATGCATATACAGTACCATAGTCTCTCTTCTTTTCTACTTTTTTTTTATAGAGACATAATACGTAACAGGATACGTCCATGGCGGAATTCTGGAAATATTTGCTACGTTGCTAATCAGGATTCTCCAATGTTTTCTAGGATTGCCTTCAAAAAATATTTGTAAGGATCGATGGTAAACTGTGTTCAGGAGAATTGTACAAAATGTTTTTCTCCCGAAATTTTTACTTATATTTCAAAATAAAAACCACCTCAAAATATGAAGAATTTGAAAAATATCATAACTTTCAAACTAATCTGTGACTTCATTCTTGATAAGCCACAGATTGGTTTTGAGGCCCCTCAAAAATATAAATATATTTAATATTACAGTCGTTATTTCAGTTTTTGAAGAACCGTCAAGTCAATCTATGACCCTCCAAGAATGGAACTACATATTGATTTGGAGACCCTGATATTTTTCGAAATCCCTACAAAACATGATTTTTTATTTATTTATTTTTAATATTGTATAAATAAAAATTTCGGGTTTTCACACGTGAGCTACTGGTAAAGAAAAAGTTCCCGAGTTGTTCATGAACTTTGCACGGAACGAAACCTGCTGTTATTCAAATTTGGTGCTCTCTGTGCTATCCTCTCTATCTCTCTCTTCTTTCTCTCTACCTTTTTTCTTCCCCCTCTCTCTCCTCCTCTTTTAAAAAGAAAGATAGGCACATAAACAAAGAGTAGCAAACTGCTATTTTTCTCAAAATAGCAGCAGATTCATATCCTAGAAAAATAGCAGCAGATTCATATCCACTTTGCACTATAGTCCTTGACTCTGAGCCCTGAGCATAAAAAGACTTAGGTCAAAAAGAGACAAAACACAAAAAGCAGCTCTGACATCTCTTAAGAAGAGATACAGTTATTAATTTGTCCTACATTTCCCAGAACTTTGAATTTGGTTGCTAAATCTGTCTACTACACCAAATGAAATTTTAAAATTGAAATGTTCTCATTCCTGGACCAAGAAGTACATTGTCACATATAACCTTGTGAGGAACATAAAGGATATGGATCTATGTTTTCCTGGTTACAAGTGCATGTTTCCTTTATTCAGTTCAGTGGCCCTATCTGTTAATCTGTTATGCACAACATTTCTTTCTCTTTTGGATAAGTGTGATATTTTTAAAGTATTATGGAGGTAGACATTGGAACTCAGGACAAGTTAATAAGCTAAGAGTATTAATTATCTTCTATTCTTCTTTTTTTTCTCCTTAATATTCTACAATAAAATGAAAAAATATGTACTGAGGATCACTAAGCCAATAAGCTTCTGTCCATACAATAACTACCTGCTAAACAAAGGACAGAAGTTTATAATAATGTAGTGGTCCAAATTTTTTAGACAAATCAAATCAAGAAAGATAATTTACTATACAAGAAACAAAACCTTTAAAATTTCTTAGTTAGAGACAAAGTGCCATACTAGCATGGGACAATTGTTTGATGCTTCATTTATTGGCTCTAGTTCAATATTTTCAATCTATCTCACTCTAAGTACTTAGCAGTAATTAAACCATAACTTGATTAACCATGAATTGAAAATATCTAGGTGTTTTGTGTTATTTACAACATGACAGTTTTATGCAACAAATCTTCGTTATTGGACCTCTGAAAAATCATGCATGGGTCATTTGACTGTATTTAAAACTCAGGTTAACAACTTCTGCAAGTGGATTAGATTCATATTACCAATATCTGCATATTAATTTGATTAACAGAAAGGAACCCTAACGGCTAATAAATTCCAAACCCATCTTCATATCTCAATATTTACTGTGCCATTTCCTATGCACATAACAATTTCCCTTACAGCTAGCAATATCTCACCCAAGGAAAATACCCACTGCATCCATCCCAGAATAGTTATATTTCCAAAATAACATTACTATTTTATTTCATTAGAAATCTAAATGCACAATCAAAGGTGAAGAATAGTGCCCCTCCTCCCCCCCCCCCCCCCCCCCCCACACACACACACACACACAACACCCCAGCGTGATAAATTACAAGTTTGTCAATTTAATTATTAAATTTTGTAAGTTTTATATGCATCAAAACTTTCAACACCCTTATAAAATAAATTATCCCACTAGATTTTCTAGCTCCATCCTAGTTATATTATTTGAATTAGTAACCTTCTCTCTTTTTTATGGATGGCACTAACTTGCCGCCAATAGATATATTGATATTAAAAAACGTTATTTACAAAAAAAATTACTATAATAAAAAACACAACATAAAAGAGAAGGTAAAAAATCTCCCGATTAACCTCCTTAATATCAAACATAATGTAAATAACATCGAAAAGACCAAAACACTACCCAAAATCAGTCCAATCTAAACCCAAAGTAACCTATCAGAATCTTATGATCATTTCTAACAGGACTGGACCCAAAACCCAACTAGATCTTCAAAAAAAAAAACTTAAACTACTTTTCAAAGTCAGTGGTGATCGTTAATGATTACCCAAAATTAACCAATAAATTCAACCACTTCAACGCACACACACAAAAGAAATTAAATTTAAAAAAATAGCTTGCCAAACCTCAAAAACTACTTAACTGACCTACAGTTAAATTTGCCCTGTATAAACCATACCATCCATTATTATTATTATTTAAGAAAGAGTGGTGGCCTTTAAAATTATAGTATGATTTTGAAACAATTTATAGGAATAATAACACACATAAAACCCAACCTGACCTTGAACTAGTACCAATTTAAGTGAAATAGGCAAAAACCAGAACAAGATGAACTGATATGTAATTAATAACTCGGAGACCGGATCTTGAACAGAGTATAAATGGATATTCTATGTTTTGCTCAAATAACTTGATACCTGTTATGGACCCAGACCTGTAAGGCTGTAACAACTCTAAAACAATTTTAACTTAGAAGCCCCTAGCTCTAGTATGGTTTATAAATTATAATAGTTTTATTAGGTGGTCTGTTAAGATCATTGAGGTGTAGATCACCATATATCAAGTACATCAAAATTTGATATGTGCAGGTAACAAGTCTTTCAAACAGTACAGCACTGTCTGTCCTCAAACAGGTGGTGAGCATCCATCACTAACAAAAATCATTCAATCAAAATCACTCAAAAGTCAACATCTCCAATGCAGAGTGCAAATTCTAAATCACAAAAATTACCTGCTGATCCAAAGAGGGAAAGAGGGAGGATCATTCGTTGTACTAAGGGCTTTTTAAGCATGGAACGGGGTGGAACGGAGAAGGGAGAGGGTGAAATGGGAATTCGAATTCAAAAGAAAGTTATGAAAAGAGTAATGTCGGTTTCTTCTTCGTCCTTCCCACGGCATTGCCAACATCGTTGTTCCAGTTCAAGCTTGTATTAGGTTACTATCTCTTCTTCCAGTCTTCCTCCTTCCGACAGCCATTGCTTACATCACGCATCCAAATATCCAACTGACGTATAAGGTTGCTAAATAAAATTGTAGAGGCCCATTGCTCATGGGCCACTATCCATGACATCTGGTTTTGTATGAGAGTTTGTATACTTATAAATACATAACAGGCCAAAATTATGTGGGAAATCTCTAACCAACAGGCCGAACATTAAGACGATTGGTTCTGAATGCATTCGCAGACAATTTTTATAAAGATCCAGACTCTGATCCTTAATGCTTATATTTAAATAATACGGGTCTTTAAGCACTAATAAAACAAAAGACATCACAGCTTTGTACGAGATGAAACAAAATCTAGATTGAAATAATGGGAAATTGAAACCATCTACATAAAATACAATTTATATCTAGATCATTAAGCATGTATGAAAAAGTATAACTTCACAAAGATTGAAATAATTGCACATTGATAACTAAACGAGAAGAATTATTTCTAAACACAAAACGAAGAACTGAAATAAACACCTTTAATTCTGTTACAACTTGGTTTCAAGGGCGCAACTTTTTGCAACCTTACAACTTTATCTAGAAGTTTACAATTCCATTCTCATTAATTGTGTAAGCAAAACAAAATGTTTTTTTTTGTCCTTTGACATTTTCTTTTGGTTCTTCAACTGTGCTTCGCACAGCTTCAAAATAACACTATATTCTAAATAACATTAAAAAAAAAATCTGAAAAATGGAATCACTTTAAATTCCATCTATAGGACTGGTATGTACTTCATAACTCTTCCAATGGTACCATCACTGTTCCAGCAAGGGCACTTGTAGCAGAATTCCTATTGTCGTATAATATTTTTTGTGTTTTTCTTTTCCTTTATGTTTCTTTTTTCAATTTCTTAGAAATTTATAAGTCTATTAAATAACCAAATTCTTCAATTGCTTCAAAGATGCCATAAGCTGTGCAAAAGAAGGTCGGTTGCAAGGATCACTGACAGGAAAAAGAAAAATGAGCATTAGAACGGATTAACTAAAAAGCACAATATCCTAGAACCATAAATTGGGTCCCAAACATCCAGTGGTAGCTGGTAGTTTCAGATGGTTTGCTTTCTTGGTGAGACACATTCTTCAGGCTCTCTTTTTCTAGAGCTTTTTTTTTTTTTCAATTTTTATACTTATTAGGGTTTGGTATACTTGACTTGAGCCAGGTAAGCTACCTCCATGCTTACCAGAGCAAGATTGGTATAAAAAATGCATGCACACGTCCATGTTGACAAAATGAAAAAAAAAAAAAAAAAATCATACTTGTCCCAGCAAGAGGAGATTATTTCGGCAACTAAGGGATGTAGTTCAGTGGGGATCTCCAGGCGCTTATTTTGGAATCCAACAGCCCCAACAACTTGCATGGAGTTGAGGCCGCTCCATGGCTTGCGCATAGTTGCCAGCTCCCACAAAATTACTCCAAAGCTATATACATCACATCTGTAAATTTCAATGTTCACATTGTTTGTTATTTTTAAGATGGGATTTATTTCCATTGTACTGGTTACCAGGACTGCATTGCAAATCTCCAAATAACCAAATTAATTTTAGAGCTTACTTTTCATTGGAAGGCTCATTTCTTAAAACTTCAGGTGCCATCCACTCCGGCTACATTTAAAAGAACAATAAAAATTAGCACTATCCTTCAGTTGAAGCACTTGGAAAACATAAAGCAGTAAAATGCAAAAGAGAAATAGTGGGTTAGGTAACATGATTACAAAGGAAATTTGAATAATATATTACTGTTCCAGCAGTTGATTTGGAAGAGAGGAACGTGTTGTGCTTTAATCTTGACAAGCCAAAATCAGAGACCTATCAAGGGACATTAAGAAAAGTTGGGCAGTTACTAGCACCAGTAGACTATTTTGTTCATTAAATTAATTAAGCTTAAGAAACTTAAACCAGCATGTAGCTCAAGAAATAAATTACCTTGACAACCCAGTTCTTGTCGACAAGAAGATTTGAAGATTTTAAATCTCGATGAACAACTGGAGGATGGCTCGCATGCAAGTAATTCATCCCTCGAGCCTGGAAAAACAATTAAGTATTTGATTTCGACTTAATGAATGAACTAAGCAGCACACAAAAAGTGCACCGATCAGGTTTAAACCAAATTGATACCACTACATGTCTACATAGTGCATACACAGGAGCACTAATACCATTTAACAAGGAAAATTCTTTCTTTTTCAAGTAGCAAGGAAAGTTAATGAGCGTTATCAAAACTTACCACGTCAAGTGCCATTTTAATTCGCATCTTTTCATCAAGAGAGACACTGGGACGATGTAACAACCTATATAAAGTCCCCCTATTGTACAAATTTCAAAAGACAGACATTCTATTAAAACAAAGAAACAAATATCAAACAAACAAGCCAAATCCAAAATATACGTATCCGAATAGTACCTTGGAAGGAACTCAGTTAGGATGGAGAGATTAGGAGGCCTAGTTACAGCTCCCATGAAAAGAACTACATTTGGGTGCCTTAGTCTTGACATTATGTTCACCTAAAAACAAAAAACAAACAATAAACATGAATCTTCTAAAAACTAAGAAAATCATACGTACATAAAAGAATAGTTAGATGCATGATGCACACTTCATATCTGAATTGCTCAAGTGAATCACCCGATAGATCTTGGTCAAGAAACTTCTTCACTGCAACCTCCTAAAGGGAAAATATTAATATAATTAGGGTATGATTGGTGAAATTGTCTTTGAACTTTGATAAAAAATTAAAAAAATCATGATCAAAGTATAAGCCAGAATGAAAGAGAAGTTATGATATTCTTACTACAAAGAGAACTTACAGTGCCATTCCAGTCTGCACGATAGACCTCTCCATAGGAACCTATAAGAAAGGCAGCCTTTAATTCATCACAAATGTAAAATACAAACACCTTTTTTAGTTCCATTGTTTTTATATGTTCATTCAGGATTATTCCAATTGGACATTTGTCATATTGTATATGTTTCTTTTCACTCTTAGAGATAGTTTTCCTTATAAGAGATACAAATCTCCCAAACATGAACCATGGAGTGTTATTTATAAAAACATCAAATGGTATAAGACAATTGTACAAGGATGCAAACATGGTACTAATAAAAAATATATATTCAATGTTATTGTATGTACTGCAGTAATTCTAAGCAATATCACAGGTACAGACCACAATTGTATATAAAAGTCTATTCAATATTTCAATGTCTCGATGTACTTGTATAAAGATGTTATACCATACATGAGTGAATCAAAATAGTATGTATTAGTTCTCAGCAATTATTCAGTTGATGGTCAGCACCATAACAAATAAAGAATGGAAGTGGAGAGGGAACAGGAGTAGAGAGCGAGAGAGAGAGAGACGTACCAAGACCAATGCGCTCTCCAAAACGAAGATTTTCCCAAGGTATTTCCACCTCTGGCACATCATCCATCACTGACCCTAATCTTTCTTGATTCAGTAGTGAATTCCCTCCAGCCTTACTCGAACTTGATCCATCCAGGAGTAAATTGCTTTTCAGTTCAAATTCAGAACTAATATCAAGAATAGGATCAGGAATCAAATTATCTGGCAAAGCACTGTTTTGTGCCAACATCACCTGCAGCTTCTCTGCATACGGTGGGTCCATTGTGTCAGTGACTAAAAAACTTGATGTGTCTTTAATTTGCACATCTTGTCCGTGCGTATTCTGTTCATCTTGATGGATATTTCTGACAACTGATTGAAAGGCATTATCATGTAGTTGAAAAAAGGTTGCGGGCATTTCAGTTGGGATTAGTGTGCCAGGTGCACCCATGAGATCAACCATGTACTCGCTGTTGCAAGAAAATAAATTATTTAGGTAAAGAGTGCAATAAATGCTGTGATATTCACAGCTGGAAGGGTTTGCAATAAATCTTGGAGTTCACATTTTCAAAAAATTACAAAAACACCCTCCATTGTATTCAAAATAGTAAGACAGTGGAGGATTCTTTGCATTAGTACAGTCTGTGTGAAGTGAGGCAACTTCATCAAAATCCGAAACATGTAAAAAAAAAGGAATTTATGACATGTACCAATGGAAAGCCATGTAAGTACCACATATGCACCGTTAAAGATCAGAAGCATTAACTCAATTTAGAAATTCTCATATCATGGCTGTTTTGTATCTTGTTTATGTACAAAATAGTTTGTGCTTCTTCTTAGTGCAACTGATACAAAGGTCTACTTACAATTTTTTTGTTGGGCTATGCTTAATACTTTTTATGTGCTATATGGATGATCCATATTCCTCATTTTGTATGGTTCTCTCCGGTGTATTGGAAATTTGCAAGGTGTGCCTAAAACAGTTCACACGGTGTGCTTTTGCAAGTCATATAAAAAATAATAATAACTGATAAAAAAAAATATCTTAGCAAATTACCCGAAAGAATCAACTTTCACAAAATTCACAGCTCCATCATCAGTACCAGTGTAGTAGCTTCCTCTGACCAGCTTACATGGAAGATTTATCCTATCAGCTAGTACCTGCAACAATAATTTATCATATATATATCTACACTATTTGGCATAAGTATTACAGATTAAGCAGACAAAAATGGTTCATGGATAAAGATCCCCAAATTGTTTGGGACTAAGGGCTTCATTGTTGTTGTTGTTGTTGTCGTTGTCGTCGTTGTTGTTGATAAAGTTTTGGCTTGCAAAAAATTTGACTAATTCAGATAATAATGGGTTTGACAATGAGTGTGCACAATAGAAGATGAAGTCAAAAGAAATTTTAGGTGCTTTAACACTAAGTAGATGCATAAATCCTTAGTAGAAAACACTCAAAACAGTCTTAAATGCTAAGTTGAGGGTAGTAACACCACAATAGGAGACCAATAGCTAAAAGATGACAAATGGAAATTAGAGTAAAATAAAATAAGAATAAACAAACCTTAAATAGCAAAGCTCGGTGCCGTGACAACCCAAAACTAATTGAACCAAGAGGAATCACCACATTTTTAAGATAAACACACAACTCACATCTCTTTTGATCCCATCTTTGCTGCATCTCTTCAGCATTTTGAACTGTACCTCCCATTGCATCTGCCACAAGCTTAGCAATTCCTTGAACCAACATGGTACAATCCAATTTACATCGGGAAAAGATATCTTGTGCTTCTTTTTCAAGTTTTTGAAGAGTTGGGTCAATGAGTCTATCCACCAGCACCACCTCAACATCTGTGCTTTGGGAAATTTGTAATGCCTTGAGCTCAAATAAGGAGGGCAGTTGACCGTGAACTATAGTTTCAGGTGTTGGGTAATTATAGAGGTCATAAAAGCCATCCAATAGCTCTTCATCATAATCTACAACATTGTAATTCTGAAAAAAAATGGACAGAAATACCCTTTAATGAATTTCAGAAACAGTACCAGTTTGGTATAATATAAGTTTATGCATCTTCTTTTATTCCTGAAAGTCGGTTTTCAAACATAATGATACATAATTAGTCTTCATTTGGGATGTAAGTGTGGAATAGTACCAACAAAAAATATTTCTGATCCACATATATACCTGTAAGGAACAAAATAGTACTGAAATGTTGTGAATTTTGGATTCATGTAAAAAACAGTACCAACCAAAACTTTCTTTGCTACATGACTATACCTAATAATGAATAAAATAGCACTGAAACGTGGTTTTGTAACCCTTGAGACCTTGACAATACCATTGGCTAGTACTGCTATGTACCTGGTTACACCAGACCCATACCAGCTTGTTACCGACTTGTTCTCCATTTCATTAGTTGTCAGTTTTCTGGGCTTGGCTGTGTTTTTGTTTGACAACTAATGGAACAATTATTGAGGTTAGAACCCAGTGTAAGTTAAGCAAAGTTCAAACAATTTAAATAAATTAAATTAAGGACGTTTTCTATTACTTGTATTAAACGTTAGGTTCTGAAATATATCAACAGAAACCTAGTGAGGGATTGGAACTAATATTATTAAACCGAGCTGAAACTATCACTACCAGAGGGTCCAGACTCCAGAGCAATGGTTGTCATGTTAATTCAACAATTTTGTAGCTGAATATGTCGTACTTGTAATTGACTGTAAAACAGTATAAAAGAATTGTGACACCAAACAAGATAAAAATCTAACCCTATAACGAAGAGAAAGCATCTCCATCTCCTTGGCTGTCATATCCCCACCAATCCCGCCTCCACCACCAAGACTAATTTGCTTCGCAACCTTGATCTGAACCAAATCCGGATCTTCTAGACCATCTGGATCCGATTGGCTTATCACCATAGCCAGTTGAACCTGATACTCTTCCTCAAATCGCGTTATCGTTTCTCTCTCTTTCTCTCTAAACACACTCCCGGTCGCAACGCTCGCTACCGCCGCTAGAGGTGGAGATACTTCTACAGGAGGCGGCGGCGGAGGAGGAGGAGGAGGGGGCCGGCGGCGGCGATGGTGATCGGAAGTGGCGCTACCGCCGCATTGAACCCCGGAGAGGTGGAGCTTTCTGAGAAGGTACTTCATGCGAGACATGGACCCTCAGATTTGCACGATTCAAGATTTCTCTACTGGCTTCTTCAACTAGGTCATGTTTGGGAAAAAACCATTTTTCGACTTCTTTGATACTTTGGATGGAATATAAATTTGAATTTATTAAAGGCACGAGGGATCTGGGAGCTGGCACTTGGCACTTGGCAGGCTGAAATTGGTACCTCCCCTCTCTACAGTTTGAATCTTTTTTACCTTCTTTTTCTCTGATTATTTTTTTTTCGAGTGTAATTAAAGTGGTCAAGAGGCAATGATTCCCGCGTTCCACAAGCTTCGGATTGAAGCCATAGCCACTTGTTGGCTTGTTGCCATGGAACCGCCGAATGCTTACCCCACTAAAAATAATTTACGTTTATATACATACAAGTTACTGTTATGAAATAATTATGATAGACATTTCACCTTCTTCACCTCCCCCACTTTCTATTGGATTTAATTTTTCTATTAACTCTCATGTTAATTGTATGGCTTTTTATTTGCTCTTTCTATCCTATAAATAGAGGTTATGTAAGTGGTTGTAAATGAACATTGAGATTGAGATATAATATAGAAATAAGATTTAGCCTCTCCCAATATTGTTTTGTTTTGTTTTATAATACGTTATTAGCACGAGTTTGCTCTAGTCAAGTTGCGACATGATTTTATCAAGAAGAAGGTACTCTTTAGATTACATTTCATAACTTTACTGTTAGTAACAATTTTTATTTCTTGAATGAATTTTCTTATTTTATATTGTTTATTGTTAGTAATAATTTTTATTTCTTGGATGAAATTTTTTTATTTGAATGAGAGTAATATTTTCATTCCCTGAAGAGAATGATAAAGCAAGTACATGATAATAGCTAGAAGCTTTTTTTCTAAAAGAACCTGAAATTTTTAGCCAAAAGCTTTTATATATATATATAAAAAGAACCAGAAGTTCTTATATGAATCAGAAATTCTCATATAAAATATAATAACCGGAAGTTATTGTATGCCACTAAATATTTTTATTTTACCTAACAACTAGAAGTTATTTATATTTATGATAACCGGAAGTTATCAAATAAATAAAATGCCTCCAATACTTAATTCTCTTAATAACCTAAAGTTATTAAGATTTTTTTTTCTTAATTGTTTTTATTTTTCTTCAAATAAATAAATATATGCACTTGTAAATTACATTATTAATGGATTCACAAAGGTGAAATTACGTCCTAAAAGAACCAGAAGTTTTTGTATGCTAATTAGTCATTAAATGCTAATTAATTACATTGCATTTGTTTTATAATAGTTCTTCAATCGTTTCTATTTTTTGTATAATAGTCCTTTGGATTATTTGGATTACATTACATTCCTAAAGAACCAGAAGTTCTTCAATCGTTTTTATTTTTTATTTTTCTTATATATTAAACACAAATGCATATTTAATTAAATTAGTTAATAATAGTAGCATTTTTTTTTTTATATTTTGTAGTCCTTATGGCAAACCTTACAAAACTTGAGTTCACTGCCCTTGATATATCTGGCAAGAATTATCTCCCGTGGACTCTCGATGCTGAGATCCACCTTACCGCAAATAATCTTGGAGAAACAATAAAGGCTGAAAATAATACCTCCCCGCAGGAGAAAGCCAAAGCAATGATATTTCTCCGTCATCATCTCCATGAGGATTTAAAAGCTAAATACTTAACGGTGAAAGATCCGTCAGAACTGTGGAGAAATTTAAAAGAAAGATATGACCATCAAAAACAAGTACTACTCCAAAAGCTCGTTATGAATGGATTCATTTAAGGTTACAAGATTTTAAATCTGTGAGTGAGTATAATTCCGCAATGTTTCGCATAACTTCTGAATTAAAATTATGTGAAGAAAAGATTACTGATGAAGACATGCTAGAGAAAACATTCTCTACATTTCATGCTTCGAATTTGCTCTTGCAGCAGCAATATCGAGAGCGTGGCTTTAAAAAATATTCAGAATTGATATCATGTCTTCTTGTTGCGGAACAAAATAACAAGCTTCTGATGAAAAATCATCAATCACGACCC
Organism: Carex pumila; assembly: GCA_033356055.1. Taxonomy (NCBI): domain Eukaryota; kingdom Viridiplantae; phylum Streptophyta; class Magnoliopsida; order Poales; family Cyperaceae; genus Carex; species Carex pumila. The sequence goes on from JARJHM010000589.1 coordinate 59,471, forward strand.
ACTGGTTCTAGTCCATTCCCTGAAGCGAATGCGACATCATTTAAAGGAGGTCGTGGAAGAGGACGTGGTCATGGCCCCAGAAGAGGTCGTGGACGTGGTCGCAATAATGTTTGGCGACGTGATGGTCATAATCCTAAACCAAATGAAAATAGTGTGGGGAGATATGAAAAGGGAAAGAACTCACCATCTTTTAAGAAATCTGAAAATAGTTGCTATAGATGTGGTATGGCAAACCATTGGTCACGCACATGTCGTACTCCTAAACATTTAGTCGAACTCTACCAAGCATCCATCAAAAAAAAGGGAAAAGAAGTAGAAACAAATTTCATTGAAAATAACCCAAATGATTTGCATATGGATACACACCTAGATGTTTCTGACTTCTTTGAAAATATTGATGAAGAAATTAATCTTATGAAATAGTTTTTATTTTTAGTCTTTATAATAAGCTTAGTTTTTATATGTTGTAAGTCATGAAATAAAATTAGTTTCCTTTTTTATTTATATATTGTAAGTCGATGCTTATTATGAAATAAAATTAGTTTCCTTTTATTTAATCTTATACATTTTCTTTTATGTTGAAAGGAAAAAGAATATGATTGGAGACTCCAGAAGAGCTATGGTAAATATTAGAGATGAATGTCTCGTAGACAGTGGAACAACAAACACAATACTAAAAAGCAAGAAATATTTTTCTCTATTGTCTCCTTCAAAGACACATGTTAATACAATTTTTGGCGTTAGTAATTTAATTGAGGGCTCCGGAAGAGCTTGTATCTTGTTACCTGAAGGAACAAAATTAATTATAAATGATGCATTATACTCTAGTAAATCCAGAAGAAATTTACTAAGCTTTAAAGATATTCGACGTAATGGTTATCATCTTGAAACCATGACTGAAAATAATATTGAGTATCTCCAAATTACATCTATTGAATATGGCCAGAAGATCATATTGGAAAAGCTAAAAGCATTATCCTCTGGATTATATTGTACGAACATAAACCCAATAGAATCAAATATGGTAAGTAACCAGAAGTTACTTGACACAAAGATGTTTACTCTGTGGCATGACAGATTAGGTCATCCAGGTAACATTATGATGAGAAGAATAATGGAAAGTGCAAATGGGCATCCCCTAAAAGACCTGAAAATAATATTATCAAAAGATTTATCATGTGCAGCATGTTCTCTTGGAAAACTAATAATTAGGCCATCTAAAAATAAAATTGAAAATGAATCTCCTACATTTTTAGAAAGAATTCAAGGAGATATTTGTGGGCCTATTTCTCCTCCATGTAGACCATTTAGATATTTTATGGTTTTAATTGATGCATCAACTCGATGGTCACATGTTTGCCTATTAGCCACTCGAAATGTTGCATTTGCTAGGCTATTAGCACAGATAATCCAATTGAGAGCAAATTTTCCGGATTATCAAATTAAGAGAATCCGACTTGATAATGCAGGAGAATTTACATCCCAATCATTTAATGATTATTGTATGTCAATTGGGATTAAGGTAAAACATCCAGTGGCTCATGTACATACACAAAATGGTTTAGCTGAATCATTAATTAAAAGATTGCAACTGATTGCTAGACCATTACTTATGAAATGTAATCTACCATCTTCTGCATGGGGACACGCCATTTTACATGCTGCTGCACTTATTAGACTAAGACCAACTGCATATCATAAATTTTCTCCATTACAATTGGTCTCTGGAAGAGAACCAAACCTGTCCCATCTTAAAATTTTTGGTTGTGTTGTGTATGTTCCAATTTCTCCACCACAACGTACAAAAATGGGACCACAAAGAAGATTGGAAATTTATGTTGGTTTTAACTCTCCATCAATTATTAAATATTTAGAACCATTAACTGGAGATGTTTTTACAGCACGTTTTTCTGACTGTCAATTTGATGAGACAATATTTCCAATCTTAGGAGGAGAAAAAGAAAAGCTGGTAAAACAAGAAGTAACTTGGAATGCATCATCAATATCTTATCTTGATCCCCGAAGTGGTCAATGTGAATCGGAAGTTCAAAAGATTATACATTTGCAAAGAATAGCAAATGAGTTACCAGATGCATTTACAGATACAAAAAGAGTAACTAAATCACATGTACCAGCTTTAAATGCAACTGCTCGAATTAATGTAATCCCAGCAGAGGTTACTATACAGAGAAAACGTGGAAGACCAACAGGTTCCAAAGATAAAAATCCACGAAAAAAGAAAGAGCAGAATAACGCAGTTGGTGTAACTCCAGAAGAAGTTACTGATAAAATCCCAGAAGAGATTAATAAAATCCCAGAAGAGATTGATAAAATCCCAGAAGAGATTGATAAAACCCCAGAAGAGGTGGATGAAGTTCCAGAAGAAACTCAGGAACCTAGTGATTATGAGATCTCAATAAACTATGTACAGAATGGTACAATATGGAACCGAAATGAAACACGTGTTGATGAAATTTTTGCATATGCTATAGCAATTGATGTGCTAAATGAGGAAGATTATGTGCCAAAAACTCCTGAAGAGTGTATGCACATAAATGATTGGCCAAAATGAAAAGATGCCCTGAAGGCTAAATTAGATTCACTAGAAAAGCGCAATGTTTTTGGACCTGTAGTCTTAACCCTCAAAGATGTTAACCCTGTAGGTTACAAGTGGGTATTTGCAATAAAAAGGAATGAGAAAAATGAAATTGTGAGATATAAAGCAAGGCTTGTGGCACAAGGTTTTACACAAATACCAGGGGTTGATTATGAAGAAACATATTCACCTGTAGTGGATGCAATAACTCTTAGATTTTTAATCAGTCTCACAATCACTGAAAACCTTCAAATGCGCCTCATGGATGTAGTCACAGCTTATTTGTATGGATCACTTGATAATGATATCTATATGAAAATCCCTGAAGGATTAAAAATACCTGAAGCATTAAAATCAAAACCTCGAGAAATGTATTCTATAAAGTTAAAAATATCTTTATATGGACTAAAACAGTCGGGTCGGATGTGGTATAATTGACTCAGTGAATATCTCTTAAAAGAAGGATATAAATCTGATGTAATTAGTCCATGTGTTTTTATTAAAAGATCAAATTCAGATTTTACAATTATTGCAGTATATGTTGATGATTTAAATATCATTGGGTCTCCTGAAGAGATCGAAAAGACTGCAAAATTATTAAAGAAAGAATTTGAAATGAAAGATCTTGGTAGAACAAAATTATGTCTCGGCCTGCAAATTGAGCATTTGTATAATGGTATTTTTGTCCATCAATCAAATTATATCCAGAAGATGTTGAAACGTTTTAATATGGACAAAGCTCATCCTCTGAGTACACCAATGGTTGTTCGATCACTTGATATAAAAAAGGATCCTTACCGTCCCCGAGAAAAGAATGAAAAAGTTCTTGGTCCAGAAGTACCATACTTAAGTGCAATTGGGGCTTTGATGTATCTTGCTAATAATACGAGACCTGATATTGCTTTTTCTATAAATGTCCTCGCAAGATATAGTTCTGATCCAACACACCGACATTGGAACGGAATTAAACATGTATTTTGTTACCTTTGCGGGACACATGATATGGGACTATTTATCAAAAGGATACAAAGTCCAAATTAGTTGGGTATGCAGATGCAGGATATTTATCAGATCTGCATAAAGCCCAATCACAATCCGGATATGTGTTTACATATGGCGGTACTGCAATTTCATGGCGATCGACAAAACAGACACTAACAGCAACATCATCAAATCATGTCGAATTAATTGCTCTATACGATGCTGGTCGAGAATGTGTCTGGTTAAGATCAATGATCCAACACATCCAGGAGGAATGCGGGCTCGAGTCAATCAAAGGAAGCCCGACAGTTCTATATGAAGATAATACAGCATGCATTGCTCAAATTAAAGAAGGATATATTAAAGGTGACAGAACCAAGCACATCTCGCCAAAATTCTTCTCAACTCATGATCTACAAAAGGATGGTTTGATAGATGTTTGTCAAATCAGATCAAGCAACAATTTGGTAGACCTATTCACAAAATCATTGCCAAGAAAAGTTTTTGAGCAACTTTCACAGAAGATCGGCATATGTCGCTTAAAAGATATACATTAAAATGAGGGGGAGTATTATACACGCTGCACTCTTTTTCCCTTCACTAAGTTTTATCCCACTGGGTTTTCTTAGTAAGGTTTTTAATGAGGTAGCATAACTGATCCGGAAGTATCAGTTAATTCAAATTGGTTATGAAGTACCAAATTAATATTTGTCCTGCAGTACAATATTAATAGTGTATAATATAAGGTAAAATATCTAAGGGGGAGTGTTATGAAATAATTATGATAGACATTTCACCTTCTCCACCTCCCCCACTTTCTATTGGATTTAATTTTTCTATTAACTCTCATGTTAATTGTAGGACTTTTTATTTGCTTTTTCTATCCTATAAATAGAGGTTATGTAAGTGGTTGTAAATGGACATTGAGATTGAGATATAATATAGAAATAAGATTTAGTCTCTCCCAATATTGCTTTGTTTTGTTTTATAATAGTTACAACTGGGCGTGGGACATTTTTGACATTTTTTATATATGTTTTATTTCGGCGTCATATTCTGCTTTTCTGATAGTCTGAGAATGTACATAGTTTTAAATATTTAAAATTCTCATCCGATATCATAAATAAATAAAAAGTTGGTAAAATTTATCTATTTTTTATGGCAAACTTTTTAGTATTTTTACTGACAAATTTTAAAAACTTAAAATTTTATTTAAATAATGAGTTCTCATTTTATACTTTTTACTTATTTAAAAAACCCATAAAATAAGATTAATGGCATTATGGCTTAAAAATGTTTATTGCAATTCAGCATTATAAAACAAAATTATATCTTTTGTCAAAACATAATTTATACTAATGCAGAGATAATTATATCATATGAACATTAAATGGCTAGTCACACGAGTTAAAAAATAGAGATACCAAATCATATGTATTGCATGTCAAGGCATGTTTGACATGTTAATATTGAAGTTTTTTTTATGAAAATGTATAGAGATTTACTAATTATGATGTCTAAATCATAACAATCATAATATTTTGATGATTATAGTGAAACAACACAGTGTCTTTGTGACTAGTGACAACTATTATTTTTTTATAGTTATAATAAAATATTATAATGTCTAGATGGTTGCAACATTCATAATGTCTCAATGGTTATGATATATAGAGAGAACCCAAAAAGATTACAAATAGGAAGTTGTCTATTTTTTATTTTGAAAAAAAAAAAATTAGTCCGTATATTTTTTAGTTGTTACCTACTACTGGTGAACAATTTTGCCTATATTTATTGTAAGTTGGAATCGGTCAACTCGGGCAGGAGGTGGCGGTATGGGAGTCAAGTTGTTCTCAACAGCTAAAATCTTGATAAATTATTAATAAATTCTAATTTTTTATCTAATCGACCAAATATTTGTATATGTTTCTAATAATATAATTATAATATCATAAGAGTAGAACTAGGGTGTTCTTAAAGTAAAGCGATTTTAAATGACGAATCCGAACTGTTAAATTCGCCTACCTTACAAGTATTGCGTCTACATATAAAAATTTTAAACATTTGAATTAATTTAGTATAAAGTAAAGCAGTCAAAAAATATTTAAAAATTGAATGCATTAAAATTAATTTATTAACCTTCTAATTTTGACCAATTGACTTTACACTAAATTAATTCGAATGTTTAAAAATTTCACATGTAGACGCATCACTCGTAAGATAGGCGAGCTTTAAAGGTTCGGATTCGTCATTTAAAGCTGATTTGATAGGTTTTAGACTTTTTTTTTTAAAAAAACAAGTTTTAAACTTGAGTTCACCAAATGACTTGGTGAACTTAAGAACACTCTAGTTCTACTCGTATCATAATATTTGATGCATAGTTGTGACAATTAGAATGTTTTGAAATATCTTAATAAAATTCTTAATATATACTGTTAAGGATGCAAAGAGGATATACTATATATATAGATAATCATTCGGTTAGTCATCAGTATTAAAAACTGATTATCATTTTGTTATTTTAGAGTTTTTTACGGACAACGTTACAATCACAGATAAAGAAAACAAAGAAATTAACATAACAATTGAAATGAACTGAATGTTTGAAAATAATAGGTCGATTTATAATTTTACATGAAGGAATGGATGATATAATCATATCTTATATTGGTAGAGCAGTTCAACTATATCTAGTAGAAAGTCGTAAGTTATGATTGTGAACAGAGGAACACGTAACCTTGAGACAATGACAAGTTAAAATGTTAAAAAGAAGTAAATTCCACCTCTTGATTTTCTTCTTATTTCATTTATTTCTTTGTCTTCCTTTTTATTAATGGATTACGGTTCTCGTGCTTTTTGAATTAGTGCGGCCGTGTCTTTAAGACTGACTTATAAATCTTCTCCATTTACTTTTCATCTGTATTACACCATTTGATCACCTGTATTACGTATAACTGGAGGTGCTTTGTTAACTAATTAATACTGAAAGTAACGTGCGCAATGAAGTGGGGTTTTCATTTTAAATGAATGATTGGGAGGCAATTCAACTCTTATTAAGGAGCAAACAATGGAATTGACTATGAAATAATTGCATGAGCTTGGTTCAAGTACGTATATTTTAAAACAAAGTCTAGGACCCTTTTTAGGTTTTGCTCTAGAAAGACCGAAAGAGTGAAGAAGGGGAATAGAGGAAACGAAGAGAAAAGATATATAAATTACTTATTCTACAACTTTATGAAGAGGAGAAGAGAAAAAAATTCACCTCATCTACCATTCAAATGAATTATTTTTGTCATATCCAAATTAAAGTGTATATATAAGGTGAATTAATTTATCATTATTTTCATCTCTTCCCCAATTAGGGGCAAACGGGCCAGATACTGATCAGATATTAAACAAATACAGTTACTGATTGAATATTGAATGGATACGAATACATAATAAATATTAAACGGATACGAATACGGATTAAGTAATTTTCTACCTATATGAAAAGGTAAACAAATTTTAAAAAAGATAAAATTTAGTCACTAAGTACATTTTCTGCTTATAAAAATAAAAAATCATGTTTACTGTTCCGATTGATTATTTATAATTTAAAAATAAAAAAGAGATGGGCTACGGTGAGTTGCGAAGTAAAACGCGTTTTTACTTCACACCGTATTTTTATTTTGAAAGTCCAAATGACCGATCCGAACCGTTAGATGTTTAACCCATATTTAAATGTGCTTGGAGACCAAATTTTACATTTTTTGGAATTTTTTTACTATTTATGAAGTATTTTTGAAAATTGATGTTTTGCTGTGAACAGTAAAAAAAGTAAAATTTTCTGGACCATCAGATTAGCGACTTTCAAAATTGTTTAATAAATAGTAAAAAAATTTCAAAAAATGTAAAATTTGGTCTCCAAGCACATTTCAATATGGAGAACAAGATGAACGGTTCGGATCGACGTTTTGAACTTTAAAATCACAAAATATGAGCGTGAAGTAAAATAGTCGTTTTATTTCGCAACTCACCGTAGTCCATCTCAATAAAAAATATGATTTCACAGTACAAATCAATCCATAATATGTATATTACCGCCTCACTCATTAATTGGTCTACATATTGAAATTGGCTACCGGAAAAAATATGTATCAATATCGAAATAATGATAACAGATACGAACCCGTGTCCAAATAAATTGTATGTGAAAGGATTTCATATTAATCTCGAGAAAACGCTAAATTGGATTTATTGTTGTAGGTAAAATTGATAACAGACACAGTATTTCAAGTGGATACCACTTTATATTATCCTATTGACAATGGGGGCTGTTTGTGAGAAGAAAAAAGGAAAAGTAGAGAAATCGGTTCACCGCTTAAGAGAAGATTCCCAACATAGCCCCATGATCAATAGCAAAAATTGGTGGAGAGATCACAAGTCCGTTTTTGTATGTCGCAATGCTCCTTTAGATTGTATTACATTGCAAAAAAAAATCCAAAAGTCCGATTTTATATGTGAGAATGCTCCTTTAGGTTGTATTACCGAAATTTTTATAATATCCAAAATAATTAACAAATTATGGAATCTATCTCTTTTTTGGTGAAAATTCGAAAACTAATAACCGGATTGGGCCCTTCTTTCTGGTGGCCCAACTTCCGGAATAAATGAAAATAGATCCGGTTATTGGTTAATTAGAATTTTTTTTTTTTAAATGAAACAATACCGGTTATTGAAAATAGATCCGGTTATTGGTTAACCGGATTGGCTGGTTTTCGAATTTTCACCAAAAAGGAGATAGATTTCGTAATTTGTTAATTATTTTGGGTATTTATAAAAATTTCGGGTTGTATTACGTTGCAAAAAAAAATTCATAGTTTCTTCTGAGAAAGCTTTCGTTTTTTATATAAAAATTGTAGTATTACAATAGTGGTAAATATGAAAGTTGATTTGACTTGTAAACATGACTTTCAACTTTTAAGATTAACATAATCAGTCTATTTAATGACAAAGGTAACATTTTTTTTTAAGAATTCGAAATACGGATAGAGATTACTTGTGGAGATTAATATATTTTGATAGTTCTACCTCCAATATTTTATTAAAAAAATATAAATTTACAGTCAGAAACAAAGTTAAATTTTCGAACTATAAAAGTTAAACACATATGAAAATCAAACATATAAAGAAGATCATATAAATAAAAAATAAGAATGAATTAACCTCATTCTTTGTGCTTAAATCCAGCTTTATTTACATTACATAGCATAAGATATTACTTTGTGCGCTTTGAGTGTGATTCATGAAGTTCAAGAAAAGGATAGAGGATTAACAATACCCTTAATGGGTATACTCACCTGTACCTGCCCGTACCTGCCGCCCAGGGTATCCGTGCCTGAGCCCGGGTATGGGTCAGATACGCGGGTACGAGCAAAAACTGGACCGGACCCGTTTTTTTGGACCAATACCCGACCATACCCTACCCCAGTTTACCCGTACCCTAGTACCTGAGTACCCGTACCCGATACTCGAGTACTGTTAATCCGAATTCAAAATTCAAAAATTTTGTTTTCCCTCCCAAAAAAAAAACAGAAAAAACCAAAGAAAAAAAAAAGCAAAAAAAAAAAAAAAAGAACAGAAAAAAAAAACCAGAAAAAAAAGCAAAAAAAAAAAAAAAAAAAAAACCCGTACCCGCCCTACCCGTCAAGGGTACACGGGTACGGGTATAGGATGGGTAGGGTATAGATTTTGAAAAATATATCCGAGATACCCTTATCCGTATACCCTTGTACCTGAGTATACCCGTATCCGAGATGTACCCGTACCCGACTTGGGTATACCCGGGGTACCCTTACCCGTTCAAGTATAAATACACTAGAAAAGGAGATTTGGCAAATTTTGTACTTTCGTACTAATATATAGCATTCTCTTTATGACAACTCTTTTCTAGTAGAGACCGAATCCTCTGCCCCCCAGGGGCAGGAATTTCCTGCCCCCAGAGTCTCTGCGGGTGGGGCCCATTTAAAAACAGTAACAATAGTTAAACCCTTAAAACAGTAACCGGTCCCACCCGCAGAGACTCTGGGAGCAGGAATTTTCTACCCTCCGGGAGGTAGAGGATTTGGTTTCTTTCTAGTACGTGGAAACTGGAAAGGGGTTAATGATTAATTATTTATGGGTGGCAATGGGTATGTGCTAAATCTTGATAACATTTGTGGAAGATTGAGTCTATGGTACTATGTATATCACGGGTTGGTCCGTCAACCTGTAACACAGATTAATATTTTTGTTTTTAGAATTTTAATGGTCGATCTAAACCGTTCAATATGATTCTCGTATGAATATATACTTGCATATCGAATTTTATATTTTTTTTGAATTTTTTTTACTATTTTTTAAGATGGATAGAAAATCACTTGATCTGAAAATTCTAGACCATTCAAAAACAGTGATTTTCTATCTATCTTTAAAAATATAAAATTCGATTTGCAAGTATGTATTTATATGAAAATCATGTTGAATGGTTTGAATCGACCGTTAGAATATTAAAAACGAAAATAATAATCCGTATTACAAACTAAATCGTGCTATGCATAGTACCATAGACTCATTCTTTGTGGAATATACCTCCTGCGATGGTGTGATTTCAGGAAATAAATCTGCTACGATCCTAAAAGGGATTGTAGAATCCTACAATTTCAAATCGAACCTTTTATTTGTTTTGAGTTTCGTGCAAAAAACAATTTTTATTGAGATTTGTAATACTTAAAAAAATGAAAGGTTGGATTTGAAATCGTAGGACCCTACAATCACTTAGGATCGTAGCAGATTTATTTCCGTGACTTCATTTGGAGCAACGAGGATTGATAATTGTTGTTGTTGTGGCTTGACAGTTGACACTTTGACAGTGATTGGGGACATGAGATAGGATATTCGTTTTTAAGTCTCAAAACTAAACTGTTGCAAAACAAATGATGAAAATGCTGATAGCTTCATCTCAACTTCAAGTGGTTAATTACCTCAATTTGGTATTATTTCTTGTATATATTTTATGAGGAATCAAGTTACAATAATTTTTGAGTTACAACAAGTTACAATAAGTATTTTTTACATTTTTAAAGTCCAAATCGTCGATCTAAACCGTTAGATGTGATATCTGCAATAAAATGTGCTTGGAGACCAAATTTTATATATTTTTTAGAATTTTTTACTATTTACAAAAACTAGTCAAATTCAGACTATTGAATTTTGTATCCACCTTAATAAATAGTAAACAAATTTCAAAAAAATATAAAATTTGGTCTCCAAACACATTTTATTGTAGAGATCACATCTAACGGTTTGTATCGACGATTTGGACTTTAAAAATGTAGAAAATGATTGTTGTAACTTGTTATAACTCAAAAATTGCTGTAACTTGATCTCTCCTCATATTTTTTTTATTATTATTGTATTCTATTTGTAGTGTTGTATATTGTGTGTATTATTTTCGCTTCAATTTACTTTTTCTTTTTTATTTTGATCAAAGCTTCAGGCAAGTTATTTTTTTATTTATGTTTCTGTGAAGTTAATTTTTATTTTTTTGTGGGTGAGGGTCCATTGACAACGTGCTAGTTTGACAGTAAAAAGTAACTTTTTTTAAAATCTGACAACTAAAATGTAACATATACTTTATAGATATCATATATCTAAAAATAATAATAAAATTTAATGCAACTTTTAGCGTTCATTAAATGACATAAAATTTACAACAGCCCATGATTAATGGTATTTGAAGGAAAATATAATGTCTAATTTTTTTCTAATGTCTTATGGCCTGCGGTTTAGATATTTTTGTACATGTAGTGCCTATGTGCTAGGAAGATACATTAGTTTTTTTGTAAGAGCATCTTCATTTTCATTATATACTATATGCAAAGCCATTACAAATGTTTAAGTGATATTACAATTTTATTTGTAGGAATGTGGAGCAATTATAAATTCAACACTTTGACTAAAATATCACATCAGTTTGTAATTGTGTTGCAAATTACAATTGTAATGATGTAAAAACAAATTACATAACACATTTTTTTTTTATCACTGCGCATAAGCACAAAACACTTCCAACACACTCTCTACTTCCTACAGACGTAGGAATCGAACCTGTGTTCTCCTACTGGAGAACGGAGAATTGGCATCCTCTGAGATATCTCATATTTTGCGTGACTTTTTGTAAATCACAACCGTTCAAATACATTCTGCACGAATTTTAAAGCGCAATTAAAACTGCCCCTACGCTATCCCCAAATAGGCACTGGACACGTTGGTCACACAAAATATGAGATATCTCAGAGGATACGCACTCGAGAACGGGTGCCTTAAACCACTGCACTGCGCAGCACTTGGCAATTACATAACACAATTGAAATCAGAACTAATTACATAAATGAAGATGATATGAAATTTATATAAAAAAATATAATTGCTAAAATAACTTGTGTGACAAAAAAATATCGTCGTTTGTAATATTTAGGAATGCAAATAAATTAAAAAAAAAATAGTGATAGAAACTTATTCCTAACCACGTTTTACTTTTTAAATAAAATTTTTCTTTGCTGTAAGACCGTTTATACTTTTCAAAATAGTTTTAAATTGAAAAACTCGATCACCCGGAGCGGGGAGCGTGGAATATTGAAAAACTCGAAAGTGAAATACAAATAGAAGTTGCCAAAAGATTGTTGCTTAGATTGGAAATCAAGGCTTGACCATGGGTGAGCTCAGCGTTACCATATAAAACTGGATTATGCTAAATTTTCAATGTTCGGTTGAACAAACCAAGCACAGTGTGCTGATGGTTCCTTCTCCCTTTTAAGGGAAAAAAAGAGGCATGAAAACAACTCGGTTCACATAATTCTACCACGGTTACTCTGAGAAGCGAAAATGACATTTGTTAAAATAAAAATAAAAATTATGCTAAGGTGTTACGAATCGCGCCGTGTGGTCTAGAGAATGAAACCTTAAAAATTAAATTTATATTTTTTAAATATTATATTTTTTATACAAAATTACCATTAATTTCAAATTTATGGATCGTTAACTAGTACCGCTTTCTCCTAAACCAAAAAAAAATAAAAAATAAAAAATAAAGAAATCTAAGAATTTTAAATTTCAACAAAATTTTAATATAAAGATCACATTGAAAAGTTTGAATTGACATATCAGAATTTCATATTCAAGATTTGGATCCATTATACTTGATATTGTAAATGAGCACCATAGACTATTTCAACAAATCAGATTACCTTTTTGTTTAATTTATCTATTTTCTCAATTATTGTTCTATCATCTTTAACTTACCTGATAGTTATCAAAAACACTAAAACAAGTAAACCTACAAATTAGATACAAGTCTTCAAACTCCACCTCTAATATGTGAATAACAAACCTTGGTAGCTACTACCAAATTTTCAAAAAAATATGTGAATAACAAATAATTAACAAAGCTAATTTGGTAGTTCATCCTAATCCCTCACAATAGCTGACCACTGGGGCTAGAGATTTGGAAACCTTTTTTTTTCGTTCATATTGCACGGATCTCAATGTAAGTTCCTAAGATATCCTATGTCAAGGTCTCGTGATAGGATATGTCAATCCCGCCTCCCAGAGTGATGTGTTAGTTCCCAGGAAATTCTGGATACAGCATTTCACTCAGTTTTGCATTGAACAAATTAACCTAAACTGCATTATATCTGCAAAAACAATTCCAAAACCGGAGCTGGGGCACCACAATAAATGAGCTACCAATCGAACGATGTGACTGCAAAATTCTCTCTATTTCTACAGTTGACGTGTTAGTTCTCAGGAAAAGGTTTTCACCTTAAAAACCATGCCTTGATTCTCAGGAGAGATTTTCATCATAGCTCATTGTTTTCCAATCTCCAGGTACCAGCTACAGCAGCACACAAATATTATTAGTTTTGAAATAGTAGTCATTGCAAATTGTTTCAAACGATATGCTGAAGTTTAATTTATACACAAATAAACATTAAAGGTCCACAAGCATCATTCAATTGTCCGCAAATAAAAATGAAGGAAACAAAATATAAAGAAAAAAATTAAACAAAAGAAATATCACTAAGAATTGGTGTGGTACATAATGGCTTTACAACACCAATTATTACTATGGGACCACTGATTACAAAAGTAACTGTTGAGAGAGACAGAGATGGTACCTAATAAATTTATCCAAATGGGATAATAAAGCAAGGAGAGTCAAAAATCATATTTTGTTCTGCCACTGCATAATATGAGGCAGAGCATATCAGACATGTTGGAGGTAGAGTTGTAAAAATTCCATGATTCTAGCATTAGCCGCTTCCTTGATCCCTTGAAATGAACTATCTGAATTGGATCACATAAAAAAGGAGAAAAATAGAAGTTAATATTAGGTACTTTTGTCTACAAAGAATAAAAACCTCAACCATCCTATAATGAGGTAGAGAATATCCAGAAAGAGGGGAGAGAACAAGATGAATAAGCACATTACATACTACCTAAGGGAAAATCCATTAGAAAATCCGAACAATCACAATACAGAATGTTGGATTAGACATCTGAACTAACTAATTTGTAGTGTGATGCATGCAATGATTATAACATATAATTGTAAAGACCACAAAAGTCCTATGGGTTTTATTTTTGGCAATTTTGGGTAGTTACCATCTTCTTTCGATGGACTTCTTCTGTTGAGAATAGATGTAAGACTTTGTTTCATATCAATGGATCAGATGGCCTTAATGGCTACTTTTTATAAAAAAATAATAATAATAAACACAAATAAGCCCAATTATACTAAAAAAATCATAAATTTTCTAACTAATACATATAGGGTCATTAACAGAAATTCCACAACAATTAACAATATTTGCACTACAGAACAAAATAGATACCTTGACATCCAATGGCATGCCATGAAACTGGCCAGCGCCCTCTGGAGGTGTCCAGTTGTAGATAGCACATGGTAAAAACAGCACGGATACCCCTTTTACCTTCCCTGTAAAACTTTCATGCCGGTTGAATTGTTGCATTGCAGATGGAAGATGCGACTTGATCACCCAATAAAGTGCTAACTGGTCACCTAACATACGTGAAGCACCCATATATTTTGACATGTATACATCAAGTACTTCTTCTAAAATAACAATAGCCCTATCAAGAGAAAAAGAAAGAAAAAGGAAAAGCACATCCAATTATGATGTTATCAATATACCAAATAAAATTACAATGCTTTATGCCCAAGTTTGATATCACTATTCCGCTTGCTCCTGAACTACCCTTCTTATATAACTAGGTTACACATGGTAACAAACAGCAACAGATTACACATTACAGTCTTAGACAGTAATGATACTGGTGAAAATCTGGACATGCAAAAGAAAGCATAGTTCTGGTATAAACAGATCCTCAATGATGTCAAAAAAGATCAGGGACAATTTCAAACATTGAAAAAAAAAAGTACAACCCAATGATTTGGTTAACCAAAAAATAAATTAAAAAGAACTTAAATCTTAACTTACTTGCTGATTCCATCTTGAGTACCTCTGACAGCAATAAAACCAGAGTTTAAAGGTTGATTTTTGTTATTGCGAAATGTAAGAGCCATATGAAAATCGGGATGCTTTTGAAAAATGTCTCTAAGATTATCCACCACCGCGATATCAGAATCTGAAAATATAATATTCTTGTTGCTCTTTTCCATTTCATAAGATTCCTGAATCCTCTTCAGATATGCCTACCAATCATACATAACAATACAACCAAATTTTACAACAAAGACAAAAACAAAAATCTAAATGGATTAACTAGAAGGTATGATAGAGTAACCCCAATGGCTATGTACCAGACAGCAGATTTAAAAACCAGATAAGAAAATGTAATTCAAGCGGCAGGCAGTAGATAAGATCATAACATAAACCAATCTCATTATTAAAAAGAAAGAATAACAGAAATTTATTAAAGAATATTTGACAAACAAATAGATGTGGGGGGAGGGAGTAGAGAGAAAGATGTACTAACAATATAAGATTTGATGCGTTGGAGCATCAAATTACTTCTAGAATAGTCTCCCTCAATAGGTAATTTAATTGCATTGTTTCGGTCCAACAAAAATGTCGAATCAGGGTCAGTTAACACAACCACATTGCTGCTTGGCATTGACACCTGAGAATTTCTACAAGTGAGAAAACAAGTCAACTCATGCAGCAATGCATTCCATTTGTCGTGTTTAATTTTCAAAGTAAAAACCAAACACATGTTAGATTGCAAGTAAGACCCATCCATTTGAAGTACTTACAAATAGCACGCTTAGATTTACTGTTATCTCAAAATGAAAGTGTTTTGTAAATTTATGACAGTTTTTCCCCTTCGTCTGGTAAGCCCTTTTTTTTCTGAAAGCCAAAATTAAATTAAATGACCTACTAAGACAAGATGTTCGAGTTCCAAGTTCTTATGAACAGGTTATGAAGCAACTGTGAGATTTGATAACTTAATATGAAAAAGGTCGGGGTAGTTTAGTCATTTTCATGGATTTATACTTAGTTTTGGTGCTTATTATTATCCACAATCACCTATATTATTATCTACAAACACCTAAAACTATTGAATTCAAGTTGCAACTGAGAGAAGTCCTCTGATATATTTCCAAATTTTTGCATAGGTAGCATTCAAAGCAACAAAATATCACACATAGCTATACTAGGGTCTCCAATAAAAATCCGTACAACTGGAGAGCGTATCCAGTCACTATAAACCCAAATCCTATTCTTTTGACGATCCAAACACACTGTAAATTCTATAGTGGTAACTGTTATAAAATATCAATGTTTTTGGATGGTCCGGAATCTTCTAAGCAACAGTGATTTTCAACCTATCAAAAAAATTGTAAAAATTTTGAAAATATAAAATTTGGTCTCCAAGCACATTCTTTAATAGAAGATCATGTTGAGCGGCACGGATCAACTGTTTGGACTATGAAAACGAAAATATTGATCCATAGTACGGAAACATCTGCATTGTGCATAGTACCATGGCCTCACACGCATGAAACAATATTACTTTGTATATGACAAAATAATGGGGCATTTTAACCCTACTACATTCTTATCGGGCTTCAACAGATAACACATTTTTTTTAACAAAACACAGTGCATACTTATATAAAAAAGGCTGACCTGTTTTTACGACTTCAAATTTTTTTTATTATATTATCACTCTATCATCATGTATAAATTTAAAATAGTTTAACCAATAAAATAAAATAAGACATATGTCTAAACTACATAATGCTTCAAACAATATAACATAACTATATAATATACCTGAATGAAGTTGATATAAGTACTGAGAATAGCCAAGGACCTCTCAGATTTGGAATTGTACGGAATTTCTCCAACTGTGACTTTATCCGATATTTTCTCATTTGTGGGGTCCGATTTGTAAATTGTAAAAACTGTGACAAAAGAAATTTGATCTCCTGAATGGCTGTTCTTAGTTGAAGGGTCTATTTTATTCATTGCTCTGACACCTGTACAACAGCAATACAAGGTAAATAGGTAATTACAACTTCATCATTTCAACCAGGTCAGCACTACTACAAACATGCAAGAAATTGATCTGAACAGACAGTAACATTACACATAGTTGTGCTTGAGTTAACCAGCACAATTTTACATGCTATTATCAACACTGACTATATCTAGGTACCACAACATACAAGTGGTAATCAGGTAACCGGCCAGATAAGGATTGTACCAGAGTCCAGACCAACAGTACACAACCTCCCAGATCTGAAAGGAACATGCAAATGCAGTGTAGTACTTTAGTACCAGTGAAATATCAAGAAACACTTGTCAATAGGTTGAACCAAATTATACCAGCAAATCCAGGACCATGCAGACTGGTAGTGTACCGATATCAATAATTTACCGAAATTGGGCCTTTCAATCAAGTACCGTAGCAAATTAAGACACAATATTCGGAGACTTAAAATTTACAAAGCTGCTTCAGCATTACAAGAAATATAGTGAAACCTTGACACTGGAGCCGATTGGGGAGTCCCTGACCAGCAGCCGGTCCCAGAATAAGTTGATCTGGCCTCTTGGGACTTAATTTCTTCGTATCCTCTGGATTCCATTTCTGATGTAGAACAGACACTAGAGAAAACCGAGAAGCTATTTCAGTTGGGATTGATTAAGACATTACTGGACAGAAAAGGAAACGAAGAAAGGAAGCATTGTACCGGAGTAGAAGAAAGGGATAACGAACAAAAGAAGAGGGAGGAGGGGTCGAATCGAGACCGCCATTCTTGGAAAGGAGATCCGCTGCTGCATTTTTTTTTTTTTTTTTTTTGAGGAGATCTGCTGTAGTTGTTGCTGCTGTACGAGACTTTGATGGAGGAAATAGATTATAGATCGAACGGCCGATAGTGGGGAGTGCGTCTCCTCTGAGATATCTCAACTTTTGCGTGACCGACGTGTCCGGTGCCTATTCGGGGGTGATATCGGGGGTCAGTATTATGTGTGCATTGAGTTTCGTGCAGAACGTATTTAAATGGTTGGGATTTTCCATAAAGTCACGCAAAGTTTGAGATATCTCAGAGGATACGAATTCTAGCGGGTCGCAGAGGGGCCTAAGCCGTCCGATAATAATTGGGTATATAATAAGAGCGAGTCCGGCGGCTGCGCCGACTGGGTCCTTACGAACGGAGAAATAGAAATTGAGGAATGTTTTTGGTTTTGTCAGATGCTTATCTATTTGGAAGGAGAAGAAATATCCAAAGTCTGGGTGACAGCAAGCTGACTCATTACAAACTGAATCTAGTTTAAGCTGGCTTGTTTGAATCATAAGTGATCTGATTTTAGAGGTTTGAACTGAAATGAAAGTTCAAAATTATTACGAGCTAAATCCAGGAAGTTGTTGAGCTGGGCTTAGGTAGTTGACGAGCTGGCTCGTTAGATTTGACATAATTTTGTTTTAAAAAGAAAATAAATTTTATAAATTTTTTTAACTGAGCTAGACTTGCTTTTACAAATTTTAGAAATTTTACAAATAAATTTTTTATATACATTATAAAATGTACACAAATTTACAAATTAATGTTTAGTTGAGCTAGTCACAAACTGGCGAGCAAGCTAGATCTTAGCTTGAACTCGTTAATTGTGGATCGCGCTAGTGTCGAACAAGCTAGACAACAATTCAATTCAGTAACAAACGAGTTGTTAGCGAGTGAATTAGCTGCGAGTCGCAATCGAGCCACGAGTTTTTTTTGCCAGTCCTATCTAAAGCTAATCAATATTGATTTTTTTTTTTTTTTAAGGTTGATTGATTGATTTATTAATAGGAAAAAATAAAAATGATCGTATTTTCGTTGGTACAGAAGAGGAACGGAATAAGCATTTGTTTCACTATAAATCGCTCAAAAATAACATCTGTAGTGGACACTGTAGTAGACAGGATATCTCATCTGTTAATGTAGGAGTCCGGATCTGCTAAAATTCCAAAAGGAATTTCAGGAACCCTGCAATCCTGATCTCTCCTTATCTCTCTCCTCTCTCTTCTTTCTCTCTCATCAGAGTTGTTGATGAGAGAGAAAGAAGAAAAAGGAGAGAAATAGGGAGAGAGAAGAATTTAAGGGTCCCTGAAATTTCTTTCGGAATTTCAGCGGATCTGAATTCGTTAATGTAGTGGTTGTAAATATCTATCCTATTCTTAGAGGTGCTATTTAGCTAGGAGGATTAAAGGGTTGAGGCATTAGTAGATCCACATAGGTTCAGGGGTAGGCACTTGCCTACCCTGGATTTGATTTTTTTTTAGACCCAGTACGTTTTTACTCTTGTGCCTAACCCTGGTTCAGATACAGTGTCTAACCCTGGCCCAGATAAAATTATAACTGCTTCGCTGGAGCCAGAGAGCAAAACCAAAAGATAAATAACAAGGCCCGCTCCAGATAAATTTAGATATTCTGATGTGCAAAACCAAAAGAAAAAAACAAAGACCTATGCGTGATGCATCTCTGGAGCTAGAGAGCAAACAAAAAACAAAAAAAAGACCATTGAGAAAAAAAAAAAGACCTTCGCTAGGTCATCGCTAAGTCACACCAGGCAGCAGCACCACCCATCGGGACCTCTGCGGCTCCGTCCTTTGCCTCACGTTGTCACGCGCCAGCCCACTAGAGAGAAGAAGCGTGCCTCTTCCTTCTCCGCCCGCTCTCTTCACGCATCAGCACACCCTTATCCTTCTCTTTCATTTTTTTGTAAGATCTCAATTGCTAGTTTGAATTGACTAATTGAATTAATATCTTGCATAATTCATGTAGAAAATTCATAACCTTCTCAATTTCAAACCTTTCTTGCACAGTTGCACATCCTTTCTCAATTTCACACATTTCTCAAATGTATTGTTGAAGACCTTGAATTGTGAAATTAAAGTGTGCTTGAATTGAGAATTGAAATGTTGAAAATCTTGAATTGTGAATTGTATATAGTTTGGTAAAATGGTATAGTTTGCTTAATCTAATTAATGTCATTGAATTCTACATTTTAGAGTATTAAAAATGAACAAGTTCTATAAGCTTGTGCCTAAGTCTCCAATTGGTTCAACTTCACAAGAACCAAGACAAATTGAGCCTAATAGTGCTGAACAAGAACCTCCTCCTGATCCTAGTTTAAGGCCACCTATATCTCAATACAACCCCAATGAGCAAGACAGTGTACGTTGTTCTTATCTAATAAAAAAACCATTTCAACCTTACAACCATAATTTTCCCCAAAGAGATATAGGTGGTAAGATGAGAAGATTTAACAAAGATTGGTTTAACTAATACAACACTTGGTTGGAATATAGCGTTGAAAAAGATGCGGCATTTTCCCTTTGTTGTTATCTATTTAGACTGAATTATGTTGGTTCAGATGGAAGGACCGTTTTTGTTGGAGAGGGTTATAGAAATTGGAAATCAAAGAATAGGTTTGACGAACATGTCGGTGATTCAAATAGTTTGCACAACCAAACATATATGATGTGTATGAATTTGATGAATCAAAATCAAAGCATTCAAACCGTGTTAGATAGACATAGTGTTAAAGAAGATATGGATTATCGAATACAACTAAATGCTACTGTAGATACAATTCGACTTCTTTTGAGGCAAGGTTTGGCATTTTGTGGGCATGACGAGTCCGAAAGCTCTAATAATCAAGGAAATTTTCTTGAGTTTATGAGAGTTTTAGGAGATCATAATAAAGAAATAGATAAGGTGATTTTGGACAAGTGTCCTCAAAATCTAAAGTTGATCACACCATCAATCCAAAAGGAGATAGTGAATGCTTGTGCAGAGGAGACAATTAAGGAGGTAATTGCAGAACTGGGAGATGAATGGTTCTCTGTTTTGGTTGACGAGTCAAGGGATGTCTCAGTCAAAGAGCAAATGGTAGTTGTGATTCAATTTGTGAATAAAGGAGGTTGTGTTGTCGAACGGTTTTTATGTATTGTTCATGTTCCCAACACTACATCTATCTAATTGAAAACAGTACTTGAGAGTTTATTTGGTAAGTAGGGTCTAACATTTTCTAGATTACACGGCCAAGGGTATGATGGAGCTAGTCATATGCGAGGGGAGTTCAATAGGCTCAAAACATTAATCATGCGGGAAAACGGGTCCACATACTATGTGCATTGCTTTGCACATCAACTTCAACTAACTCTTGTTGCAATGGCCAAGAAACATAATAAGGTTTGGTGTTTATTTCAAATTGTTTCTACTATTGTTAATGTTGTTTGTGCATCTTATAAAAGACGTGATCAATTACGTGAGAAACAATTAGATAAAATTGTGGAAGCTCTTTCAAATGATGAGATTGTAACTGGAAAAGGTTTGAACCAAGAAATGAGTCTTGCACATCTATGTGACACTCGATGGATTTCTCATTACAAAACTTTAAATAGTTTGATTATATTATTTTTAGCCACAATAGATGTAATTGAGGAAGTAGAATTGGAGGGGGTAAAAGATGAACATCGAGGAGAGGCAATTGGACTATTGGAAACGATGCACTCTTTTGATTTTGTGTTTAATTGTCATCTCATGGGAAATTTATTAGGCATCACCAATGATTTATCCCAAGCCTTGCAACGTAAAAATCAAGATGTGGTTAATGCTATGTGTTTGGTGAGAACTGCTAAATTTCGGTTACAACAAATGAGGGATAGGGAATGGGGATTGTTATTCCAAGAAGTGTGTGCATTTTGTAAGAAACACTGTATTGAAATTCCGGACATGAAGGGTATCCGTCCCGGTATATCACGGCGTCGGCCAACGGGATTTAATAATTTGCATTACTATCTTGTTGAAATGTTTAACACGGTTATTGATATGCAATTACAAGAGCTTAATGATGGATTCACGGAAACAACTACCGAACTTCTTATGTGTATGTCATGTTTAGACCCAGATGATTCTTTTTCTTCATTTAAAAAAGACAGGTTGCTTAAACTTGCTCAATTCTATCTCTCGGATTTCAACCAATGGGAGCTTGGTACTCTAGAAAATCAATTGGAGAATTATCATTTGGATTTGAAAAGCAATAGTGATTTTTTGGAGTTAAGGGGATTAGTTGAACTTTCTCAAAAACTTGTGGAAAAGAAAAAACATATTGTTTATCCCTTGGTTTACAAATTAGTGAAATTGACATTGATATTGCCGGTGGCTACTGCTAGTGTCTAAAGGGTATTTTTAGCAATGAATGTGGTGAAAAATGACTCAAGAAATAGCATGGGAGATCAATGGTTGTATGATTGTTTAGTTACTTATATTGAGAGGGATTTGTTCAAGGGTGTTAATAATAAAAGAATGATGCAAATATTTCAACATATGAAGAACCGCAGAGGCAACCTTGGTTCATCGTCATCAACTTGATTTGACTAGATAGGTATTATTATATTTTTTTTTATATGTAAAACAATACTATTTTTTTTTATTTTATAGTCTTGTTATCATTTTCTACTTTAGCTCATGAGATTATATGATAAAAAAATTTTGAGCTCTTACTAGTATTTTGTGCCTACCCGTGACTAAAATCTTGGATCCGCCCCTGGATTGAGGATTAATATCTTAAGTTGTTTTAAGGAGCTAGTGTTTGGTAATTGAAAGATTAAGATTGGAAAAGGATTATGCACAAAGAAAATATATTTTATTATGTAACAAGGGTAAAAGACGAATATATCCTTATTTAATTGTTATGTAATAAAAATATAAATTGATGACGTTTATTATTTCATTGATTTTTCACAATATATCTCGTTCACAAATTTAAAGTCAAATTAATTTAAAAAGGAAAAGAAACATGAATTTAAACAAAAATGAAATTCGGTGAAAAAAATATCAAAATATTGTCAACATTTTCTTCCATGTATTCAAATATCAATCAAAAATAAAATAAAAAATTAGACAAAGTTTAAAATTGTAAATTGTGGCTCATCAGAGCATTCTCCTTGGCTTCATACTCTCCGTTAATGTCTTTCTTCTCTCACCCTCCCTGCTATCACCACCAATCCTTGCCCTTGATGGCCCCTTGGAGCACCTTTTCTTTTTCTCTTCTCTTCCGTCACTATATCCATGGGTAGCAGCACCTTTCCTCTTTCAATCACCGGCGAGTTCGCTACGGAGGCCAAAAAAAATTGTAGCTAGACGGAATAAACCATCCCAATCTACTTATATATCGATAAAACTCAAAAGCCATCCTTTTTTTGATATTTTATTTGTTTATTTTCTATTAATAAAAAATTCGGGCACATCACGTCACTATGCTAGAGATAACACACTAGTCTGTCTCAAAATAAAAAAAATTAAATATGTATCATCAATTTGCAAATATTTTTATTTTTGAGAAGGACTAAAATATTTTCGTCTTGGAGTTAAAGTAGAATGTTAAATATTTTCGTCTTAAAGTAGTTTGAAGATGCTATGTGGACATGTTTTTTTTTTTTTTTTCTAATCCAGCTTTATCCTTTCTTCTGACTCTACAAAAGAGCACAAGTTAGACCAATTATATAATATCAATGAAAATAAACTTAAATACAAGCGAGTTATTGATAGAGGAACATTTTAGCTTTCATTTTCTATTTGATCTCGCACCATTGCTGGTAAAAGATGGTACAACAACTAGTACTGGTAAATGGTAGTATAATGACTGGCACCGTTGCTGGTAAAGGTCCATACATTTTCTGGTAAAGGGTGGAAAAATTAATGGTCAAGAGCGGTACAACTAATGATACCGATGGACGCAAACAATAGCTTCCTTATATTTTAGCAAAGAACAAAGTCTTAACTTCTCCAAACATGATTATTTACTTCTCTGAATGATGTGGAGCATTTGTTTCTTCTATTGTTTCTATTTAACTAGCTTTGACTAACACATTTTCTTCTTGATGTCAAATCTCTTTATTTATCAAATCTTTCACACAACATATAAATGAATGAATCATTAGATTATAAAAGTATATAAAAAATGTTTATTACCTCCCCAACAATTGAATTGTCAATCAATTCTAACCACACTTTATTTATTTGACGAGCTTGATTTCAAAGCACACCTGACAAACTCAAATCCAATGAATGTTATTTTCATACATCAATAAGACATCGAATCCTTGCTTAACCAAAGTGAAAAGTTCAAAAATTATCAAATGACAACACACAAAATGAAAAGTTAAAACATTGTTCACATACATAATTTCCAATGACAAAAGGGCCACATACATATTTCAAAATTCAAAAGAGCCACACATATAATTTTAAGAGAATAAGATACAAAACATATTTTGAAAATCAAATAATACACATTCAGCTTTGCACAGGCTTGACATAGCGTCTTTTTCAAAATTCCACCACGCCAATAGATGAAGAAATCTTTTTGTTAAGAAATTCTATGTGTAAGAGGAACGCTAACAAAAGACGCTATGTCAAGCATGTGCAAAGCTGAATGTGTATTATTTGGTTTTCGGAATTTGTTTTGTGTGTTGTTCTCTTAAAATTATATATGTGGCCCTTTTGAATTTTGAAATTATGTATGTGAATAATGTTTTAACTTTTCATTCTGGTTAAGCAAGGATCCAATGTCTTATTTATGTATGAAAATAATATTCATTGAATTTTAGTTTGTCAAGTGTGACTTGAAATCAAGCTCGTCAAACAAAGAAAGGGTGGCTATAATTGATTAGCAATTCAATTGTTGGGGTCTTGGGAGGTAATAATCATCTTTTTATATACTTTTATAATCTAATGATTCATTCATTTATATGTTGTGTGGAAGATTTGATAAATAAAGAGACTTGACATCAAGAAGAAAGTGTGTTAGTCAAAGGTAGTTAAATAGAAACAATAGAAAGAAACAAATGCTCCACATCATTCAGAGAAGTAGAGAATCCTGTTTGGAGAAGTTAAAGCTTTGTTCTTTGCTAAAATATAAGGAAGATATTGATAGCGTCCACCGGTATCATTAGTTATACCGCTCTTGACTATTAACTATACCACCCTTTACCAGAAAATGTACGGACCTTTACCAGCAACGATGTCAGTCATTGTACTACTCTTTACCAGTTCCAGTTGTTGTACCATCTTTTACTAGAATGGTGCGAGATCAAAATAGAAATTGAAAGCTAAAAGGTTCCTCTATCAATAACTTGCTTGATTTAAGTTTGTTTTCATTGATATTATATAATTGGTCTAATTTGTGCTCTTTTGTAGAGTCATACGCAATGGTAAAGTTGGATTAAAAAAAAAATGTCCACATAGCATCTCCAAGCTACTTCAAGACGAAAATATTTAATTTTCTACTTTATTATCCAATTCTCTTGTGTTTTGAATTGGAAATTCTATGATATTTTTAATAGTACGAGTATTTTGTCGGTTTAGTTGTGGATTTATGAATGGGATTAGAAACGGAAGAAATTAGTACTTTTTTCTATTCAGTTGTGGATTTAAGACATAGTGTAATGGTTTTCATGCATGTGTTGTCATAATGCTGAATATGATGTGTTTTAGTAAACTTCTTAAGTTTGACCAAGCGCCCTTACAAATGCCTTGAAGGTTGCCTCTATAATGTAATGCGAGTTCTTTCCTAAATTTAAGCATTTAAGAACTCAGAATTATAACTTCTTAAAACTGTGGGTTGCTAGACTAGATACCATTACCAATTCCAGTTTGGTACAATTCAAAATATGTTTTTGATCTATACCTATTGATTTTTTAATTGTAGTATGGGTATGTTGCTCTTCAATTTGACAATAATTTAAACTTTTTGAGTGAGGCTACTGTACTATGCATAATTTATAACCTGAAGGGGTACAAAAGTAAGATTACCGAGTTAAAAGAAAGAAATTCCTATTATACATTAGGGTAAAAGTAAGATGAGGACAGTTCAAATGCCTCCATTTTTTGTGCCTTCATTATGCCTCTATTTTTAAAAGCTTTAATAACTTAAAAATTAAATCTTAAAATTCAAAATAAAACCTTTGGATATGAACTATATCATTTTATCTATGCATGTGTAAAAAATTATGGCATTTCAACTTTGTTTTGGTTGTCATCTTGAGCTTGTAAAAATGTATACTGATGTGGATAATTTCTAGATGTT
Organism: Carex pumila; assembly: GCA_033356055.1. NCBI lineage: Eukaryota > Viridiplantae > Streptophyta > Magnoliopsida > Poales > Cyperaceae > Carex > Carex pumila. The sequence continues at coordinate 85,700 of JARJHM010000589.1, forward strand.
CATTTTTTAACTTATTAATTTAAATAAAAACAAAATTAAAATGTGATAATTTTTTATGGACACAGAGAGAAAATAATATAGATCACATCTAACGATTTTATTTTAACATTTAAGTTTTACACTTTCAGTTATTTAAGATTTTCAAAATGAAGACATGATGAAGGCACAAAAAATTAAGGTATTTGAACCCTCCTCAAGTAAGATTACCCAATTAAAAGTAAGATCTGTAGGAGTACATGGTTAATTCTGACATCTTTGCAAATTAAAGCCTTTATTTTAATTTGCTCCTATATTTTGTAATTTTGAAATTCAAATAGTCGATCTGAACTATTTAAAATGATCTCATAAATCAAATTTACATTTTTCTGATTTTTTTTTTTTTAGATTTTTAGATAGTAGAAATTTTTTTATGTCAGTTTGAGAAGATATCCGAGCAATTTCTGTTGTTCACAGTTTAATCCAAGTGGTACCAAATATCTGATCCAATGCGTGAGCAATTTTTGTTTGTTTATTGTTCATTTCGAAATTTATCAATTTTTGAAATTATGAAGTTTTAAATGGAGTCTAGACAATTTGACTGTTGAAAATGTGTTTGTCCAAAAATTCTATAAAGAAAAATCTAAAAAATGCATATGACTATGCTTGAAGTATTGTATAAATGTTATTTCCAAATTCTCCGCTTATGGAGAAAATGATTTTGTAATGTTCTGAACAATTTTGCCCCTTGAATGATTTATGTGAATTTTACAAAAATTAATTTTGCCACTCTTAAAAAAAACGCATTCAACAAAATTATTTCTTAAAAAATATTTTCATAAATCTAACACAAATTAAAATTTGTACAAAATTAATGTTGTCAATCTCCACCGCTACACATTGGCACTTGACTAGTCTAATTTTTATATATTAAGAATATGTGGCCATCAATCCATATTATTATTTGAATTATTTTTTTACTTTGTCACGTTAAAAATAATAACACCCCAATAAATACCACTATACCTAATTCAATAAAAAATTAAGAATTGAGCATCTTTTGAAGAAGAGTGCTAACTATTATCCACTAATTTTCATCACTCTCGAATTAAATACAAAATCCGTGCTTATTGTTCATATTTCGTGCAATCATGCATGTTCATTCTTTAAATATACAGACATACAGTTTGTTTTTCTTAAAAAAAAAAAAATACTGGACACAATTCATATGATTTTTCTAAAAGGAATAAATTTATTACCTTATTTTAAAAACTAATTGTAAATTACTAAAAAGAGCGAATTTATTACCTGATTGCGTCAGTTGGGCTCTGATCTAATCATAACGACAAATGAATAATTCAAATTCAATTTGGGAAACCAAAAATTTGTGATTTTAAAATAATTCAGGCATAATTTGAAAATTATTTAGTGAGAGGAAAAATAATATTTTTTTTTAAAGATCGTATTTCGCAAATAATTTGTAAAAATATTTTATTCGCATTTTATTCACAAATAATTTGTAAAATATATTTTTTCGCATTTTTTCGTTGTTCGGTTCGAAAACGTCAAAAAAATATTTTATTCGTGAATAAAACATGAATCTAATGACTACGGTTCCACGTGGCTTTGCATATTCTGCATTAACGCAAAAAAGTATCTTTCAAGTTTAATATATCTCGGCTGTCTGATCAGGATCGGAGTCAATTCGACCCACACATAGACCTTTTAATATAAGTGCGAATGTTAATCGAACAGTGCAGATCTTTTAGCGCACATTTCGTTAATGTAGAGGATAGGGGTGTTCATCCGTTTGGTTCTGTTAAAACCAAACCGAACTAGATAAATTAAAGTTATAATTCAGCTTTAAAAATAAAACCGAACTGAACTGAATTGAATCAAAGTTTTATTTTAATTTGTTTGATTCAAACCGAAATATATTAATTTTTTTTAAAGTAATTGATTTATAATAAATCAAAGTATATTAAGAAATAAACCGGAACGATACGGACCAAATTTATTATATGTAAAACTTCGGTCGGTTCAGTTATTTTAGTTTTGAAATTTTTCAAACCGAACTAAAGTTATAATTCGGTTTTAAAAAAACAAACCAAACCAACAAATCCGAACCGTTTAGTTCAAAGTAGTTCGATTCATAAACCGGACCCGATGAACACCCCTAGCAGAGGATACGAATTCGTTCTAATCTCCAGGCTCATTCCTTATTTTCCACTCAGTTACATTAAAAACAACAGAAAACGTAAGCAGTAAAGAACAGGACACAGAGGGAACACAAACAAAAGGGAAAGGGAAAGGGAAAGGGAAAGGGAAAGGGTGAACAAGCTAAAATCCCGAAAATGTTTCCCAGCACCACCGCTTATTTGACAAGATTAACCATTTCTCGCGCCGTTCTTCTCTACTCGATCACTGCCCCCCCCTCCGGCCCGAATGGCCGCGGGTACAGCCTCCGCCGCCGCTCTCCCTGCCTTTCCGGCGGGGGACGCCGATAGCCTTCGTCGGAGCAGGATCCTCTCCAGCAAGCTCTGCTTTGATGTTCCACTCTCCAAGGTGTTATGTTACAATTTGACCAGATATTTTACTCTGAACTGACAATTTATGCGAGAAACACTAGTTTGTAATTTTGTATTTTATCCGTAATTTAGCGGTAGAGTTTGTAATTTGTATTTACTCATAGGTTGATTTTTTATTTCTCTTTCATATATTTTGAAGGTGCCACTTGTGTATTCATCCTCATATAACATCACATTTCTTGGGATAGAGAAGCTGTAAGTACTGAATCCTTACTTGTTATAATATGTTCTAGGTAGTAAGCATCAATCCTTGTTGTTTTATTTCCTATTATGTAAATAACTAGTGTTTGGGTTTCTTATTATGTAAAATAAGTGGCAATTGTTGCCCATTTTCATTGCTGAAAACAAAACGTACAAAACCCATAATATGTACATTCTACTGTTCCGTCCTCATTTATAATTTAACTAAACCAAAAAATTACAACACCCCACTATAAACTATCCAAATATAACCTGTAATTAATGAACCAACCTGGCACAAGAAATATACCGAAAACACTCTCAAAGACCACAAATCACACTTAATGTCAAAAAATGAAAAAAAGTGCCTAAGAACATAACGTGATATACCAGCACAGCTGCTCGATGCAAAACTTGTCGACAGCTACAACATCCCTGAATCCCAGTATTTCATTTATACTAATCAGATCACTATGTGTTCCGGATCATCTGGCATAGCTATTACCTTCTTTTGGATCTACCCTTTATTCTTTTTTCTTGCTTGTTGTTTTTGCACTATGATCTTGGATAACAACATTTCTCCACATCTAGTCTTCGGTGACAAATTATCCACTATGGTCCTGGTTACTTATGCTATGTAGATTCTTCAAGACTCACCCAAAGATGCGTCTTTACTATATACAATAACCTCTTTCCGTACCACTACATTTGGGAATATCCTCAGAGAAATCCAATAAATCCTCAGCACCTCGCTCCATATGGTTTCTCCTTATCCTCTTGATTGTTTTGTGCATTGCTAGTAACTCCAGCCTGCTTACCCTTTGGAATCAGACCTGATCTATTTGGATCTTAACCTGTTAATTTTCCTCGTTGTATACCCTTGGGAAACCTTTTCTCAACTTCAAAAAATGCATCATATCCTGACCACTCACTACTCACCATCTGGGGCACAGTACTTTATCCAGGCAAAAGGAGGAATCTCACGAGTATCCCAATCACCAATGCATACCCTTGCATATCCTTAATTTCTATGCCTAGTCGTGGCTTCATCAACATCCAACAACACCCCATATGGCCTTGTCAGCATTTCCAAATCATGATACTTCCACAACTTGATAGGAAACTCCCTTACTTTTACATAGGTGAACAGAAGTGGGCCTTCCTCATCCATAGCCCGATCCCAAGCCTGAAAGTCTGATTTCTGTTCTCCAAACGAAGAAATCCCCTCTTACCATTGTATCAAGCCATCTAGAGTTTCAATCATATATGTGTAATCATCAAAAACATCACGATTAAAATGTGGCATTAGATGGATTAAGGCAGCTCTAACTCGTTCCAGCCCCCATTTCCTTTCATCAGACAAGAGAAAACATGCGCCAGGTGACCAGGAGATGTTATCTGATTTTCAGACTGAGGTGTAGGAGGCAGAGTTGAGGTCGGAGGAAGGGAGAAGTGCTCATTGACAGTCCTAAACTGCACCGCACGGTAATCAAGGCGGTTGCACACAAAGCACAGTACTGCATTGTGACATGCGGTTGCCAAGTGACCTCTCTCGGTACAGCGAAGACAGACCGGGAAAGAAGAAGAAGAGCAATGGCGCTTGATCTCTGTGATTTTTTAACATGGTCCCATCTAATGGGTCCATCCGTTTCAACTCTATAAGAGTTTGATATCACCCACTTAGATCTACCAGGTCGAGTCCACACCTTCTCCGACCTGAGTCGGCTTTGTGCCTTCTCTCTGCCTTCTTGTGCATTGGATCTGTGCTGACAGCTTCTTTATAAGTTTTTGGGCCTGGCTGTTGGATGGATCGAGATATAAATCCTGTCAAATCTGATATTGATTTTTCTATCGCTATTGACAACCTTGGGATCTGATCTATCACTTCTCTGGAGCCCATTTAGAGAGAGCTCTGTGGATTTGATCTATCCTCCTTTCGTAATGGATTGGAAAATCGGAGGAGAAATCACGATATTATGAAATTTTATCGCCTACAAAATTACCTTTTCTCATTTTAATATGTGCGTAGCCCAGAAAATAGTGTGTAGGTTCAACTAAATTTTTGCAATATTCTGTTGATCCTTGGTTCAAGGATAATTGCCTAAAAGTGTATTTCTATGTTTAGAGGTTCCTGACAGATACTTGCGTACTGATATGTACTTCACTTGACTGCCAAATAATCCTTTTGACATCATGTACTGTACCTGATAAAGCCACCTTCTGATATAGGCATCCATTTGATTCTTCAAAATGGGGTCGAGTATGTGGCTTCCTAATTAAAGCAGGAGTGTTAGACAAGATGCAGATAGTAGAGCCGCTTGAAGCTTCAAAGGATGATTTATTGGTGGTATGATGATGGTTTAATTTTGAATAGATTTATGATTGTGGTTATTATTATTATAGCTTTCTGCTGTTTAAAGGTACACTCGGAGTCGTACTTGAAAGAACTTAAGAGTAGCCTCAAGGTTTCTATCATAGTAGAGGTAAATAACATCCATATGTGAAAAAAAGCTTTCTTCTTTTTCTTTATTCTTTCCTCAAATTACTATTTCTGTCTCATGGTAATTGAGACCAAAACATTTAGGATGGGCCTATTACTGTTATGAACTCTATAGACTTACTCTGATTAAATTGTAAGTCGACTGGCGAAAATCACAAGATTTGTAACATAGTTGGAGTAAACAGTTAAGTTATTTTTTCTTCCTTAGGTCCCTCCAGTTGCATTATTCCCAAACTGGCTTGTGCAACAGAAGGTTCTTTATCCATTTCGCAAGCAGGTACCAATATTTCTCATGTAAATTGCTCAGTCTTTGTTAAAATTTGATGTGTTGTGAATCTGACATACAACAATTTAAAAGTGTTCATACCTCATGTTCATTAGAAATTGGATTGTTAGGTGGGTGGGTCTATATTGTCATCGAAGCTAGCTATGGAAAGGGGATGGGCAATAAATGTAGGGGGAGGTTTTCACCATTGCTCAGCAAATGAAGGTGGTGGTTTCTGTGTGTATGCTGATATTACTCTTTGCATTCAGTTCGCCTTTGTTCGGTTCAATATCTCAAGGTGGGTATGGTTTCCTTCAATCTCACGTAGGAAAAATTGAAAAGTGCCTACGCACCTAAAGCACTTTATAAAATGATATGTTGGAATTCTCCCTCTCAGCCTCCCTCTTCATTTTTTGTTGATAAAAATACTAAAAAATGCCAACTACTTGTTACTTGTGCAATACTGGACTAATTGGATCCCGCCTCAAGTTATTTTTTCCATAATTTATTTTCTCAAGTCATGATTAATCAGTATAATACTTGTGTCCAAAAGATAAGAGAATCAGAAAACCACTCATTTTGACTCGGGCTTAGCTGATACTGTACCGATCAGGACAAAAATCAGTTACAAAATGTACCATGCCACTAATTGTATGGATCTTATAAATGCAGAGCAATGATAATTGATCTAGATGCTCATCAGGGAAATGGCCATGAAAGAGACTTTGCTAATGACGGTATTGGCATATGAAAATACTTGGCATCTATTGCGTACGTTTATTTTTGTGCAACTTGTATCTTAGCATGACCACCTGATATATTTATTGTTTTATTTTTGCTCTATAGGCCGGGTTTATATCTTGGACATGTATAATGCTGGAATATATCCCTTGGTAAGCACTCTCAACCAGTATTCATTTATTCTTTCAGTTTCGGGGGTATTTTTTGAAATACTGATCCAAAACCAGGAAATGCCTCATGCACCGTATGAAGACAATAAAATATCCTTTAGACTACATGTGTCCTGCTAATCATACCCGTGCTCTTGTCATATTATTGTAGAACATTACCAAAATAACCTGCACATTTTTCCTTATGCGGTAAGCTAGAGCTGAGGGATAGTTGGGCATGTTTTGTGAAAAGGGGAGGCGAAAGGTGTATGTGATGTTACCCATGTTTGTTCAGAGTAATTAAGTAGTTCATCTTTTGATGGGTCTACAAGATATTTTGAGCTATGTGGATGTATAAGAAAAATCCATGAGATCATTGGTTGTCACACTAAAGTCTGAATTTACATATGGAATGGTTTCAGGACTACGAGGCAAGGCGATTCATTGATCAAAAAGTTGAACTAGTGGTATGGGGTTTGAATATTTATTATTCTATTTTTGTTACATTTAACTATTCAATTTTTGTTTTCTGTTTGAATAAATACCAAGTTGGATTGTTTGAATTTTCAGACTGGGACTAAAACTGAAGATTATTTGGCACAACTGGACAAAGCTCTTGAAGTACATGCATTTCGTTCCACTTATAGAATCTTATTTTTCTAATATTTACTCCCTCATGAGATAGAAACTAAGACCTTTATGTCCTTCAAATGTTTCATAACATTGGCTTTTGTAGAACTATTTTCTAGAAGGAAACTAAAGGACAAATTCGCAACTTACCTTTTTTTTCACTTATCATCTGCCTTTATTTTCTATCTTTTTTGAAGTCTGGATTCAATGACCATTTAAGTGGCATCTTGAAGCTTTCAAATCATTCACTTCTTGTTCACAGGTTGCTAAGACTAACTTTGAACCTGAGTTGGTCGTGTATAATGCTGGCACAGATATACTCGAGGGAGATCCATTGGGCAGGTTGAAGGTAATGTTTTACCTCTTTTAAGTATGATGATCGATTTTGCTTACTCCACTGATAGAGTAATATTTTTTATATCTCCATTTATACATGAATAATTTTAGCTTCTGTACTTTTGGCCCCATTTATGAGTTTCCAGTGATACACCTAAGAGTGTCCCTATAATTTTATTGATTTTGTACATCTTTATTTTAAGCTTGGTATAGCAACTGCAAATTCTCTTATTAGTAGTTAGCATTTCTCTGTGATTGTGTTTAGTTGACTATGTTAATTTATAGGTAAGCCCGGAAGGGGTGGCAATGAGAGATGAAAAGGTCTTCAGATTTGCAAAGGAAAGAAATATTCCTCTAATTATGCTCACTTCAGGTAAAGTAAACAAACAAATAAAAAATAACAAAAGCTTCTATCAGACTGACTCATATTGTTAATGTTTGGATCTTTATATTAATTATTGTTCTTTATTGTGTTTATCTTGTAAGGTGGATATATGAAGTCAAGTGCACGGGTAATCGCAGATTCTATCATCAATCTTGCACAGAAAAACTTGATTGATTTGTCCAGGGGCCCCAGCACAAGCTAATATAAGAAGAAGAAGACGAAGAAGAAAAATACCTGCACATAAATGTATATTTTAGTAGTGGATTTGTGTATAGTTTGCATTTTTTTTTTAAATTTCGTTGAATATAATAAGAGTTTTCTACACTCTTGTAAGTTGGATTTCGTGGAGAAAAGAATAAGCTGGATTATATTTATCAAAAGAGATGATAAAGAGAAATTTTGAGTTTTAATAAAAAATAATTTCTAACAAATCCACAACGTCCGTTCGACCGACCTTGATTTCGTACTCTTCTAAATCATGTCATATTGTCATCAGTTAGGTCTAGAAAAAAAAAATTAAGTTGAATATAAGCTATTGTCAGCTGGATAAGATCGGATCATTTTCTGTTTTAGTCATCTTGTCTTGCACATCATTTATTGGGCTTAATATATGTTATTTCGTTATTTTTATATTATTAGAGGTACTGATAGGGACAATATAAAATAGTCCCACAATATGAGCTGAGGGTGGGGGGCTTATGTCCAATGATGTTATTCAAGTCTAAATTGTCTGATTGACGTTAAGGATCCGTTTGTTTATTACGGGATTTTGCAAGATATAATTTGACGGTAATGAAAATTTATTTTTTAAAAAGTGAGAACTCATAAATATGGATACCCATGACATTGATTATGAAAATATACTGAAATAGATGTTCGATTAGAGTTGTGAAAATTTATATTTTTCTTTCTAAAATGGCTGATAGTATACAATTAATTCTATTAAAAAATTATTAATAATGCAATTAAATAAAATAAATTGAACGATAACATACATTATCTTATGAATTATTATTTTATAATTAAAGAAGAAATATTTAATAAAATTAAATAAAATAAGAAAACATTTATAAACAAATAAAAATATATAAGAAAACACAAGCATTTATAAAAAATTATAAACAAAATATTTAAAATATGTGTTTGTAAAAGTAAAAAGTACCTATCCAGATCATGCCTCTTGCTTAGTTCTACAATGGACAATATATAAAAAAAAAGACGAGTTTATGTATATGCATCCAATGTATGTGTGAGTTTGAGGATCTGTTCGGCATTTTTACTGTTTCTGTGGAAAAATAAAAATTCAGTTCAACTAATTTTTTTTTTTCACATAAACAGTAAAAATCAGTTCAATTTATGTGTCCTAATCATTCTCGATGGTGTGCCGAACAGGCCTGAAGGAGAGATTTGGAAGGAACAAGGTCTAAATTTTTTGTGAGATATAGATAGTGGAGAGAGAGAGATTGGGAACAAAATAATGAGATCCAAGTTTGATTTTTTGGACAAAAAAAATTGCACTTAAATAAATAAGATTGGGAATAACCCATAGGAAATTTTGAGTGAAAATTTGGGTGCCAAACGCCGCTAAAAGATAAGGGATCAATTAACAGTCCCCTACTTCAGTCCTCTATCTGTCCCCCGCACTAAAAGACAAAAAAAAAGTTAAAACGTGCTAACTACCACCAAAGAGCAAGATTAATGCTATTTTATTAATAGTCAAAACGTATAGTATTCATACCTACGAATTTGTAGTATTCATACTTATTATTAGAACTATTCGTCATATGTAAACACAAGTTGGAGGGGACCAGTAACAACCAGGGGGACCGCTGACGTCTTGTGACAGCCTGGATTGGGGACCACAATCGTTTGAAAGCGACATTTACCAAGATTGGGGACCACTACAGCGAATCTATATATTATTCATATCTAAATAAAGAAGTATTCATATCTAAACAAATGAAGTATTCATTCTGACGATTACAAAGTATTCATACATGTTTAAAATAATTTATACAATTCAAAAAGGAAGTTAGATTCATCTCTCTCACCCTATCTCTTCCAAAAAGTATTCATACTGACGATTACGAAGTATTCATATATAACTAATGAAGTATTCAATATCTAACAAATGAAATATTCATATATATAACTATTCATATCTAACTAATGAAGTATTCACATATGACACTAACAATATTAACATCTGATACTAATAATATTCACACCTGTTCAGATTGGGACTAAAAAGAAAGGTTGTTAGGGGGACAAAAAAGGAAGGTTGAAAATGGTGAATTTTGACCACGTGGGAGAACAAAAAAGGAAGGTTGTTAGGGAAACAAATAGGGGACAAATTCAAGGGAGACAACATCTTTACTCAAAATTTTATTTATAGAAAATGGACTTATGAGTAAAAACAAGAACAAGATTTAAAGTATATATTTCTCCTCGTTTTTGTAAGAATAATGTATTTAAAATCTTCATTAAAATTCATCCAGCGAATAACATATTACTTCTCCTCGTTTTATATCTTATTTTGCACAAAATTAAGTTACAATGAAATAAGGATTTTCCAGATGCATTTTATTTACAAACAGAGCAAGATGGATGATGTTCATGATTAGTATACAAGACTAATAAATACCGTAGTAACTAGTAAGTCGAGCAACGGTTCGTCCAAATCTCTGTGATAATTTATTGTCATCATAAAAATTCTGAAGGAACATTTTTGTTTTGATCATTTCACATCCCACCTAAAAAATTTAGGCCATATCAAATATAATTTAAATTACAAAATTTTAACTGTTATTAAGCCCATTTGACAAAATCACTAAACAAGGTAAGCTTTGCAATATTTAAGTTCATTTAGGTCGATCATAATAACGGCTCATCACTAAACGAGGAATTTATTAGTTTATAAAGTTGAAATAGTGGATTTGAATCATTGAACATGAAAAATATATATGTAGATCAAATTTCACATTTTTTTAAAATATTTGTTGGTAGGTAGAAAATCAATTTTTAATAATTAAAATTACTAATTTCTATCTATTTAAAAATTTAACGGCTTTTTTTTTAAATTGTAAAATTTGATATGTAAAATATATTTTTATATAAGATAATATTAAACTGTTAGGATTGTCTTTTTCAATTTAAAAAAAAAACGAAATTCAAAATACGGACTATTATAGATTATGTATATATCAGTGGGAAAAATGGCACGATTGAGCTGGTTCGTGTGTCAGTTACGTGCCGTGACTTGCGTGTCTCGTGCTGTGACCATCTTTTGAAACTTTGGCGTGGCAGGTACGTCATGTAAAAAATCTAATCACGACACGGCACATAGTCAAGTGTAATTAGGATCATTAGATATTTATTAAATAGTGAATATTGAATAAACTAACTTAAATTATAATTAAATGGTCATGCAAGACACGTTTAGTCACGATACATTTGAGCACGACATGACTTAAGTGATGTGATCAATCACGTGCTGTAATCATCCTTAATATTTTAATCACTACAAGGCATGATACGTGAAAATTTAACTTAATCACAGTACGGCACGATAAGAGATTAAAGTCATGAAGTGTTAGTCCGTGTTAGTTACGGCCACTCTACCATAGACTCGCTCCTTTAAGGACTTGTTCGGCATCTCTTTTTTTTTGAAAGCCGGATAGTAGCTATCAGGATTGTCTTTTGTTTTTTTTGAAAATCTTCGCAAAAGCTACGGAGTCGTGAGGGGAATCAAACTCTCAACTTTTGGGTACAACAACTCTAAGACTTTTTCCTAGCCAATTGTGCTACCTCCCCTTTCGGCATCTCATATACCCATGAGTTTCAAGGAAAAAAAAAAAAGCAATTTATAGGTAATTTTACCTTGCTTCCGTTCGGCAGCCATGTATTTTTGCCTAAATCAATTCCCATGAATATTTCCCTTCTAGCAGTCAAAAATTTTGGAAAAAAAAATTGACTCTAAGCTTCGTTTTTTTCCCCAAATGACGCAGCTTGCAATGTGCAAGGCGAATGTGACTTTAAATTTAGTTGTAATTTTGTTTCTAATACTAATTAATTAAAAGAGGAATTATACTAATGAATACTTGTTTGATTAATCAAAATGAAATTAACTTGTACAATCAAGCACTTAATTAAACAAACACAATTTAATAAAGAACATTATATATTTAATTAACTAAAATTTGATTTCCATAATTCTAAATGTGTCGCAAAATTTGTATTTTAAATTGGAAGAGTCTAATTGTCCACAGCCTTTTGTCCACCATTTGTCCACAGTTTTGACTTACGCGAATATTGTAAAATTACTTCTATATGTTGTATAACTATACAATATATCACATAAAATATATCAGTTAATCACAAAACATCTAGCAACTATTTGAAGTGGTCCCATGATAGTTAGAAAAAGATTGCAACTTGCACAACAAGACAAAATAAATGTACTTTCGAAAATTACAATTATTGGCAGTTAGAGTTAGTTATTAGTAGTTATTATTGGCAGTTAGAGTTAATTATTAATTTTCACACTAGGTTAAATTTTGTATACTGTAAAGTTGAATCTTGTATAATGTAAAATTGAATCTTGTATATAGTAAAATTGAATCTTCTACATAGTAAAATTTACAATTGAATCTTGTATACTGTAAAATTGAATCAGCAGAACTGTAAAATTGAATATTGTATACAATATAATTTTCAATTGAATCTTGTATACTGTAAAATTGAATCTTGTATACAGTAGAATTTTCAATTGAATCTTGTATATTGTAAAATATATACTGTAAAATTGAATCTTATATACTGTAAAATTTTCAAATAATACTATAAATTTTCAATTAATTCTTGTATATTGCAAAATTTTCACATAATACTGTAAATTTTCAATTGATTCTTGTATACTGTAAAATTTTTAAAACAAAACCATAAAATAATACCATCTATACTGTAAAATAAAATGTAACAAATGCTACATTTCAGTTTAAACTATAACCTACAAAGAATCATGTATGCTGTAAAATTTCAAAATATAAACCATAAAATAATACCATGTATACTCTAAAATTGGTAAATCTATACATACATCCATCATCACACAAAAAATCTGTTCACCACAAAATAACATATGTTTACCACAAACAATATTTGTTCAACACAAAATAAAAATATTCACTGCAACATTCATAATAGCATAATAGTAACATAAAAACTATGGATAACTAACTTTTACATTAAAAACCTCTTGTGTTCATTGTTTGGATGAGTAAGAAGCCTCATCACAAGAATAACACGTTCTTTTGAGATGTCATTCTGCATAATAATAAAATAAACAATGAAACAAATTTGATTTATAACAAATAAGAATTACAAAATAATATTATGCTTGTAATAGGAGTGCTTGTAATATGAAAACATTTCAATATGCACCAATACTGTAAAATTCATAATTCAATGTTGTAACTTAAATAACAAATTCTACAAAAAACGTACTTCACTCTTTCAAACATCCAGAAACTTTCATAACAGTTCGATATCCTATAAAATGAAATACATATATTGTAATTCATATATATATGTACTGTAAAAAACAGAGAATACAAAATCATACGAAAGAATGTGTAAAACAATAAACCTTTAAAGGCTAAAATCCTCAATTTTTGTCTACTTATGTAAAATTGAGGTCAATCTAAAATTAATTTCAACTAATTGCTCCAATAACTACAGTTCTATATATGAATTTAATTATAACAGTATTAGTTTGACACAAAAAAGAAAAGAAAATCAACATATAGAAAAGAGACGGCATGGTTCATACTTTATACAAAATAACTTCAAACAAGTCAAAGTGTCAAATAAGATCAAATTTCAACAATTATTTTTACAAAAACCTGTTACTTAAAGTACGACAATGTGAATCTATTGAACAAAGATTGAATCAAATTGATTTTACCTTTGAGATTGTGCCAAGGGAAGCACGAGTCTCCATAGAATGGGGTTGGATCCAGCACTTGCCCAGATCTAGTGGCACAGATTCAAGGGGTCGGATCTGGCACTCAAGTAAGAGCGATACACAAGGGAATCATGCTTGATCGCGTCCTCTGGTGATAGATTACAGATCTCGCTGTTGTTAATGGTGACCTGATTTGCGTAGAGGTAGAAGTTGTAACAAAAAACTGAGGAGGAGACCCGGCGCGAACTGGATTTTGACAGAGGAGAGGGTGTTGGAGAGGAAGTCGGGAAAGAAAGAGGCCATGAATTTTTTCTGAAAAGTGAAATTGATCGACAAAATTTGAAGAAAGAGAGTAAAGAGAACAGAAAAGATCGGAAGAATCTTAAATATGGTAGTTTTGACTTTGAAGGCAGACAGTTAAAGGCGTGTGGAGACCGTTACAGGGATTTTTCGGGGAGGTCGGGGGACTAGTTAAAAGGTACAGGATAAGGGGGATAAGGCTGTTGTGAACAAATGGTGGACAAAATCCAATGGACAATAACTTTTTTTCTTTTAAATTACGTAAACTTTTAACATTATATCGTTACCCCTTGTTTATTTCGAATTTAACGTCTCTATTTACCTTTCAGATTTAATTTAATATTTTTTTGTGTTAGTTTAATGTATGCCTTCATAATTTAATTAATTCTTTAATTAACTAAATGTTTTAATTAGCAGTGATTTACAAATTATAGTTAATTAAAGATTTAAAATTGTTAGTTAATTAAATATTTAAAACTTTTTTTAGAATATGATATATACAATTATATTGATTATAATCAGTGATTAATATTAATACACTTAATATAATTTAATTATAGTATTATATCTTCTATAAAAATAAAAATAAAAACCAACATTTTAATAAATTTTTAATACATTTACCGAACATTTATATTTTAAAATTTTCAGTAAGTTAAATAGCTTTAGTTTTAAAACAAATTAAAATTTATATTTTCATATTAAAAATTCCCATACTGCTGAAGAGGCCTTAATCATTACTTATACCACATGTGGAATATGACACCGAGACAGCATTACAGAGTCCCGGACTACCATTTCTTTTTATTTCAAAAAAAATCTTTCTACCAGTTGAAAAGTTGAAAATTGAGGAATCAAGTTGATTGGGGCACGATCTCCAAAATCTGCTTACAATTTATTAATATAATAATCTCCAAAATCTCGTTCAAATACCCCAATCCATTCAGACAATCCGAATCCTCTCCATTAACGCACCGTTTGTGTTTATATCTGGACCGTTCAATCAGACTCCGGATCAATTTGGCCTCCACCTGTACTAGGGGTGTCAATGACACCCGTTTACTCTAATCATATCGTATTCGATAAAATGGGTATGGGTAAGGTTTTTTTTTCGTTAGTTTATTAGGTATGAGTATGGATAAAGATTTTTTTTCGTTAGATAAATGGGTATGGGTACGGACAAAGATTATTTTGTACCTATTGAGTAACAGGTAATTATATGAAATATATTATATATAAATATACCAATATTATATCTAATTTATTTATTTTTCTTCTTTTCATATTGTTGTATGCCTGTATCAACGCTAGAGACATATATATCAACGAATTCATTTCCCTGTTTTCTTCCTTATTCATCGTTATTGTCTTTTTCTCAATTCTATAAATGAAAATATTTCATGTTTCAAAGAAAATATATCCTCACCTTATTTTCTGGCAATAATGTATTATTTGGTCAAAATGAGTAATTCATTAATGTCAGCTCAGGTGTTAGCGTCTGAATTTTGCATCACATGTCAGTTTTCTCAAGGTTATACTATAAATATATATATTTAATAGTTGAATGAGATGGAATAAAATGTTAGAAGAAATAATGTAACAAGTGATAAAATTGACCCTATGCTATCCGAACCATTATATTAGTATTTTTGTTATTCGCTCACTACCGTTTCGTTACCCGTTAATCATAATGGGTATGGGTAGAGTAGAGTAAGACAAATTCTTAACGGATATGGATATGATATGAGTAAGGTCAATTCTTAGTGGGTATGGATATGAAAATGGTTCCACCCTCCCCGTATCGTACCCATTGACACCCCTAACCTGTACCACATGGATCCTTAAATCGACGGTCCTGATCTTAACTCAAAATGTGAGTTAACTCAGAGGATACAAATTCATCACGAAACCCCCTCAAAAAGTCTTAAGCAGTTTTGATATCAATTAATCCCCCTTCCGGTCTTCCTCCTTTTTCCCCTTTTCGCGGGAATCAACCTCCTCTCCTTCTTCCTCTCTCTTCCCAGTTCCCTCTTTCCAATCCCACACGCACCATGACCACCTATGGCACAATCCCCACATCCCAGCCAACCAGCGCCTCTTCCCCGCTTGACTATATCTCCCGAGTTAAAGGCATCGGCCGCTCGGCTCTGGAGACGCGCCGTCCATGGCGCGAGCTTGCCGACATACACTCCTTGTCCCTGCCGCCTCGCTCCTTCCGCCCCCTCTTTGCTCGCATCAAATCCAACATCTCCTACTTCTCCATGAATTATGCGATCATCGTCCTTGTCCTTGTCTTTCTCTCCCTCCTCTGGCATCCCATCTCCCTCATCGTGTTCCTTGTATGCATGATTGCCTGGCTATTTTTCTATTTCCTACGTGATGAGCCGCTGGTTTTGTTCGGCCGCACGATTGCGGAAGGTGTCATGCTCGCTGTGCTGTCAGTGGTGACGCTTGTGCTACTGCTTCTGACGCATGCCACCATCAACATTTTGGTTTCGCTTGGGGTCGGGATCTTGGTGGTGTTAGTGCACGCTGCCGTGAGGAAAGATGAGGAAGGGTATGCTGATTTAGAGAACTACGCGGCCGTCGGTGAGCGGTGAGATGCGTGTGTACCGGTTTTGGGATTTTTAGTTTTGTAACCATGTTGGTGTTTCTGGAGCCGGTACAATGTGAGCTTGGATGCTTTCTGAGGGTTTCTGTAGTTGTGATATTTATTTATTTTTGCTTATGGGATTTGTTCTTGTTAATAAGTATTTTGAAGTATGAACTCTGATTAATTTCGTTTTATTACTATCTCAATTTTGTTTTATTTGTTGGCCTTTGCTGATTTCTTTAAAGTGTGAACAAGTGGATAGAAGAGAGGTTGGGAAATTGGTCATTTGGGGATGAAAGAATGGTGGATGAAGTAATTATTGAAGGGATAGTGTGCTTCACCTTCACATGGTATTTATTATTGATTTCTTTCCCTGACAAGTGACAATAAATTAATCTATTATGTGGGGATTCCAGATTTTGGAGTTCCTGTGCCTTTGCATTGGTACTGGAATGATATTTGATCCCATAGCATTTTATCTGCACGTGATCGGTTGACAAAATATCTATATAAATAAAATGGATAGTGAATGCAAACAGTATTTCACATGATGATAACATGTTCGTAGCAGATTAGCTATAGCACTTATTCCGGAGATTTTTATAAATACCCTAAAATATTTTTTTTTTACGAATCTACTCTCAATTTTTTTTTTTTTTCAAAACTCCCCCAACTGTCCATAGCGGGGCGGTCCACTCTGCATCCTAACCACTCACCAGTGGAATGGTCTACTGGGAACTTGACCACCCCGGCGATTCAGCCTTATTTTTTTTTTTAGGATTTTAGTATTTTTATTTAAATAATTTTGGAGTTTTAGTTTTCTTATTTAGAATTATGTCAAAAAATAAGACATTTGATATATTGATGAGTGATGTTGTAACTCTTTATAACTTTTACTTAATTTATCAGTTAGATATCACAAGTCTAAAGATAATACTAATTAAGGACTTGGACTTGGCATTGATTCTTAATAATTTATTTTTATTCAATTATACACAAGAATATATGATTAGATTGCTTCAATGACCTTCAACTACATCCATTTTTTTATTCCAAACAGTATACTTTCGATGATTTTTTAATCATAAATATAACCATAATTCATGCTTTCATTGATTTTTGAATGATAAATATAATTATAATTCATGAAAAAATCAACAAAGTCTTTGAATAAGTTTATAACGTCATCGATGTTTTGACAGTAATAAAGTTATGGTTGTTTAGAGAACATGGGTGCGTTATTGATATTTTGGCAATGAAACATCAATGCACTTTTGTCGTCGTTAAGCCGGGCATAAAGCAGAGGTGCATTATCGGTATTTTTTTGCACGGAAGGATCATTGTTTTTTGAAAAAAAATTTTTCAAAAGCCATAACTTTGACTATGAAAGTCGAATTTGCGCGTATGACCACAATTCATAAATAGGGGACGAGATGGATCTGAATTTTGCTCGATGGGGAACCCCCGGGCATCCGAAGTATCAGAATTTAAAAAAAAAACATCGTTTAGTGCTTTAAAAATTCAGTTTAAGTTTTTTATCAACGGTAGACATACAACGATCGATATTTTGTTTAGTCAAAAGCCTAAGGTCATGTTTGGTTGTGGACTAAAGTTAATGAGGCCTAACTTGGTTATTCCAATTTAGGTCGATCTAAATTTCTAAAGTTATACATTGACTTAAATTATTCCTTGTTTGATAAAAATTTGATGGCTTAAGGCATGATTTGATATTACAAATTATTTTGTTCTACAAAATTTGTAATTACAATAATAAAACTATTCTTTATATTATTTTTTTCATTTTGATTAAAAGAAATTGTAAAGAAAACGAGTTATGTATAAATTAATTCTATATCTTAGAGAAGCACATTGTATTTAATGAATCCTATTTAATTAAAGTTATATGTGTAGTAATTTATTTGTCAAAAATGTATTAGGTTGATGAATAAAAAAATTATTATTTTGTAGTACAGTTTAAAAAGCATTTTATTTAATTATTTTTTAGATTGCATATTTTGTTGATTTAGAAAGTTATGCCATTTAAAACAATATTGATTATATAATTAATAAAGTTATAAGTTTTCTTATACGTAAATGAAAAAAAAATGCTTATTTTATATTTCTTAAAAAGTGATTAAAAATAATAAAAATAATGAAAAGTTTGGCATCATACTCAATTAAATTTAAATCACCTAGAGAGGTGGTTTAGTTTAGGCCAATTTAGTCCGGCTTAAAAATCGGCTTATTCCGTCTTAGTCCGGCTCAATTAAATCACATTTGGTAGAGTAAGTGAGGCCTAAAGCCCTTATATCACTGTTTAGTCCACAACCAAACATCACCTAAGAGATTATTCAAGAATTATCCATATAATTATTTTAAAATGCATTTACTATTTATTGTATACGTTTGTTTATTCAAGCAAATGGTATACGTTAACAGTAATCAAATAATTCAATTATTCTCTCTCGCTCTTCAATTATTCTCTAAAAAAACAAAGAAGTTGATATCATTGAGGCCAAATCCTTAATGATACTTGAATAAAATAAATTATTCAGAATCAATGCCAAGTCCTTAATTAATGTTATTTTTAGACTTGTGATATCCAACTGATAAATCAAATCAAAGTTATAAAGAGTTACGACATCACTCATCAATATATTAATGTCTTATTTTTTGGTATACACCCTAAACAAGAAAACTAAAACTCTACAAAATTATTTAAATGAAAATACTAAGATCCTAAAAAAAAAAAGGATGGACCGCCCCACTGGGGGACGATCAAGTCCCCAGTGGACTGCCTCACTGGTGGGCAGTCAGGTCCTAGAGTGGACCCCCTACTGAAGGGCGGTTGGGGCAATTTAAAAAAAAATCAAGAATAGATTCGTAAAAACTTTTTTTTAGGGTATTAATAATAATCTCCGTATTTATTCAATACTTCTGAATAATTGTATTTTGTTAACTATTTTGGTGCAACAATGTTTTGGTCTTTCTCCCTAAATAGGTATATTTTAGTATTTTAGAAACAAAGAGAAAATTACATTTAAGATATAATAAGAGAAATACTGTACCTGGGTGCGGAGACGTCTAGCAATTAAATTTCCAAAAAACTCCTTATCCTAAAAAAGTTTTTTTTTTCTCTTTTACATTATATGTTAGTCATTTATATTTATCACAACAGAATTAGAAATCCACTTAAAATAAAGAATATATTTCTATCAGCAACACAAGATAAGTGAGAATTTTTAATATTCGATCTAGTTATTATAACCTTTATTTTGGTGAGGTATGAAATATCCAATTTGAAATTATTGTTCTGGTGTACTACAATATTACATCAATGAAAATCAACAATATTATTTCTATTTCTAGAAAAATAAAAAAATAAACCACGTTAAAGATATGAAACAAATTACTATATCTACAAGAAGTAATTCATCAACAAATGACTATATTTTAAAAAGGAAATGCCTACATCCATATTTTCAAAATTAGAAGCAAAAAGTCTAAATAGACATTCGTTTGCTGAAGAGCAAGAATAGCCCGATGCCTACGGGCTTTTCCCCTAAAAAAAAAAGCAAGAATAGCCCGAAAGATTAGAAGAAATTTGAGTGTGGCTTGATCTGTACTAAAGAAATTTGAGTGTGGATTGATTTGTACTAAAAATCTATATTTTTTTGTAAAATCTTATAGTCAATCTGAATTATCTAACATGATCTTCATTTGAATACTTACAGACTAAATTTTATATTTTTGTGAATTATTTTTACAATTTTTCTAGAAAATTATTGTTTTTGAATGATCTAGAATTTTCAGAGATTTTCCACCTATCTAAGAAAATTATAAAATAATTCTTAAAATTGTAAAATTATATTTGTAAGTACTTATTCATATAAAGCTCACATTATCCGATTCAAATCGACTATTAAAACATTTAAAAATATATGAATCCATATTGCATGTCAATATACGCTATGCATATTACCATAGCCTCACTCAAGAAATTTTATGTATATTGTCCGTAATTTTGCTTGATATTTAAACCAATGTTGTGGCCTGGGCACACACACACACACAGAGTAGCACCCAAACATGGGAGTCGTGAGTCGTGACAATGCACTAGCGACCTAAACCAGTGGAGCCACACGCCGTCACGCCCACACCGTGCGTTGCTTGCATCTTGGATCCGTACAGCAAAACCATGTGATTGGTTCTCGGGTCGACCCAATATGACCTGTCATCTCTCTATCGGCCTTATAGACTGATAGTATCCAGTGAGGCCCACATGTCGGAAGTTGGTACTTTGCGCTTGTCGCCCAGTGTAGAACAGTTCTTTCCAAAATGAGTAATAGGATTAAAAGTTAAAATGCTTTTTGGTTGGTATTGAATTTTTCACCGGGGAGAGCTCCATCGTCTCGTGCTGCGCGCGGAACGAAGTTAGTAACGATAAGTCGATAACTGTTGCCCATCAAATCTGTTGTGACTTCAATGAATTCAATTGCATGTTCAAAAATCTTATGTCGATGAGAGCCAAGGACAACGGGAAAATGTGTTTGGAGGCATCGAAAAGAGGTGGAAGAACAAAGCAAAAATTACCAAGACGAAAAAATAAAAAAGTTTGACGATTTTCTTGTATTTCGTCTCATTACATTCTATTTCATTCTAATTCCAAATTTTATTTGATAATTATTACCCTCTTCTTCACTCAATTTCTTTTATTCATGGTGTTACACACTTACACACCATAAAAAATAAGATAAATTTTGCTAGAGGTCACTAAACTTTGTTGTTTATCATGAATTAGTCACTAAAGACTCAACTTTGTTATTTATCCCAATCAAGCCACTATATACTTTTCTGTCCAAAACCTTAACAAAATATTTCTATTCTGTCCAAAATATTAACGGAATAAACTCATTCCATCCAAAATATTAACATAATGAGCATATTTCATCCAAAATACTAACATAATTATCATATTCTGTTAGTATTTTGGATGAAAAAGTATAGGAGTTAATTGGGACAAATAACAAAGTTGAGTGACCTAAAAGAAACAAATCAAATTTGAGTGACTAATTCGTAACAAATAACAAAGTTTAGTGACCTACGGCGAAATTTATCCTAAAAAATAAATACAAAGATAAATAATTATAGACACGATACAGTTGACCAAAATACTTGTTGAAAAAAAAACTTAGAATCAATTATAAATAAAATATTAATTTAAGTGCAAACAAAAACTGTTAAAATACATTTAGGGAATGTTGCATGGACGTTATAATTAATTCATAGCTCATTTCAAGACTGATATAGTTTTTTCTTTTTTTTTTTTAATTATTTTACGGCTAACATTAAGGCTGGTGATGGCGTTCACTTTGTTCGAAAAGGTGGAAATGGTGTGTTGGATTGTTTTCAATTGTTTTTCCGTTCTTGATGTTATGTCATGAAGAAACAATTATCAGTTAGCCTTTTGCTCCAAAGGATCTGAAATTACTTACAAATATATTGCTCTCGGATTAATATAGGTGCAAGGATTTTTGGAGAAATTTTTTTTTTCAACAGTCATCCTGCAATTTCTGGCATTATCTATACATTTTATATGTTATTTGTTTATTGGATTATGATTTTACTATAAAAAAAGATTGATGTTATTAGTCATTGAAAATTTATTTAATCTGAGACAAGTACAATGAATGGGGTGAATTGATCATCAATTTTTTCTTTTTACTTTTTTTGTATTTATGTATTGTTTATTTTATATAATTTAGATAAAATGTTACTATTAATTTGATCCACATTCTCAGTTTGAAAAGTTTATTACTTTATATAATTGGAGTAGAACTAGGGTGTTCTTTAAGCTTACCAAAGTGTTCGGTGAGCTTAACTCCAAAATCTATTAAATTAGCTTGAAACAATAAAATTAAACCGTTGAAACCAATTTACTTCACAAATGATGAATTTACATGTAAATTTTTTTAAATTTCAAATTAATTTTATATAAAATCAAGTGGTCAAAAGGTGTTAAAAATATAAATGCACTAAAATTAATTTATAAACCTTCTAATTTTGACCGCTTGACTTTATACTAAAATAATTCAAAAACTTAAAATCTTTATATGTAAATTCATCACTTATGAAGTAAATGAATTTCAACATCTTAGATTTATTGTTTGAAACCATTATAATATAATTTTTGAGTTAAGCTCACCAAACGCCTTAATGAGCTTATGAACACCCTACTAGTTTTACTCATAATTGACCTCCAATATATTTAATCTCCGTAGTTACTAAGTCTGGCTCTGGCTTGTCAGACAACAAGAACGCACGCACATGGAAGTGCATACTTTTTATCTCAAGAGAGCTGTATGTTGGCTCTCAGCCAACCTTCAAAAAAAAAAAAAAACTCAAGAGAGCTAACTCATTCTATATTTAACTAGTAATTCAAGTGATAAATTAATGTGACTACTTCCAGAAAATCTTGATTTCAAGTCCCAATGGGCACAACATTACAAGTGACAACATGATGGGAGCCGTGTGTACCTACAACAGTAACAAAAAAAAGGTACCGTTTCATATCTGCGCTGATGCAAATTGCAAGTCATAGAAACTGCACATGGGTAGGGGTCCTAGGGACTGGGGATGGCGCTGCCGATGGGTAGGGTATGAGAGCTTTACACCCACACCCGCTAAAGACACCCATTCATTTTGCGTTAAAAAAAAAAATTAAAGCAAGCAGTGCAAAAGACATGAAATTTATAATAATTTAAAAAACATTTCACATTTAACTTCTTTCAAGTAAACAAGTGACACATCTATAAATCATATGCTGACCGCACCACACATGAACGATACGTCAAAACCTAATTCTGATAAATAACAGACTAACAATAAAAATCATGACAACAATAATTTCAATTATGTATGTAACTTTAATGTTAGATAAATCACAGATCTGCTCTTCCAGGGTACCTAGGGAACGGTATCACATCACGAATGTTATCCAGCCCAGTAGCGAAGAGGATCATGCGTTCAAACCCTAGACCAAAACCACTGTGCTTGACTGAACCGTACCGGCGCAAGTCAAGGTACCACTCATAAATCTCCAAAGGCAGGTCCTGGTCTAATATTCTGTCAGAAAAAAGAGTTTGGGTTAGCTCCAGAATAGCAAAACGTAGAATGCTGTTTGGGTGAAAAAGTTGCTGTTCTGATCTATTGGTTTAACTTGGGTTAGCTCGGTATTATGCTATTTCCATTAATTTGTTCAGTTAGCAGCTGTTACGAATCTTGGGTTAGCTGCAAACCTCGCTACAATCTTGGGTTACCTACATATTCTATTGACCCAGTATAAATTTGGTCCTAATATTATATCGAACAAGCTAAGGTACTCACTATAATTCCAAGTATTTAAGCATTCAATGTATATTATGGACAAATTTGGTCATTCCATAATGGCCAGTACATATCACCCTACATATCCAGTTCGCATCATTTCTTGCAATTTGATATTTTTAATTTAAAAACATTTTTCTTGTAATTTGATTTATTTAAAAGAATATATTGGTGTGATGTCATGGTGCTTAAAGTGTACTATAACTTGGTGACAACTGGAGATTGGGGTGAACCATTGGTTACCAAGGAAGTGAAGATTGGGGTGACCTCTCGGTTAATTTAATCAGAAGCAGTTGTTAAGGGGTATATTGAACCAAAAAGGAAGCTTAGGTGACTAAAACAAGTACCTCAGTTGGGATGTCAAACCAGAATTTCTTCATTTAAAAAAAATGTCTTTCGGGGTGCAAAAGAATAAGAACTTCCATATGGGAAACAGATTGTATCATGATATTGAAAGATTGTCTTTCAGCATATCCATAGAGTATAAGATACAATACTCGTGCATACCTCTGTTTCAGAATATCTATCCTCTCTTCTCTTTGGCTTCCACCAATAAGCTCACCAACCTAATTGGAAGAAATAACCATTGGTCAATTTGAAAAGTAACTGAAACAAAAATTTGACAACCACCAAATATACTGTCAAAAAGCTGGAGATCACAACATTTTCAAGTACTTGCTAGACCACAGTAGCCTGTGTAACAACAACCAAGCCTTTAGTCCCAAACAAGTTGGGACAGGCTAGAAATGAAACCCAATCACAATTATAAAATATAGTAGTAATAAAGTAGTAATAAAAATAAAAATAATAAATAAAAGTGAAAGTGAAAGTAATAACAATTTGAAAATCCCAATAGTCTTATACTTGCTTACATTCTATGTTCATTTTTTATTATCTAGCCTCTTTATCCAAGGATACGAATGATATTCTTTCAAAGAATTTCATAGATGTTAAAGGAATTAAAAAAAAAATTTAGAAAAAGAACTCAATCTCATAGCTTTAACAATTGGTTAAGAATGCAATTAATATAATAAATAAATAAAAAAATAAACACACTATCTGAAGTTCTAAGTTTTATTTGCCTGAAATGTCACCTATACACATAAATGAGAAACATTGATCCACAGAGAACGTAAATAATGAGGTACCTTTGGAACAAGAACATCCATGGCTGCAACTGTCTTCTGGTCATCATTGAGTCTCATATAGAATGCTTTAATTCCTTTTGGATAGTTGTACACTATCACCGGTTTCTTAAACACCACCTCAGTCAAGTACCTGTTTTCAAGCGAAAAGAAGTGTTATCTACTAGTGCACCAACAATTACATTTTTGGATCTTTCTGATGTTATGCTTGCAATTCTTTCTTCGATAAAAATGAGAGGCAAACTTATCCATCTCAAGCCTCAATTGTACAAAATTACACCAAATTAGTTTAGCTAACCGGCAGAATATCAACAATTTGGCAAATTTAGTGAAAGTACCTTTCATGCTCAGATGCCAAGTCAATACCCCACTCTACTTTGTTTTCAAATTTCTTTTCAGTGACTCCCATCAAAATCTCTACTGCTTCAGTGTATGAGACACGTGCAAATGGAGTTGAAGCAACAAGCTTCAGCCGCTCAATGGCAGTTTTGTCATAGTTTTTCACCATGAATTCCATGTCTTCCTTGGAATTGTCGAGCAACCACTGACACATGAACTTCACATACTCTTCCGCATAATCCATATCATCCTACATGATGTTAACCATGTTTACAGTATACGAGGTGAGCACATTTTTTCCCCTATTTTACTTGGACATAATTTTATTAAAGTTTAAGGTAAGCATAAAATATTTCATGTAAGGCCTGAATATGTAAAAGGCAAAAGACAAAACACCAGCAGGGTGGTAGTTAAATGAAGTTTATTGAATTGATAATTCAAAGTAGAAAATCATCAAAGCCACACTCGTCAAATTATAATTCTACTTCTTCCTGCAACTTAGGAGTATCCTAGGTTGTCTCCAACTCATTAATCACCTCCTACCATTTAACCAAGTAATGCTCTATATAAAAGCTGAATTTCCCATCTTTCATAATTCTAAAAAGTAAAAGAAAATTATACTTCAAGCTCTGACCAAAATGCTATGCTGTTAGCATACATCAAGAACACATGATGAGAAGTTACAGGACGAGAGCAACCAAGGCCTCAAGAACAGCAAGTACCAAAACCAACAACTGAAAATGCTTAATTGATGAGAACACTTTAAATTACATGATTTTTAAGTACCTCCAATGTAGCAAAAGCCATTTCAGGCTCCACCATCCAGAACTCAGCAAGGTGACGGGACGTGTGGGAGTTCTCAGCACGAAAAGTGGGCCCAAATGTATACACACTTCCAATTGCACATGCGTACGTCTCAACTTGCAGCTGACCCGACACAGTCAGAAAAGCAGGCTTCTTAAAGAAGTCGGAATCAAAAACAAATTGCCCATCAGGATTAGTAGGAATCCCTGGCTTCAGCTTATATCTCTCTTCCAACCTAGAAGAGCAATATGGTGGATTAGCACAGAAGATGTACAAACATTAGGTACTAAGGTTGAAATAAATTGAAGCATAGGGATAACCTGACGATTGGTTACTTTGACAGTCTTGAGAATATTTCTCAAATCAATTCAAATAAGCTTGAAAATTAAAAATAAACTTGTAGATATATTATTAGGCATATTGATAGCCTGCCAACAAATTTCATACAGTTTAGTGATGCATCAAGGGCCATTAATTTCAGACCGTTCAAATTTAAATCACTTGATGAAGGTTAAAACACAAAGTCTCATCACTTTTTATAGATATAATATGTGCATCATTTAGATCTGGCACATAATTCAATCTTAAAATTACAGTTTATTTTTTACAACTGTCAATATTGTCAACATAAAAAGTTATCAAGTAATTCCTCACAAAATGAAATTAAAGCCATTTATTAAGAGAAACTTGAAAAGGAATAACAGAAGTTAAATATAGCAGCAAATCGACAGCATTCACCTAGAGACAGACTCCTTGGCTCTATTGAGCTCAGAGACAGCAGCAGTGATCTCCACTTTACTTGCCTTGGTGGATTTAAGCTGAGCAACAATATCACCTTTCTCCTTAACAACAAGCTTAGCAGCTTCAATGTCAGATTCAGATGGAGGTGGGTTCTCCTTGAGTTCCTTGGCAATTTTCTCCGCCTGGCTAAAGAGAACTGTGGCCTGGAACATCTCCCCAGCACCTTCGCAATCACTTGTTGTGAGGATTGGAGTATGGATGTAGCGGAACCCATTCTGTCGGAAAAAGGCATGGGTTGCATGAGCCAATTCATCTCTGATTCGAGCAACAGCCGATATCTACAAATTTATTGAATAGCTCATGTTAACGGACAAGAAAATTCATGAAACTAAGTCATAATTGAAACACAACATATGTTAATGATATAAACAGTCAATTTCATGCAAATCAATTACAACTGCTTTTTTCATTAAAATTTGTTGTTCAGTAAAAACAGTCAATCTAATGAAACTTCACGAGTCAATTGTGTAATGATGTATAATTCGTCCATAAGTCAATGCTAAGGGCATTAATTGAATTGGAAAACCTACAAATCAGTAAGTTTGTTTTTCCAAAGCAATTTTTTAGGGAAAAGACAAGCCAATCAACCACCTTGTTATAAAAAGAACGCAAATAATCAACGAGGTAGGAGAACAGCTCTAGCAGATTTGTTGTCATCCAACATACTGATTATATCAGAATAGCAACATATATATTGCCAAAAATTATGGAAGTAATCACAGAGCAAAGTTACATAATAAAATACAAACAGAAAAAAGAACATACATGAAAAGTAGGAAAGCCCAGGCGGGCAAAATGGCACACACACTATATGATGACAAGTTGGCAACTGCACGTTCGAGGTACAATATTAATCAATGGCCAAACCAAGAATTATGCAATTCCCAACATCATTCGCAACCCAGTGCTCTGAACCAAATACAATGGGTTGAGTTCAAGATTCAAACTATTACAATGACTAAAAGAATAAAACATAAAAGAGATAAAGAAAAGAATACATGAGCTCCAGTGCTCTTCTTTTGCAGCACAAGAAAGTAATTTTTTATGAAATAACAGCCTTAATCATTGAACAGCAAAATATGCGCGCGATAGAGTGTTTTCTTTAAAAAAAGGATATAACATCAGAAACCAATTAAATGACAATGCTAAAAAAACCACAACCATTGAAAAACTTACGGATCATGCAGCAAAAAAGTACGACAAAAAAAATAAACTTATAATATTGATGCTAGCACAACTCCCAAGTTTGACTGACAGACAACTAAAGTATCATATGTACAGTTATGTTGATAAAAATGACAAGCAATCTATTCACAAGTAATCTACAAGATTTAGGTTTGTTTATAGATTATTGTTACGGTCATTCTGATGACAGTACATGCCTGACAAATGGTGACTCAATATCAACTAGCTGCTTATTGAACCCATTTAACTTCTACTTAATGCTTTTCAAGCCCTTTACTTTCGTATGATGACTTCTTAAAAACATGTAGAGGTTCTGTAAGAGGTCTAGACTCAATGGACCGAGCTAACTCAATATAACAGAAATAAATTACTCAAACCAGTAGCTTTATGTACCTGTACACAACATCATTGGTAGGACCATAAATTGTATACAAACAGAACTCTTATTAAAAATAATAATGTACAAAATTGCAAACTGCTTTTGTATCTTGGATTGAACATATTTTGTAGATGTCGAACAGAGACATATATTATGAATTATTGAGGGTTTAAATTTGCAAGTCTCCACTGTCTGGCTAACATACAAGAAAACAAGTCAATAAAAACTGTATACCGTGTTAGTTCTGGCACGGAGATGCATGAAATCACGCAAATTCTCCAATGTTAGCCGAGTCTTTGGCAAGGGGTATTTCTCCCCAACTGGGCCCACCTCTAAAACCCGGTCCACCTTCAATTCAATCCTTTGCTTCACCCCTTCAGGCGGTGGCTTTAATTCACCCTCAACCAAAACAGATGTACCAGTAGGTACCAGCTCTCCAAGTGGGTGGGTTGCTGCATCACATATCACCTGTGAATAATATTAATCCACATAAATAGTTGATAAATACCGAAGTTTCTAATATCTTGGTCCTGCGCATTCTGTAATTTAAACTAATCAATAAATTATGCATACAAGATTAATAATTTTAAATTTCTGTTCTTCCAGTTGTATGGTTGTAGAAAGTTCATTTTCAAAACATTTTAGTATACACATTAGAATATATGCCAGGAGGAAAATAATTATGTCCTTACAAGTATTTGAAATACCTATTCCTCAAAATTGATTATATTATGTAAAACTGTTAAGGTTTAGCAAATACAATGTATCAGCTAAAACACAAATTATTGGTTGCCTGGGAAAAAAAAGTGAAAATTAGCAAGTCTTCTAAAACAGACTTGAACTGAAAGGGAATTCGGATTTCACACTTAGCTGACCAATTCAAACAGGTCCAACTAAATTGACTAAAATACTTCATGCTTTAAACAACCTGAAGATTTGCGAGGCATGAACCATCGTTGACCTCGAGAAACGCAAACGATCCTTTACCCTGTTCACGCCCGGTTTTGACCCAGCCTCCGACCAACACGCGGCGACCAGCCCAGTTGGCCACGTCATCTTCAAGGATTTTGTTTATTTTAGTCATGCGTCTAAGAACGCGTCCCTCGGGGTTGCCAAGGCTCGTCGCGGCCATCTTAGTCGCCACCTCTGCTACCTCCATTCAAGATTTGCTTCAGTAGCAATTAGGGTTTTTCTGATGATAATACACTGGCGGCGGCTGATTTGTAGAAGATGGAGAAGCACAAATGGAGGTTTAAGATTCTCTTAAATTATCTGATATAAACCCTGCAAAATAGTCCCTGCCTTCCAAATTATTGTACTTTCATCCCCTATGTTATTTGAATAAATCCAAAAACTTATCTAGGTTGTCTTGGTCGAGAATAGAGCACTGAAAAAAATACACCAATTAAGGAGTATTATATGTATCTATATATATGTATTATTGTAACAAGTATTGTGCCCGTGTGTTACAACGGAAATATATTATAAGATTGAATATAATATAAAGAGACCTCTTCATTTGATATTTACACAAAATTAAAAAAATATATATTTAAATGAAAATAAAAGACACAAATGAGAAAAAATAGATATTTAAATAATAAATAACAATAAAAGAAACAACAACAGATTAAAAAAAAAGGATCAAATATAATATAAAAAAAATTCTTGAAGTATCATTGTGATTTAATATCTAATTTTTTTTCACAAGCAAGACAGGTTATTAAACGACTTAGATAAGAAATAAGAAAGCGTCTAATTGTCCACAGCCTTTTGTCCACCATTTGTCCACAGCTTTAACTTGTCCGAATACTGTAAAATTACTTCTACATGCTATACAATTATACAACATATCACATAAAATATATCAGTTAATAATATAACATCCAGCAACTATTTGAAGTGATCCCAAAATAGTTAAAAAAAAGATTGCAACTTGCACAACAGGACAAAAAGGTTGTACTTTCATATTGTACTTTCGAAAAATACAGTTATAGGAAGTTATTGGCAGTTAGAGTTAGTTATTAGCGGTTATTAGCACTGCGTTGAATCTTGTATACTGTAAAATTGAATATTGTATAATGTAAAATTGAATCTTGTATACTGTAAAATTGAATCTTGTATACTGTAAAATTGAATCTTGTATACAGTAAAATTTTCAATTGAATCTTGTAACTGTAAAATTAAATCTTCTACATAGTAAAATTTACAATTGAATCTTGTATACTGTAAAATTGAATCTTGTATACAGTAGAATTTTCAATTGAATATTGTTCGGATGAGTAAGAAGCCTTTCTATCATCTTTTTCTTCCAGATTTTCACAAGATGAATACTGTAAAATTACAATATGAATACTGTAAAATTACAAGATAAAAACTGTAAAATTAACAAATCAATACTCCATATCGCATTTCTATCATATTTTTTCTCCAGATTTCCACAAGATGAATACTGTAAAATGACAAGATGAATACTATCAAATTAACGGGGCAATACTATAAAATTAACAGATCAATACTCCATATCGCGTCTCTATCGTCTTTTTCGTCTAGATTTTCATAAGATAAATACTGTAAAATGACAAGATGAATACTATAAAATTAACGGGGCAATACTATAAAATTAACAGATCAATACTCCATATCGCCTCTCTATCATCTCTTTCCTTCAGATTTCCACAAGATGAATACTGTAAAATTAACGGGGCAATATAGTAAAATTAACAGATCAATACTCCATATCGTCTCTCTATCATCTCTTTCCTCCAAATTTCATTTGAAATGCTAGATCTGTTACTACATACGACGAAAACAACATATTCAACAGAAATAACTTACTAGATTTGAATTTTGCCGTGCTCTTCAACAAAAACTTCTATTCGATCGCGCTCCATGATTAAAGATTCTATTGCGATCATGTATAAAAAATGAGATCAAAACAATATTCTAAAAAAGAAAATGAAATAAGAAGAGGCAAATCGAATAAGCAGAGGCACTAGTCGGAGCAAAGGTGGCTGACTTCTTCATTCCTGTCAGCACATAGAATCCATAGTAGAGTGCATTGGAGAGGTCAGAACCCTAGTCGGAGAGAAGCAGAAAAGTGAGTGTTAGCAACAGAGAACTTCGACGGTTGAATTTATATATGCAGGAGATACATAGATATATTGGATAAGAGAGAGAGAGAGGTAATTAGAAGAGAAGATGAAAGCGATTTGGTTGTTCGGGTTATTTGCTTGACCCGTTGTTTTGAGAGGGAATTGACGGGGCTGCCGTCGATCTGTTTAAATAGCAAGACGAAGTCGGAAGGTGGAGACCGACAGTTAAAACGGAAGTTGGATAAGGAGGCTGTGGACAAATGGTGGACAAATGCCAGTGGACAATAACCTTTTCTCAAGAAATAATATGTAAATAAATAAAATTGAAAAATATATGATTTAAATAAGGATTTTCTCTAGATATATATTCAGATCGGAAAGATATGATTGTTTCCATTAGTATAAGATATGTTATTCATCTATTTACAAAGATACAGTACTCCTAAATAAAATCCAAAAATATTTGATAGTTTCCATTTTCATTATTGGAACTATGGAGGAAAATGAGAAATGAAATGGAGAAAAACAGAGAAATAAGAAAATAATTTAATTGTAGGAATTGGAGATAGTTGTAAAGAGAAATAAGAAAACAGATCGCTAGAAATTCATTCAATTTTAATTGTAACAAACCATGTAACAGTTGTTACATTTCAAAATTTTAAAACTTGATTAAAATTGATAAATCGATCAATTGGCTTAAATAAAAAGTTTAATTAACTTAACGATCGTTCAGAAATTTTCTGACCGACTAAAACGAAACTAAAATTTCGTAATATAAATAATGTATGAAATTGTGTATAATAAAATTTAGAGATTTAGAAATAAAATAAAATATAGCAATAGGAATGAAATTATAAATTATTCGGTAAATCAGAAACTTAGAAAATTCGCTACAATTCCTTTTAAGTTTTAGGAAAGAAGAAATTGATTTAATTGGATTCGTGTGAATAAATAAGTAATTGAATTCCAAATAAGAGTATAATTTTACGAAATTATTCGTACGAGATAAATTATATAAAAGTCACCAATTTCCCTTATTTGAGAATTTTAAGGATTTGATTTGATATTTATATATATAGACATAGATACTATCCGATATCGATTTATTCGAATTCTAAAATTTAATATATATATATAATTATATAAAAGGAAAATCAAATTATTCGAAGCTTAAATTGAGAGATAAATACACAAATTATATGTACAAATATCATTACAAAAAAATTATGAACTTTGATTCGAATTTATAAAAGAAACAGACTTTAAAATCAATTAAAAGAAACAATGTTTATATTCTGAATTGTTTAGACCATTTGATTCAATCTAGCACGGATCTTAAATGCTGTAACTTAAATTTTGGAATTTATATCAAACACTCATCTCATCCAGCACGAATCTTAAAGCATCCAAATTAATACAAACCCCTCTCCCTTCTCTATTTCTCTCTTCTCCCTCTACCCGTGACAGAAACAGAACCCCCCCACAGCCCCCCTCCCCCTTTTCTCTCCTCTCCGCCAAATCAGAGAGGCCCCGCCCTCCCTTCTCCCGTCGCCGGCGAGCCACCCGCGCCGCAGCCCCACTCTCCTTCTCTTCTAGGTCCGACCCGCTAGACCCGCCAGACCCGTCAGAAACCCGCCTAAGATCCGAAACCCTAGAAAAATTAGGTTTGTGATTTATGCTCGTAACCGATAGGGGTTTCTTGTGCTTGCACCTGTGAAGCTAGAGGCGAGGCTAGGAGCAAGGTGGAGAAGGCCATGGCCGGCTACAACCTTGATGCTCATCACCTCCCATCAAACCCTAGGAGAAAGCAAAAAAAAAAAAAAATTCAGTAATTCATAAACCCTTAATGATCATGTAATTTCTGTTTTGCCTTGTGATGGCCATGGAGTCGAGCTCCCTCTTGAATAACTGCTTGAATTGTCATTTCGATCATTGCGTGTAAAGGCCGAACTACTCCAATTTTTGACTTATATTGTGTCGATCGATTTCGATGAATCGTAGCACTTGAATTAACTAAGTATCAAAGTACGGGTTGTTGATTTTCTCGACTCGATCGATTTGCTCGAATAAATTAAGTATAAGGGGTTATATTGCAAAATGATTTTTATTAATGGTTGGAATTGTAAAATATAGAACCATGGTGATTTGTATGAATTAAAGGGACTAAAATGTAAGGAATGATTTGTTTGAAATGGTGGCCGACCATATGTGAAATTATATGAATTGGATTATTCGGTACAAATGTATGTATATGTCTTATGGTTTGTGTAGTAATATCTAGTTTAATTGAATCGGGTTTTTGATTTCTAATTGGATAAGTAATATGAAATTTGGGTATTTTCTTGTAGATCTATAAAACTTTAAGTGAAATTTGCTTGAATAGTCCGGAACTAGATTTGTAAAATTTAATTATGAAATTTAAACATATTTCCTTTTTCTTGAAAAAAATGATTCGGTGACTAGCTAAGTAATTAGTAGTTTGTCACCTAGATGAATACTTTTTATTTTCTCTTCTATGAAATGATATTGAATCACATATACACATTTTGTATGCAAATATGTATTAACTATAAATATCTAATATATATATTAACAATTTATTTAGGACCACAATTATTACATGATGCTAATTACCCAAATTAGTTAATTGTTGTGATGGTTGTATGTGTGGCCGAATCCCTTGTTGAGTGTTGCTATGACTTAGCTGTCTAGCCTGTCTTGTATGTTTACCATAATATTGAACTGGCATGAGCCTATAAATAAATTAATTAAGATGAAGTGTTGAATTGCAAGGTAGACACCATTGTGTAAAATTATATTGATTAAGGACCAATATGAAAAAGATGTGAATTTATATGAATGATAGCCGTGACTTTGCGATTGGGATATACTTGAATCGAATTGAAATGATTGATTGTTTTGGGCCTTTGAATGTTTAATTGGATAAATAAGGTGAATTGGGCTTGTAATTTTTATAAGTCTTGAAATATTGAAATGAATATGACATGATGTGTATATGTAAATTTGGAATTGGACTTGAATTAAAATGATTATAAATGAGCCAAAAGGTATAAAACAATTGACGAATTAAAAGACGACTTTTGGAATTTAAGTTTTGATAATGTAACCAAACTAAACCAAGTAAACGTATAATATAGGTGTAGGCTCAATCGAGCAAGATATCGCGAGGTAATTCGAGACGCCCGATCCGCAACTAAGCGGTACGCTCGTCATAATAAGATGCGGGATTCTTGGACTTGTTTGATACTTT
Source organism: Carex pumila (assembly GCA_033356055.1). Lineage (NCBI taxonomy): Eukaryota > Viridiplantae > Streptophyta > Magnoliopsida > Poales > Cyperaceae > Carex > Carex pumila. Next base: position 120,713 of record JARJHM010000589.1, read on the forward strand.
ATTTTCAGAAATTAAACTGTGTATTCGTTTGTCATGTTGAATATCATTGATTGCATCATTGAATTGCGTAGAGCATTTGCATAGCCCAATCAAATTAAACTCGAATTGATGTGACTTGAATGATTTGCATGCTGGTATGGTTATAGGTTGTGTCGATCTATCATGATCTGATTTTGATTGAAAGTCACCACGAACTGTGTATGTGAATGGATGTGAATGGATTTACGAAGTTAATCACTTGGATCCAATGAATTTGCCAAGTCGGGCTGTATGCTGACTTGGATTTCCAGGATCCTAAATGGCCTTACGTAAACGGCCCTCGATATTCCCAGTACCGGTTGGGACGAGGGAGGGTGATTATGTGATGATATGTGATATGTTATGATATGTGATTTGAGGTCGTGGGTGACTTGTGTAACGTTTGTGGCTCGGTGACATTCTCCTACGTGTTAATGCATTTGGAAAGGTCAATTGAATATTACGACTATTGGAATGATTCCAAAGAGGATTTTCTTTATATGATTCGAACCAGACCTTAATAAACTGTTAAGCCAAGCGATTGCAGATGGGTGTCAGATAAAGGGTCCAGCGGTTGGCCATCTGTAGGTGTCAATAACCCTACAGATGTGGGTTTGATAAAGGTTCAGCTCGAAAGAACATCTGTAATTGCTACAAGCCCTAATGAACTGAGTTATGAATCGAGTTAAGCCAAAATATATGTCGTGTTTGAAATTCATCTTGGAAATTCCGTAAACTGTGTTGCAGGTTGATTTAACTGTTGTCGTGCATTGGCATTCTGTTATTTATGATTATATGTATCTGTTTGCATTGTTTATTGTTTGGGTTTCATTTTTGAATATAGAGTTTGATTGCAAGTCCAATAGTCTGAACTGTGGCAAATTCTCACTGAGAATTTATTCTCACCCCCACCCTCCCGATTATTTTCAGGTTTATTTTGCGGACGCGGCAAATGAGGATATTGGTAATGCATATAAAAGATCCACTGTCTTGCGTGTATATGTGACACTCGATAGATACACGCGGCAGGCTGCCACACCTCGGGGATTTGGGGTGTGACAACAGTTCTTGTGGCGAGTTTTTTTTTAATTAAATTTAGACTTCTACACATAAAATAGATGTATTTAATCAAAAGAAAATAGATTATGTGATTGAAGGGTTAATATTCAATTTGAAAGTTCATATTTCAATCTCACATGTTGGCGAATCAAAACAACTACGTGCATAATATAAGAATTGAGATATCCTATTAATATATTTCAGTTATCTTTATTCTTTTTTGTCAATTAACCTTTAAATTAACTGTAGTTGACATTATAGTAACAAGATTCATTAATAATTTGCAAATTATTCAGAAATTTTACAAACTTTTTATGAGTTTTATAAATTATTTGGATTTTTATTTTTGCTCTCTTGTGGAACTAAGATTTTCGGTCCAAATTCAATGTCTAATTTTGAATTATTTTCGAATTACGAATTTTTAATGTCACCGAACCTTTCCCGAATTATTAAATTTGTCACTGACTTGATCCTTGATGTTATTTTGCATCAACTTTTGAAAAAATGTCTTACAGATCGTATCACCATCAAACAATGAACAATTTATCATAGTTTTTATCCGAAACACGCTATATTTGCTAAAGTTCTCATTTGTACGGATAATTTGAATATATTTTAAATTAATGATTTTTTTTTTATGATAATCAAGGGTGGAACTGGATACAGAGATTGGGGTGGTCGAAAAAGTAGATAAAGTGTAATTTTAGTTTATAAAAGAAAGTAAAAAGTTATATTAGCATATGAAAATTACAAAACATTTGTAATGTTTTGCCAACTTATCTTTTAAAACAAAAATAGTTAAGTGTGTATATTGTAATAGATAAATATGTATTCTGATAATTTAAGTATACATTTTATAATAAACAGTATATATTTTTTTTCTATTAAAATGTATGATCCAACGATTCTAGCTTTAATTTTCATTGGGAGATGATATTTTGAATGTTTAATTTACAAAATTGAGAGCTAAGGGAATCTTTTTTTATTATATTAGTTTTGTCCTTATTTATACTATTTTTAAACTGAAACATTTAAAGGAAACATTTAATTCATTTCCTACCCGGTCTTGTCCTATTAAAAAAAATATATTTTTTAGCATAAGATGGAAGTGAATCAAATTGTAGATATCTTTTTGAAAACTTGATAATAGCTACCAAGGTTCGTGAGGAGGAATCGAACTCTTGATCTTTGAGTATAACAACTTTAGAACATTTTTCTAGCTAATTGTACTATCTCTCCTTTCTCCAAATTATAGATATTATGGGAGAAGAATTCACAGTTAGTATTTCATCACTCGAATTCTTTGCTTTTTTCTTTTTTAAAGTAAATAGAGGTCAAACCTGTATCTGATTGATAAATGTTATGCTACATGAGTTATGTTACACAACATATAATCTAAAGACAGTAAATAAAATATTACACAGGAGCTCAAGTGAAGCATCCCTTTACTAATAAAACCAAAAAAGAGTAAAAGGTAAAAAAATTGCAGAATTTTAAAATTTCCTGTCCCATGCCAGTATGTCCTCACCCTCCCTGTGGTTGCTGATATGCGTCTGAGGTGAGAACCTATTGCTCTCTGATCTGTGTTATCAACTCCACCATCATTGCCTGTGTATCTCGAAACACCCTAGAGCATCTTTCTCTTCACACCACAAAAATTTTGCAATCAAGAATAATGATCTTTCCTTTTGAGTATATGTATTGTTTACTAGTGGGTGAGTGTCATGTCGAAATTGAGGCATTCTAATTTGATATGCAGATACCATAACAGTTTAAATTATTAATGATATTTCACATTCAAAGAATAGATGCCTAACTTTTTCTGCCTTTCTTTTGTACATGGGGCACCTGTTAACAATAATGAAATTCTTTTTTCTCAAATTGTCTATCGTGAGGATCTGATTTTGTATCATAAGCCACGCGAAGACTTGAAATCTTGGCGGTGCTTTTATTGACCATATTCTTGATATGTTGCTTGCCACTGATGGTTCATCTTTTATTGCCATATATGTCGATTTTACCGTGAAAGATCCATGCACAGTCCATTTCCATGTTGCTTCGTCCTGGGTCGTCACTTGCATCACTTGTGCCATGTGTCCTGTTAGAATTACCAATTGTTCTGCTGTTGATTCTGATATTGGATACATGAGCTGTTGTATGAAGTCCGAGTTGATTGCCTCTCCCAAAGCCTGAGTTATGTTTTGCGCATGAGAGTAAATATCAGGAAACATTGAGTTGATAACGCCTATTCCCCAGATGTTGTGCCAAAACCTGATGCTCATTCCATTTCCCATTGTTCTACTCGAATTCTCTGCTTAAATAAGATATCAAAGTTAATCTTTGTTACTCAACAAATTCCTTTCATAAAGCCCAAGCCGGAATCGATCTCATCTTATAGGTTCATTTAGCTCAATATATATATATTTTTTGTCTCTTATCACAAGAAGCTTGTGAAAGTTAATTAAACGTTGATAATGAGACCGTACGTTCATTGAATGTAGAATGCTAGAAGTAGCTTTATTTTTATTTAACGAAAATTATACTTAACCACTGTGGTCGAGGTTTAAAAAAAAATGTCGGATATCTCGATGACATATCAGACTCGATATAAACCATTCGATCTGCAAGTTATGTAATCCAACCGGGCCAAAACAATCTAAGGTCATGTTTGATTGTAGACTAAAGTTAATGAGGCTTAACTTGGTTATTCTAATTTAGGTCGATCTAAATTATTCATGTTTGATTGATATCTAAAGTTATACCTTGACTTAAATTATTCTTTTTTTGATAAGAATTTGATGGCTTAAGGCATGATTTGATATTACAAATTATTTTGTCCTACAAAATTTGTAATAGCAATAATAAAACTATTCTTTGTATTTTTTTTCTTTTCATTTTGATTGAAAGAAATTGTACAAGAAAACGAGTTATGTATAAATTAATTCTATATCTTAGATAAACACATTGTATTTAATGAATCTTATTTAATTAAAGTTATACGTGTACTAATTTATTTGTCAAAAATGTGTCAGGTTGATGAATAAAATTTTTATTATTTTGTAGTATAATTTTAAAAATATTTTCTTTAATTACTTCTCAGATTGCATATTTTGTTGATTTAGAAAGTAATATCATTTAAAAAAAAATATTGATTCTATAATTGATAAAGTTATAAGTTTTCTTATACGTAAATGAATTTTCTTTTTTTTGCTTTTTTTATATTTCTTAAAAAATGATTAAAAATAATAAAAATAATAAAAAGTTAAGCCTCGTACTCAATTAAAATTAAACTACCTAGAGATGTGGTTTAGTTTAGGCCAATTTAGTCCGGTTTGAAGATCGGCTTATTCTGTCTTAGTTCGTCCAGCTCAATTAAATCACGTTTGGTGGAATAAATGAGATCTAAATGATAAATAATGCGAGGGAGAATACCAATTACCAATGCATGACTTATGGTAAGTATAACATTCCTCTCATAAATAGCGCTGAAGAAATTCTTTTCAGAAAGATAAGAAGTAATTACAAAATCTGTCATCTCGAATAACTCTTGAATCCTCCAATCTGACACAAAAATATTGATTATGAAAAAAAAAAAAATCTAGTGTACATCTAACTTTTACAATATATCCAACTCTAGTTGTTCATATATTTAAAAAATGGAGTTGATTACAGTGCTATGTCTAGCATATTAACATTTTTTTTAAAAGGAATTGGCTACAGTGCGGCCATTTTTTTTAATACCAAAAACAAAATTACAAAAATAACCTATTTTTTGGATTTTTTTCGTATATGCCCTGACCGCCCAGCGTACGGGCGGTTCATGTCATTACCAAACCGCCCATATAATGGGCGGTCCACTTTTTTTTTTTTTTTTAAACAGAATTTTTTTTGTATTGAAATATTAGAAATATTGAATATATTTCTTTAAAAATAGATGGAATACAATATAATTTGATTTATTAGAAAGACTACAACAAATAACCCGGATCAATATTTTTCAGGCCGGATTTTTCGCAGCTATAAGAAAAATTAATATATTTCTTTATGTGTTATTGGACAAAAATAAAAATGCGTAGATTCTGAGTTATTGATCCCGATTCAAAAGTCACTTCTATGTAATTTAGAAAATATTATGATCCTTCTAGGACATTTAATTTATAAAAAGTTGTATCTATTTTTGAAAAAAAAATACAAACTTTAAGTTATTTAATAATTGTTATTTAAAAAGAATTCTCAAAATAGATACAACTTTTTATAAATTAAATGTCCTAGAAGGATCATAATATTTTTTAGATTACATAGAAGTGACTTTTGAACCGGGATCAATAACTCGGAATCTATGCATTTTTATTTTTGTCCAATAACACATAAAGAAATATATTAATTTTTCTTACAGCCGTGAAAAATCCGGATTGAAAAATATTGATCCGAGTTATTTGTTGTAGTTTTTCTAATAAATCAAATTATATTGTATTCCATCTATTTTTAAAGAAATATATTGAATATTTCTAATATTTCAATACAAAATTTTTTTTTGTTTTAGAAATTTTTTTTTCTGTTTTTTTAAAAAAAACAAAAAATGGTGGACCGCCCATTATATGGGCGGTTTGGTAATGGCATGAATTGCCCGTACGCTGGGCGGTTAGGGCATATATAGAAAAAAAATCCATAAAATAGGTTATTTTTGTAATTTTCTTTTTTTTTGGGTATTAAAAAAAATGGCCGGCTACAGTGCTACGTGTAGCATATTAGCATTTTTCTTAAAAAAAAGAGTTTACTACAGTGCTACGTATAGCATAGAGGACCTTCGTGCAACGGCTTAATATTTGAGTTTTCAAAATCTAACAGTCGATCCGTACCCGTTCAACATGATCTATGAATATTATTAAGTTAAAAAGAAAATTATAGACGTGTTCTCAATTTTGCCTCTATTGGAAATTCGATTGATGATTTCTTTCATATTGATTCAGATTTGATACACTTACTGTCTACTCTAAATAATTGAGAACACATTGATAATTATAATTTTAAATTTAAATAATACTTTTGAAATATATATACTATAAAAGCTTAAAAGCTAAAATATCTCATAAAAATTGAATGAATGTCATCCGTTGAATAAAGAAAAACAGAGTACAAAATTCGCTGTGTACTGCAGCTAGCATTGGTCTAGAATCTTTCCATCCTTTTGTTTTTTGATTGAATCTCTCCATCCAATTGGCTGGTCTGTTCTTGGTAGTGACCAAGTCCCACACAACTAGGAATCTATCTTGGTCATAGCCACCTATGCAATTTTCTCTCTAACCTAAGCTATAAAGTAACCTTTCCTAGCTATAGAAAATTTTTTATTCATAGAAAATATTATAAACTAATATAGGAAGAGAGAAAGATTATTTTATTTTTGATGCATAGAAAGGTCCGTAATATTTATTTTAGTTCAAACTTTGAATCTGTAAAATTTATACCAATTTAAACTTTGTGCTCCATCACGTGAAGCCGTTGCAACAAAAAAAATAAAGGTTCGAATTAGTGCTAATTTTATAGGTTCAAAGTTTGAACGAGAATAAACGCTGGAGATCTTTCTATGCATCGAAAATCAAAGATAATCTTTTTATTTTTCTATACTATTTTATAAAAAAATTTATGAATACAAAATTCTCTTTTCTATATGTAATATTTCTCTTCTGTATATAATTGCTAATTGTAATGTAACCTATCAGGTTAGTCGCGGTGAAAATTTGAGTCAAAATTGTCGAGCCAACGTGACTATGGAAAGTTACTGCATCTCTGACCGGTGGGCCACCGCATCCTCGACGACGTTTTTTACTTCTTCCTTTAGCAACGCTTCATCGTAATCCTCGGCCTGTAAATTAGCAAACATAATTAAAGAAACTTTTATTATATTATTTTCATGCGCTGTTGTACGTGCACAAGAGTATCTCATTTGTACCATGTCTAAACAAATTTTTTTTTAATACAATATAATTACAGTATATAAATCCATAGAAAAATTCCATGATGGATTGTCTATTTTACAATTTGGTCCATAAAGTTCAAATTATCCTTTCTAGTTCTTAAAGTTTATAATGTATCTATTTGATCCAATGAAAGCATAAACTCAAAAAATTTCAATGAAGTTGGAGGACCAAACTGATAAAAGGTCAGAAAACAAAGTTGACCGCTGGCGACCAAAATGAAAGCCCCGATAACAAAAAATAAAAACACTTGGTGTAAAATACACATATAATGTTCGGTATTAGGTAAGATAAAATAATATACAAGTAAATAAGTAAAAGAAATGTAGGTTGGTTGGTAGGCGGCCAAAGGAAGTTTCGAGGTATGACTCGTACTTGAATTTGTATTTGGTCAAGTCATAATCTATTGCTAATAAAAATTATTTCCTAATTGGACTTTTGATGGATGTAAACTTTTTGGTGGTAGCTAGCTCAAAGATTATTACAAGACAACAAAAGATTATAACAGTACTTTTATTTTAATTAATTAATATAGCCTTTTAACATGTTCAAACCGTATAATTTTAATGGCACGTTTATTCAAATAATTAACTACGACTCAATTGTTCTACAAATCTAACTAAGTACTAAATTTTTTAAGAAAAACCTTGACATCGACTGAAAAGATTTTGAACGACAGAGATTTGCTGATTGACGATTAGAAGCTTCTCACCACTTTCGAACTTCACCTACAGCCGACGGATATCTTAACTAGCAGGTGAATACAAAATCCAGTCAAATTTGTCCCGTGGCTCTCGTCTCGTTCTTGACTTTATTTAGAATTAATTAACTGGATATCCTTTCTCGTTTACAGTTCAAACAATCTAGAGCAGTAGAGCCCACACAGGGGAACGAAAATTAATCCAGTGTCCATCCAATGGCTGGCGTCGCGCTAAGATTGATGCTCTGTCTCAAGATTCGCACTCAAAACCCTCCCCTCCCTCTCCTTATAATCCAACTTTCCGGGGACCACAACGGTTCCTCACAAGGAAACAAGACTGTTTTTGTTTGTCCTACAGAGCCATTAGATTCTTACCAAGAAATTTCCGACTACTGGAAAAATTAGTACCAGTAATTCAGTATCTTGTACTTTTCTTTGCATTTTGCACCAATAGTAATTTTGTACCGTAGTGCTGAAAATTCTAAACTCAGTTTCACATTGAATTTCGACAAATTTGACCTCGGTAAAGTATCAATTATCAGTAACTAGAGGTTTTAGTTATATCCTATTTAATGGCTTGTTGCACCTAAATATTATCTCTGCTTTTAAACTAACATATGATTATATATCCCTTGTAACGGAATAAAATAATAGTACTTTAATTGTAGGTTGTCCTAAATACTCTTACAAATACTTCTCGTAACTTTAGTTATATCCTATTTAATGCTATTTTTGAGGGTATCATTACTTGAGACAGATTTATCCCAAGGGCCAAAAATACTGACGCTATCTAGTACTTTCACGTAAGTTACGAAAAACCATTTTTTGAGTAGAAGTTATGAAAAACTTAATGAAATAAAGAAATCTAACAAGTACGACATCTGCATAAAACATATATATAAGATAAAATAGATCGAGTTAACTCCGGAAAGAAGTTTTTGGAACTAATGTCATGTAAGGATTGATGTATAAGAGTTTGTATTTTGAAGTACGTACCGTCACTTGCAATATAAGGTCAGCTTGTGCAAATCGCGGCATATCTGAGCTTGCATTGATTGATACCAATTTGAAAGCACCAATATCCTTTAAGCGATTGAGTACACGGAGAATCAAATCAGTCAAGTCACATTCTTTTCTCGCAACTATTCGCAAATTTATTCGTTGAGATTCTGATGTCGATTCTGATGCCCTCGTTATCTCGACTTGTATTCTTTCACTTGATTCACTGACCTGATCTTGAGTTATCTTTTCTTCTGTTTCCTTGGCCTGACTAATTTGCATTTCTAGCCTTTTGTTCTTCTCCTCCAATTCAATAAGTTGTGCTTTTAGTGTACTGACATAATCCTTTGTCTTTGAAAGAACTGAAGCCTTATCCTTCTGTTGAATTGAACAAATTGGTTCATTTTTATTTCCATAAATTCAAGCTAAAAACGAAGTTTTGAGTTCAGGTCAGTTATAAATGCAGCAAATTGTTCAACAGATGGATCAAAGAAGTTGCTCAAATTTGTACAGAAAAGCTTTTTAAGACACTCCAAGATCAAATTGTATGACTAACTTGACATGTTATATCATGAAATACTATATATGTAACTAAATGACCATGAAATATTAACTTATAAGGTTGTATAATATATACTTATATTGGATGAAGGGGAAACATCTAATAAATTAAATGTTGAAATAAAAAAATGTAGGTGTGATGAAACTCAACTACATTGACCATTAGTTTGGAAGATCAGAAAGTATTTGTTCAGAACCATATAAGAGCAAATAAACTCCTCTTCTATTAATTAATATTTTATGTTGCGGTAAAAAGATTTATGGTAAAATTGTAAGAAAACTATCAAAGTAATGGAAAGTATAATTTCTTCGTAAATTACCTTAGATCCTGGCGGGAGCAACTTTCTTAATGCTTCAAAGCTCTCATTAAGTTTCTCACGCCGCTTCCTTTCTGATATCATATGATGCAATTGACTGCCAGTTGGTCGCATCCCCACCTCCGGTTCCACCCTCGGTTGGTACCGTGTCATATACATTCTCCTCAACATAGCCAATGATGCATTAACCATCCGTTGCGGTGCAAGACCACCTACCTTGACAGGTTCAACTCTAGGTCCCAAGCCCGATTTGTAAGCCTTAAATGCACCTGTGGACCCGGTAGCTCCATCTCCAACTTGAGGCGAAGATGAACTCGAGGCCGTCGAAGAAGAAATAACTTCAAGGATAGCCCTAGTCATCGCCTCATCATCACTAGATGGGGTTGGGAATTGGAGATTTCGTTGTTGCCCATATGCCTGCATCAGTTGCTGGTGCGGTGCCGGTACAATCAACGGTTTTGATGCCACTGTTTCTGAAGTTAAAGATTGACTTACTCGGGGGATATTAATTAGGGGAGAGTCTTCGGGACTCCCAACAGAGAGAGAAAGAAGTGAAGAGGAAGAAGAGGATGGTCGGCCTATATCAACTGTGGTTGGTTGATCTGGCAGTGGCGTCTGTAGCAGATCAGCAAGAAGTGACTGTTGGATGAAATCGTTTGAGAACACTTGGTGTACATTCACTTGCAAGTTGGCCTATCAATTTTTTATAAATGAATTAAAAAAAAAACATCACTGTCTCATTATTGTTATGCAAATGTTAGAGAAAAGTCGTGCACTAACTTACAGGAGATGATGTAGTCATTCCAAGCTCAATTTCTCCATTTTGACAACCAACAAATGCTGCTGTCTATATGATGGAAAATGCTTAGATTCATGAAATATTCAAAGACATCACACGCCATTATGGATGAGGGATAAAAATTAAAAAGAATGTACTGTAATGTAGCAAGGAAGAGGAGTATTGTACTAACCTTAATTCCTGATTCCTAGAAAACAACACAAATAGTATGAAGATAATGTTAGCATCTTGATCTAACAAGTTGCTAGCAAATTAAGTACACTACAATGGAAAGTTTTTTTTGCTTCGTACTTGGTAGAACTGCTGTTGGATTTGCTGGGAAGCTGCGCTCATCAGTTCAAAATCTCTCAACTCAAAGTACAGCAAGCGATCCTTAAATGCCCATCCAGGAACACACCTGGTACAGGAATTGCAGGATTCAAAAAGCTATTATGTAAAAAAAAAAAATTGAAACAGTGTATTAATGCATAGAACATTTTGAAGTTGCCAATGCATTCATGCTTACCCGCTAACAATGGTGCAAAAAGACCCTCGATATTCTTCGAAAAGCGTGCTTGACAATCCTCTGTCATGTTCATCCCGAAGCCATGCACTGATGCATGACAAGTGGCTGCAATTGATATGTCATCATTTCAATATATATTTCGCATGGTTTTAAAATGGGAGAAAAGGTATTTTCGGATGCATACTTAGACGACTGATCCGGGAACGGAGACCATATACAGATGTATGCACAGCCAAGCAGTCGTGCGGCATGCTGTAAAAACCGCAGTCGGTATTCATGACCAAGGAGGAAGATACTATCCATTGAATACCGATCATGTGCTAAGGAAATGGGAGCACCAATCAAGGAGACCATTATTGTTGCCTTGTGAGATTGTGTTTTATTGAGAAGGGATTTGGAAAAGTATAGAAGAGAGTGACGGCGAGGAGGAGAAAGGGAAGGGATTATGGGTCCATGTCTGTTGAGACGCCAGCGAAGAAAACAGGAAAAGTAGTCGTTCAAAGTGTGCTTCTTTTTTGGATTTAGAAAGAAAATGGGTCAAAGGAACAATCTCCGATTCTCCTTACCAGTATTGGTATCGGCTTGGATCTGCACGAAATTGAAACAGTCTGGTTCAGAATCTCAGTCAAATATAAGGTACCATTTTTTAAGGGATTCTAGATTTCTACGGGTTTCAGCAAAATTTAACATGCCGGAGAAATTTCGGCTATTTCAGTAGAAATGTTCCGTTCTCGGGTCAAACTAGGAGGCATATGGGATAGGGGCCATATGGCCAATTGGCCATATTTTGGGAGGACATTTTGCGAATTGGTCCTTGCTCAGGATAACTTGAGTAAACCCCCTCCCTTTTCAAAAAATTACTATTTGTTCATGTAAATCATGCAAAATGATAAATGTGATCAGCCAACCATGCACGTCGAACCAACTACCACAAAGGTTGCTCGAGCTGAAATTTTAAATCAGGTCAGATAGACAGATATTCACTTCCTAAACATTTTTATGAAAACTTTTATATTTATAAAATATATTTATGTCGATATATTATACTTATTTCAACTAATACACAATTTAATATTATTATGTAATTTTGACCAAGTTAAAATATATTTAGATAAAATGTCGCAACTATATTGATTCCTTAAAATACATACTAATAATTTTTTTAATATAATAGTTATAGAATCCATACTATTCGTTCTTTGAATCCCTTAAATCCATACTAATAATTATATATATTGAAAACTTATATCTAATAACTATAGTGATCAAGCATACTCTCATATTGATATTTTCAGTACATATTAATCATTTTAAATATGTAAAGATAAAAATATTTTACATTACATGATATCACATTTTGCATGTGAATTTTTAATATAATAATTACGTCGGAAAATTATATTTTATATTTGAATTTTGAAAAGCTTTATTTTTGAATTTTTAAAATCACTTAATTTGTGACTTTTCTTCGAAATTATATATTTGTGACTTTACACCAACTTTGAGGAAATAAACAAATAATTATGGACAAAAAGACAGATATCCATTCTAGCAAAATTGGGTGCGTACCCATAAATTATTCTTTATTTAAATATTTCCTCATCTTAATTAACTTAAAATTGATTATTAACGCACATAAATTTTATAGTTATTGATATTCACCCGCTAAATGTTTAAACTTCATTAAAACAAATTAAGATTTCAATAAATATTCAAAAGGAAAAATTGACTGTCTTATCGTGTGATCCATCTTCGGCTAGGAGTCCGCATCGTCTGCTTTAACTTAAAAGAGCAGAGTTAATGCATCTGGATCGTTTGATTATTTAAGATTCTCTTCACCCTCTATGAAAAAAATGTACATGGTCCCCCATGTAATTTGAGATTTCCCCCACCCTCTATGAAAAAAATGTGTATGATCCCTTAAATACTTTCGTGCTTAGGGATAAATACTTTCATTCTTCGAAATAAATACTTATGTACGTAAGTATTAATACCTTATGAAAAAAAATGACAGCTGGATTTTTTTGGCATTTTGTGCGAGGATAATTGCGGGGTTTGTTTTGCGGGATTAATTATCACTGTCCTTTTAATATTAATTTGAATTTAATTTGTACGAATCTTAAAGTTGGTCAGATGGTTCAGATACATTAACTACTCAAAAAATTCATTTTTGAATTAATGCAGAGGATACGAATTCCTTTGGCTAGACCACTGAATTATCTGACAAAGATTTCGGAAATCTTTTGCATTGAACAATTGCCGAAATTTTCATTAACATCCAAAATAGTTTCAAAATCTTAAAATCTGTACTCATTTTCAACTTATTTTCGTACCTACCTAAACTAGAAAATTGTTTTTCAGACTTAGTGTCTCTTTTTGAAAAATAATTCTCCGAATCTATAATATCTCTTTCCGGAGGATTATTTTCTAGATTTGAGGTTCCGGAAAATAATTATCCAGTTTTAGGTTTTTTTATTTTTTAATTAAATAGAAAATATTATGATTTATTTATTTTTTGTATTGAAATATTATAAATATTTTTATATTTCTTTCAAAATAGATGGAATACTATATGAGGAGGGATCAAGTTACAATAATTTTTGAGTTATAACAAGTATTTTATACATTTTCAAACTCCAAATTGTCAATCCAAACCGTCAGATGTGATCTCTACAATAAAATGTTCTTGGAGACCAAATTTTACATTTTTTTCGAATTTTTTTACTATTTATTAAGATGGGTACAAAATTGAATGGTCTGAATTTGACTAATTTTTGTACCCATCTTAATAAATAGTAAATTAATTCGAAAAAATGTAAAATTTGGTCTCTAAGCACATTTTATAGTAGAGATCACATCTAATGGTTTGGATTGATGATTTGGACTTTGAAAATGAAGAAAATGCTTGTTGTAACTTGTTGTAACTAAAAAATTATTGTAACTTGATCCCTCCTCATACTATATAATTGAATTTATTAGAAAGACTGCGACAAATAACTCGGATCAATATTTTCAGGTTGTATTTTTTGCAGCTGTAAGAAAAATTAAAATATTTCTTTATGTGTTATTGGAAAATAAAATAAAAATAATATGGATCTGAGTTATTGATTCCCGTTCAAAAGTCACTTCTAAGTAAATAAAGAAAATATAGTGGTCATTCTAGGCTTCTAGTACATTTAAATTCTAAGATATTGCATTTATTTTGAAAAAAATGATATAAAATAATTTTGTCTGACATATTGTCAGAGCAAATTCTATTTTTTTAAATAGAAAGACTGATATTTTTTTTTATTTACTCAAAAGAGACTTTTGAACCGGGATCAATAACTTGGATAAATTTTTCTAATTTTTTTCCTAATAACATACAAAGAAATATTTTAATTTTTCTTACAGTCGCAAAAAATCCTACTTGAAAAATCCGAGTTATTTATCGCAGTCTTTCTAATAAATTCAATTATATAGTATTTCATCTATTTTTAAAGAAAATTTTCTAATATTTTAGTAAAAAAATAAATAAATCATAACAGTTTTATAAAAATTAAAAATCTAAAACCAGAGAATTATTTTTCAAGAAGAAAATATTTAGATCGAAAGAATTATTTTCCGAATAGAAATGCTAGATCTGAAAAATAATTCTCCAGTTTTAGCAGATCTGAAATTTGTTGAAAATGGGTGTAGATTTTGAAATTTTAAAGTTTTTTTAAATATTAATAAAAATTTCGGTAACAATATATCTTTTACTGTTCTCATGATGCAATCGACTCTTGATCCACCGATGCAATTATAGGGTCTGGATCCTCTTCATTACCTTACTGTTTGAGCTGGAATCTGAATCGTCCAATCAAAATATGAGTTAATCCGTCCCAAACCTGTATTCTCATTAAGATTTGTGCTTATATATAATGAACGAACCGGAATCTTCAAATCGAAACAGTAATGTACCTTAGTTGATCTGAATTATGCAATCACACCAGAACAAACCCCCTCCCCCCCCCCCCCCCCCCCCCCCCAAAAAAAAAAACCACCACCACACACACACACTCACATAAGTACCTGATGAATTCGTATCATCTAAGGTAATAATATTTTTGTTTGGATCTGGACCTTCCAATTATCATCCACACGACTATTAAAGTGATTCCATACATTCTATCTCGGATTGGATTAGTTCAGATTCCAATCAACTGTGATCCAAATAGAAATATTATGTTACCTCAAAGGATATGTATTCGGTACATGATACCTCATTCAAAACTGTGGAGTGCCACACAAGTACTGTCTATGGAAAGTAAAAAAAATTGTATCCCCTCAGGTGACCTGACTGAGTAGAATTGAATCGGATAGTCCGAAAATGGATTGACATGCATCTCAAAGCACAAATATTTCTGCCTCCCTGTCATCCCGAATCCCGACCGGCTGAGAGTAAAAATGAACTGTCCGTTTCAATTGTGTTGAGTCAGGTACCTGGGAGAATACGAATCCCATATTTAGTGCTAAAAGTTTTTACTTTGGCACTTGTATAAAATGATTAGTAAATTAATAATTAACTATACGATTCTCAATTAGTAAATAAATTAATTCTATTACAAAAGAGAAAGATTTCCACATCAGCCCATGATTCCATATATAAAGACCAAAGGGTGCATGCAACAATGACGCTGTACTGAGTCAGTTTTGTCCAAGATAAGAGTTAATTATAACTGTTTATAGACCTAGTGTGCATATAAGAATGAGAGAACGAGATCCACTGCTATTATTTTCATACTCTTCTTTCTATCTTTCTCCTCTTTATCTCTCTACCTTTTCTCTCCACTTTCTCTCTCCTCCTCTTTTGAAAAGAGAGAGACACATAAAGAAAAGCACGAAGCTGCTATTCTTAGAATAATAGCAGCAGATTTGTATCCAAGAATGAGACTCAACACCAGGTTGGATCCATATTACAAGACTTGCTGCTTTATCACAAGTGAGAGGAAGTGGTGTTTTAAAGCTCAGTTGGCATTAGAGCTGTTAACGAATCAAACTGAATTGAATTTATTCCAGTTTGAGTTTGAGTTTGAATAAGATTTGAATCAAACTAATTTTGAATCAAATTAATTGTGAATTACAAATTTTTCAAATCTAAGTCAATCAAATTACGAACTACAATTTTTTTTGGCGTCTCTAGTTATACTTGTAGTTTATGCATTAGGTTTGTTCTCGCAGAACAAAATTTACATGGTTTTCTTTTATTTTTTATGAATTCACACTAATAGATTATGGGTCAATTCAAGTTTTCCTTACCTTTTATGTTGCTGGATTGATTAAAATTACAGCATGGACCTAGTCAAATGAAACTTATTCCATTGTCAATTTATTACGTTGTTGAAACATTTTTCTATTATAAGTTATCGTTATATTAACAATTTTGACTTGTGATATAAGTTTGGTTTCTACATTATTAAAAATTAATGGTTGAATCCATTAGTTGCATTATTTGAGATTTGAAACTAAATAATTCACGAATCAATTTCAAATGAATTATACCAGTTTGAGTTTGATTTGAATAAGATTCGAACCAAACTGGTTTGATTTGTTTCAGAACGAATTAATTTCGAATTGAATCAAACTCAAATTGAATCATGAACTATGAATTTTTTTTACTGCTCCTAGTTGGCATACTATGCAAATCGGGTTTGAACCCGATATCCTCCTGACCAACTTGGAAGTTGCCAGTACCATTTTACCATTCGAAAACAATAATTTATATCTATCTAAAAAAATAATAATAAAATAATTTTTTTTTTTGATCTCCAAGTATATTTTAATATAGAAATCATGTTGAATGATTCAGATTGACTATTTATACTTTTAAAACTAAGATAAAAGACGTGAGACACGATAAGACATTTGAAACCTCCTCTTAAATTAAAGTATCAAGTTATATCAATATTTCATTATTTCTAATTACATGTTTAGCTAATTATAAGTTTAATACAAACAGAAATTATATTGTTTAATTCAAATAAAATAATAAATATTTAGCCAATTATAAGTTTAATACAAACAAAAAATATTTTGTTTTAATTCAAATAAACCCAAAATAAAATTTTGGAGTTGCGCTCCAGCTTTTTCCCACGTTTTTGTTCTCTTCCTGATCCTTCTTCTTCCTCTGTTTTTGTTTCTTCTCTCCGCTCAGCTACCTTCAAAATTGGCTATGTAATAAATGCCAGAATCGAGTCGGTGTTGAATGCAAATGTCGGAATATGCAATGCAGAGATGATTCCTTGTTGCCTTTCGAAATTTCTATATAGCTCCAAAGCCCATGGTTGGGTCCAAAATAAAAACGGAATGTGTCAAATTTTCTGGAAATGTGATAAATGCAATCGTTCCTTCTTCCTCTCTTCCTCTTTTAATTGGTGCATCTTCAAAGGAAAGTGCAGCTGTATCCCTAAAAATGAAAATATATAAATGCATTAATGAACTACATATTCTCTCTGTTTAATTACCCGATAAATGTAAAACTAATATTATTATGAGAGCACGATTTTGATTATCGTCATAATAGACAGTAA
This sequence comes from Carex pumila, assembly GCA_033356055.1. Lineage (NCBI taxonomy): Eukaryota > Viridiplantae > Streptophyta > Magnoliopsida > Poales > Cyperaceae > Carex > Carex pumila. Next base: position 138,197 of record JARJHM010000589.1, read on the forward strand.
AGTCTAAATAATACATCTCCAACATATTTTCTTATCTTTTCACAATGATCCATCCATTCTTGTCTGATCCATATTTAATACACATATATGCTTTTTATTCTTCAGAAAATAAATATTTTACACGCAAACTATAGCTGGCAGCAATATATCTCTCCCTTCAATTTTAGTTATTTCCTTGCGCCACGTATTAAATAATAGATAAAATTAACGCCTTATCGACCATACCATAATATACGAATCATATCATCGGATAGCAAAGAAAAATAACTTGGTATTTTCGAAAATACTCAAATCATATCATTCAGTTCATCAAATTCTAATGATGAAGGTAGTAGTTGGAATTATTGCCTAGTTAACCTTTAGATTTATTAAGTATAGAACTAGTGAAAAACACACAAAAAAAAAAAAAAATTAGAAGAACGCTCAAGTAATAATATCGTTAAGCATTATATATATCTCCTAACTGTCTAAAATATGTTTTGTTTATGTCCTTAGATTAATCAATTGTTACTCAAAAGTTGAATAATCAGATTTCAGAAGCAAGACCTATGAGTTTAATGCATTATTTACTATGATTGTTTATTTATAATTAGGGTAAAAACATACGACTGTATCATTGAGAACAATAGAACAATCATGGATTATAATAATTGGATCAAGGATTTTTTTCCCTTCATAAACTTCTTTTTTCCCGAGAGAACAATTTTGAATTCTCACTGTATCTAATCTTTTTCTAATTCCAAAGTGTGAACTAAGAATTAATTTTCTATAAAAAATTAATTTTCCCGAGAGAACAAGGATTTTTATTAGAATGTGGTTTGACATCAGCCCAAGGAGAAAAGTACATGCAAAGAGTTGTAAGTACATTTTGCATTGAATTCATGCAACTTGTGTAAATGATTTGTCAACATTTATTATATGAAATTAATTTTACTATATTACAGTACGGTGTTCAAATTTATGAAATTTTAGATGAATTCACATTCATTGATTTATCATTTTGATGGCAGCTGACATATCACATATCATTATTTAAGGATGATGATCTTTCTTGGGTCGGCATATCGACATCACACACTTTTATATTAACACAATAATTTTACAAAAATTTAATGTATGAACAATTTTAACCATTATTAAATGTTTCTCTAACTAGCTACCATATTTTTTTTCATAATGTTATTAATATAGTGGTCATTAAATTATTTGGTTTCCATAATTACTAGATTTGTTTTCCTTTTTTTTTTATATTTTGTATTCATGTAAAATCAAAAACTACATAATTTTGTTGATCTTTCCTTTTTCTCATGACTCATGGTACGTATTTAACTTTTTTTTTGTAAATTTATTTTTTTATATTAAGATACACTTGCTTTAATATATGATAAATTCCAACTCAAATATATATATATATATATATATATATATATTTTCCTCTTAATTTTGATACTTATAGTCTATTAGTCTATTTTAATTAAAATTTGTTAGTTTGTAGTGTTTTGTTGTACTTTTAATTTATTATTTTAATTATAAGTTGAATGTCAAATTATTCATGATAATTTGCATTCAATATGTTTTTTATATAAATAATAATGTCATTTTCTTAGTGTTATTGTCTAAAAAATAGAAGATAAAATGTTAATAGACAATTTTTATATTGTAGATTGTTAAATATTTTTTTTGTGAAGCTGTATAAAATAAATCGATATATACAATGTTGATTGATTTAATAATATAATAAAATAAATTCATTGTTATAATTTTCTCAAAAAATCTTAAATATTTGATTAAAATAAATAATGAATACTTATTATAAGATAACATAAAATTTTCTCAAAAAATCTTAAACATACTTTATAAAACATAATTTTTAAGGAAAAACAATTATGTGCAGAGATAATTGATTTTTAAAGGAAACACTTAATGAAGAGTAAAATTGTCTATATAGTAAAATATTTTGATGATATTATGTTAATATAAATTTAAGCTGTTTTAATACAATCACCCATCTTTCTTCCTATAATAATGCTACCATGTACAAAAAGTCAATAACTCTTGCAATTGGGTAGTAAACTTTTCAACCCCCCACCACAAGTCAATTTTGGTTCAATTTCCTTCTCAGTTCCTCTTGGCTTTCGAAAAGGACATTCCTCTTGAATCACACAACTTTTCTAAAGGAATGCCAATAATAGTTCCGTACATACGTCTATTATTTGGATATGAAACCGTGAGAACATTTTTTGTCAAGGAGCGGGACTCATGGTAACAGGTCATAAGAGTAGAAATGTCGCATGCACACGTGATAGCAAGAAAGAAAGTTTATTATGATCAAAGGTCTAATCTGTCAAAATCTCAATAACCTTTGCTTGCTCATGAAAAAAAATTTGAAGACAATCTCTTTCAAAAATCCCTGAATGGTTCTCTCACCATCATTGAAGCTACAAAGAAGCACACAGCATTAATTATTTTTTCTCTGGTTTTTCTAACCAGTCTGTTGACAATTTCAATGAACAAACCAAAATGAAAAATGATAGCAAAAGGTTGAAAAATTACATCGCACAATGGTTTGAAAAATTCAAACACTACAAAAGCAATCATTTTCTAGTCTTCCTCTCAGTCTTTTTCCTCTTTGCGAGATTATTCTATTTTAAAAAAGATTGAACATCCTACCAATCCTCGATTGATATATTAATTTGATCGGAACGTATATTAATTCGGTTTCATCACTAAACTTCGCTTGTCAAGGGAAAAGAAAGTAACTGGATATAATATAGTAATTAGTTTAAGGATCGATGTTACATGTTAGTAAAGATTACTTCAGATGCGCATATGTACAAATAAATAACAAGAGTACCAGCTGGTTCTTAAAATAATCATTGAATAATAATTATATGTTATAGTTTTAACAGATAATTACTAGCTGGAATTAATAGCTTACTAACATATAGTGTTGTCCACTCCAGGGTACATTCATGTTTATGGTATTATGTATCTGATGTTTTATTGCAAATACTCAGAGGATACGTGTAGAGAGTGGTCACACACAGAGACCAAGAATCGGATGGATACAGGCATATACACGGTTAAGAGTGCACATAAGTTACTCAAAAACTGACCATACATCACCAACCACGTCGAACGCCTATGGAAACTTCTAGTACCACCAAGAACAAAAGTCTTTGGTTGGCTTTTAGTTAACAACAGATTGCTAACTATCGATAACTTAAGAAAAAGAGGATGGCCAATCACAAACATGTGTGTTATGTGCCGTCGCGATGCTGAATCAGCACAACATATGGTTGGTCAGTGCCCATTTGCAACAAGATGTACGAAAGAATGAAGATTGCGACACAAATGAGAACACAACCGATAGAAGCCATACTACGGCTTGACATCAATAAAAGAGCAAGAGGTACTCTACTTGTGGCAATGTTTGTCACATGAAGAGAAAGATGTGCACGCTTATTCAGAGACACTACCAAGTCACATAGAGACCTAATAGAAGAAGTGGCGCCAATGTTGCATCACCACGAGGATCCACCAAGAGAAGTCTGACTATCGAGTAACAATTAGTTTTTTGCTTTATTATATTATTAAACTTTTTTCTTTACATTTCTTTTTTTTTACTTTGCTTTTGATTTAGCTCAACCTTATTTGAGCAACTTGTGTTTATTTTCGATTGCAACTACAAACTCTTGTAACCGCAATTATCAATAAAGTATGAGCTAGACCCTTATTTTTCCTAAAAAATAATGTATTTGATGTTTTAAGAAATTGATGTAAAAAAATATTCAAGTGAAACAAGACATTGCAGATGCATTTTTTGTGAATTAGATGTGTATATGTATAACGCTTTTATTCAAATTTAAAAATATTTTTTAATCCATCATACAATCATAAGGATAAAATAAGAATAGATATTCATTATAGCTATTTTATATAACAAATAGAGGTAAAATAAGAATAGATATGCATAATAGCTATTTTATATATAAAAATATTATTTCAATAATAAACATAACATTCATTTTTTGGAATTAAACTATGATTTGTGTAAAATTAAAAGAGCGGTCTGGGATCCACTAGTTCTAAAAGATTTCCTTTTACGGTACCAAGAGAATCCGAACTCGATGTTGTGCACATCACTACTCGGAACGAATTCACATCCCCTCATGTAACTCAGTTACAAATAAGAATAAACGGTATGAGTTTAGTAGCAGAAAAGAAAAAAAATATGTAGTTTCTATTATAAATATAGAAAATATGTTTTGAGATCCACGTGATAATAGAAATTAGTTTTTGAGAGAATCATGTGAGAATTAAAGAATGAAATGAATTTTCTAATTGTACTCGGAACCGATGCCACTAATAGAATCAAAATGTTGATTTTATCTTATCTACAAAATTGGAAAAAGAGAGCACAATCTATATAATTTTTAACTTGATTTTTAGTTTCTAAAAATGAAAAAAATACTCAACACCACTCCCAGAATCCTACGAATCAGATCCTCTGCCCATTTTGGGCTTTTTCCGAGTACCAGATTCTCTGCCCATCAATACTTTCTTTTGGAGTTATCCTCGGCCCATGCCGTGCAAATCAGAGAGTATTTTTTATTCATAAAAAAATGATAGAGACAAATGGAATGAGTACTTAAATTGTTAGATTTATAGAATTATCTGAATCAGGAATAATGGTACCAATTCAAAAATTATTTTATTTCTTCTCCAGTCAAGCGATGCTAGCATATTTTTTTTTTGTTTCTAATAAAACTCGGTGTAAGCATCAGTATATTATAAGTATGGACCGAATTGATTCGAATTCTGATAAGAGCCAAACTCAAAATTTGAGTTAACTCAGAGAATATGGACCCTTTAATTTGTGGAATATTTAATTTTGTTTCTTTTAACTGGAGAAGAATTTCTCACCAAGATCAAGTCTATTTTCCAGCGTTGTAAATAACTAGCTATAGCTACGCAATAGTTGTGTTATAGTTTTTTTGGATCTCAAAAGCTATAACGTTATTATCCGTTTTTCTTTTATAATGATCCTAAATAGCTAGCTATGGTTGCGCTTAGGGTTGTTCAAACGGTTCGGTTTGTTTGGTTTTCAACCGAGCTGAAAAATTTCGGTTTAAATGATTCGGTTTTTCAGTTTAAATGGATCAGTTCGGTCAAATTTTTGAATTATTTCAGTTTAAATGGTTCGGTTCGGTTTAGTTTAGACTTTTCAAAACCGACTAAATTGAACCGAATGAATTATATTGGTTCAAATATGGAATATATTTTGTTTGGTTCAATAATTGCTTCCTTTCTTTCATTTTAATTTAAATATTTAAAAACATCTACATATTTTGTATGGAATTGAACTACTTATGTATGAATATGTTTAATTTTTATTAATAATGGCATCAATAGGTTTACTTCGGTTTGAACCGAACAAACTGAAATTTACTTTCAATTTGTTTGATTTAGTTCTTAATCGGTTTATAAGTTTAATCGGTTCAATTCGGTTCTATTTTTGAAAATCGAAAAAAAAAATTAGTTTGATTATTTTAGTTCGGTTTCAACGGCATCGACCATTTGTACACCCTAATTATGCTATAGCTGCGCTATACCTTTTTTCATACCTTAAAAGCTATAACGCTATAACCCCTATTTAAAACCTTGATTTTCACGTTGAATTTGATTCTACAATCGTTTATTGCTCTCTATCTCAGGCAAGAAACAAAATTATTTATTGATTCAGTATCATTGTTTCTGATTTAAACTTTAAATCGGAAACAATGACTCTAATATTTATATGAATATATTTATTGATTCAGTATCATTGTTTCTGATTTAAACTTTAAATCGGAAACAATGACTCTAATATTTATATGAATTTAACAATTGAATACTCTTTCCTTTTTTCTCTCTCTTTTTTTTTAAATAATTTCTATGAATACAAAATTCTCCAACTCAGATCCTCTGTTTTAAACTTCTACTCCTCTTATAGCCCGTTCCAATTGAGAGAAACAGACAGGATGGACCCACAAACACTGTAGTACTCTCTCTGATCGCGCTTATCCTGTCAGTTACACCGCAATAAATTTCGTTAGAAGAAAACGTCACAGAAGATCTGTCTCACAACAGCAATCCTTTGGTTCCCTATTACTACTCCTATGGTTTATTTCCCATTACAAGTCACTGAGAAGCGGGCTATTCAGAAAATTTTCCGTGGGATCCGCACGTCAGGTGTTTCAACGTACAGATCCTAGAGCAGAGTGCAGAGACTCCCTCACAAAGTATTTGGCCTCCAAAACGGTGCCGCCTGTAGTCGCTCGGTTGCCGAAAACGGAAACAAAGTATAGAAAGGTTACAAAACGGGGATATCGCTCCAAGTCCTAGCAAGTAACAGTTCACTTACTATTATTGATATAAAAGAGAGGAATACAGCATGGGTAGAGAGACATTCATTCATCTAACCTTTCAGATAAGCATCATTTCTTCTCTCCAAAAAAAAAAAAAGAACAGAAGAGAGAGAGAGTGCACTGGGACCTCTTGGAGCAAGATAATACAAATGGATGCTTTTATAGGGTTCCTGCAGAACACTCAACCGGTGGTGCTGTTGTCTATGGCTGTCGGGCTGCTCATCGCTGGTGTGTACGTCGTTGGATTCCATGGAAGGAGGCATCTCCGCTCCAACGAACCTCCTGGTTTGTAGCTTTGTTCTCTCTCTCCCTCTCTCTCTCTCTCTCTCTCTCTCTCTGTACTCTTGCCCGGTTGATAAGAAGACACTGGAGGGTCCCTGTTTCTAGGTTGATAAGACACTGGAGAGACCCTTCGTTGGGTATATTTCTCATATATTTCTATTTTGGTCTCCTTCGGAATGAAAAAATCGGAGCGGAATCACAGGCAGAAACTCGGTATCGATAGTGGAGTTAGTACTGAATTTTCGTAAAAAAACGTAGAATTTTGGTTGGTCAGAATTTTAGTCGGCTGGTCGAAATTCCTGAGAATCGAAGGGAAAGCGAAGAACAACAGTACACGAGTCCGACTTGTGGGACCTGAAGAGGACAAGAATCGCTGTGACTAGTGACTAGTGAGTTTTAAAATTGACCGTTGGGCTCGTGTTGGGCCTGTCATCGTTCGTTCAATTTTGTTTGTGCAAGTATTAGCTAAGCCCATTAGTAACTTAGCGATGAGCGATAGTTAATTGGGGGATAGCGAAGTGATAGCTTCCGACAGTAACAACGTAACATGTTATGTTTTTTAAAAGTTTTTTTTTTTTTTTTTAAATCTTGACAGTGACTGTCAGCCTGTCAATTAATAAATTTTATTAATTAAAATGTAAAATATATCTATCGTTCTACATCTAAAACATCATTCAAATTACATCAATATCTAAAAAATATCTATATCTAAACATTAATATCTAACAACACAAACAACTAAAATAACGAAAGAAACAAACCATGTCCTTTAGTGGTAGACAATGATAACTTTCAGCATCGGTTGGCTAGTGACCAAAGGAAATGAGACATCTTCTTCTTTTTTTTCTGTTTGGGTTGCTGGTGAAAAAGACAAGGTGTCGCAATGGTGAGAGTGCAAAGAGAGAGGAGAGCCGATGACTAGGGCTATTGTCGCCAACTGCCTTTAGTTCTTCCAACAATAATGAAGGAAGAGAAGGTATGGATATACAAGAGAAATGACGACTAGGACTATTATCGTAAACTTTCTCTTCTCTCAACGGATAGATGTTGGAGTAGGGGGTAGGGGGTAGGAACGAATAACGCTTGCTAGCGGCTAGGATTTTTGAAAAGAAAATGGGGTGGACGAGAGTGAAAGAGGACGGAGGAGAGAATGGAGAAAACAAAGAAGAAGAGAAAAAAAAGGAGAGAGTTGTCAGTGCGGATCTTTCGCTCCTCTGAGAAAGAGTGGGAGACGACCATGGAATTGAGGAGTTATTTAAAAGTATATTACGTACTCTATAATTGTGCTTTTCTTATCTTCGTTTTACAATTAACTATGTCAGTCTTCTTTTTGTATGCTTGGATGGTGTTATTGTTATATATTGTATTATTTGATTGAAATCTTTTTCCTTAACATTATTTTTTTCAAGCATTTTTCTTGACTTCTTTTAAGCACAAAAAACATATCTGATTTGGCAAGAATTTTGAAAAATTCCCGAGTTTTCGAATTTCGATTTGAGTTAGCTGCTTCCTATCGATTGTCTGATTCATTCAATTCTGATTTCACAAAAACATGTCAATTCCTACCATGGTTCTATATCGTGGCAGTAAAACTGATTTAGAGCTCTTTAGGGATTTAATGAATGCTGTCAAATTTAGTACCCCGTATATCTTTCTTTCTTTTTTTGAAAAAAGGCAAATAATGTCTGTTTCATTGACTGAAACATTTAATTACAACATGTGAAAAAAAAAAAAAAATACTCCCTCTATACTAGATTTCTCTATTTTCGCCTAAGTTCTATGCCAAAACACCAAAAACTTTACCCAATCTTTTCACCTATGCAGGAAAGAACTCACCACTAACCACATTATATCTAATATCTATCATTTCTAACTCACCTATAACCACAGTATATCTATAGCATCTTCTCAACAAAAAGTAAAACTCAGAAAAATTGTCTCTCATTTATGTACTGGTGTTAATCTCAAAAAGTACCCCGTATATCTGACGTAAGATATGATTAATTATTTGAAAAGCAACGAGCAAATATCAAACACAAGCCTGTAATATTTCAGTCTGTTGACTCAAAACAAAACCAATTCAATAAATGATAAACTTCAACAGTTAAACTAAATTAACGAAGAATTGCAGCTCTATCATCCTCATCAAGCAAGATGATGAAGACATTAAGATGATAAATTTGATTAAGTTTATCTTGTGATTCTTGTTATTTCTAAATTTCTTATTGGAAAAACTATTGTTTAATTCAAAATGATGTTTTTTTTTTTTTTTTTTTTTGGGGGGGGGGGGGGGGGGATTTGAAGTTCTCTGTGTTTAGTCTTGTATTCTAAATATATAGTAAACAAGACCAAAATAATTTTTTTTTCTACAGAAAGAATAACTCCTCTTCTCATTTTTACAGCAATATATGAGCTACCAATTTACCCATGCTATATTTGTGTTTAGAAAGGAGAGGTGTTTGGGAAACAAAAATTTGGAAGAAATCGGGGCATTTAACTGATATTTCTCGTGATCTGCATGAAAGAATTAGTCGGATACTCCACAAATTTTGGGAATCTAGAGTTGCACGAAATTCTGCCAAAACATTATTATAAAATATTTGTTTCTTCCTAATATTTTCCTTCTTTTGGGTTTTACTCTTATCTGATATATGATGTAACATGTGTTCCAGCTGTACCTGGGCTCCCTCTGATTGGAAATCTACTCCAGCTAAAGGAGAAGAAACCACACCAGACCTTTGCGAAATGGGCAGAAAAATATGGACCCATTTATTCTATCAAAACCGGGGCCTCCAAATTGATTGTGCTCAACTCGAACCAAGTTGCCAAAGAGGTAAGTTTCCCTTTCTTCTACTTTATCAAATGTGTGGCTGTTACACATTTCAGTAATATATTATCGTATCTACAAGTTATAGTCCACTTCTAGTATATATGAATTGTCAGCCTGCATTTTATAGGCATTTATGGTGAGGATAAACAGGTTAGTTCTACATGTCGTTTGGTGTTATTGTTATGTCCTTGAAATAGCAATTTTTTTGTACCTTGTGATTCCAGTAGTTACCCTATTTTAAACAAACATAAATATGAAAACTCTTGCTTAAACTACAAAACTTGTTTCTATATAAAATGTCCTTGCTTACCCACCTCATGCTCTCTCTCTGAACCATAAATTGAGTTTGATTATGAAAAATTGAGATATGCACTTTATTATCTGACATGGATGCTCAGGGATATTTCTGATTTGAGGGGCACATATGGTAAATATTTGGAACATTATAATATCTATTTGGTGATTCTTTTGCAGGCAATGGTAGCAAAGTTCTCATCTATATCTACTAGAAAGCTCTCCAAGGCACTTACAATTTTGACGTGCGACAAGAAGATGGTTGCCACTAGTGACTATGACGATTTCCATAAGCTGGTCAAGCGGTGCATTATAACTAACCTTTTAGGAGCTGGAGCTCAGGTACAGTATTTTTTTGTGATTTTGCTCACACCCTCTTGCATTGAAGAACTATTGTATTGATCTTTGTGCAGCCGGTCGCAAAGCACAGATTTATACCAATGGCTTCATCTCTGCTGGTACATAGATGAGCATTAGCACCAGTACATGAATGAGACGAGAGTTTTTCTGTTATACATATGGCATTATTTTGTCATGTTGTGGTGATTATGCATCAGTTTTAGCTGGTACATGCTGAAAATGCGGTATGCATTCTTGGTCAATTGATAGCACTAACTTATATGTTGTACTTCTATGTTTTCAGAAACAATTACGTGGCCACAGAGATGTGATGGTGTCTAATATGATAGAGAATCTTGAAACAACTATAAAAGAAAATCCTAGTGGCACAGTCAATTTTAGAGAGCTGTTCAAGGATGAGCTCTTTCAACTAGCATTGAAAGAAGTAAGTATCATTAAACCAGTGTTATAAAATCAATAGAGGTATTACTGCAGCTTGCAATATATTAATTTAGTGTAATTGCAGCATCTCTATTGGCACACTGCAACTCCTATTATACAATATAGTATAATCGGATGCTTAGCAACATCATTTATTTAGAGCTCATTGAATTGTTTGTAGCACATTTGTAAATTTATTTTTTCCTACGGCATGTTTGAGCTTATTTAATTTGATTAGTCATAAGAAATAAAGGAATAATGCTTCTTCCAAGGTTAACCACAACTTTTTTTTTTTTTTTTTAATTTCAGGCATTAGGTCAGGATATAGAGTCCATTTATGTTCCAGAACTTGGCAAAGAGCTGACAAAAAAGGACTTGTATAATGTGCTGGTGGTTGATCCAATGACTGGTGCTATAGAGGTCGACTGGAGAGATTTCTTCCCTTACTTAAGATGGGTGCCTAATTCAAAATGGGAAGAGAAAATCCAACAGATGGCTTCAAACAAATACGTTGTGATGAACGCCTTGATAAATGAAAACAAAAGGCGCATTCAACATGGAGAGGTTATTCCTCCTTGATTTTGGGACTGAACCCTTTTAAGCTTCGATTCTTAAATAGCTCTATTTACACTTCACTTGTGCAATTGGGCTTCATATGTTAACTGGTTTATTCCAAAAGTTACTCTTACTTTTGCAACTAAGTGCCAAAGTAAAACATAGAATATTAGAAACAAAGGCTAATTGACCTAGCCATGCCTAGGGGTGTTCAAATGGTTCGGTTTATTTGGTTTTGAACCGAACCGGTAAGATTCGGTTTAAATGGTTTGGTTGTTCGGTTGAATTGGTTCAGTTTGGTTGATTTTGTGACTTAGTTCAGTTTAAATGGTTCGGTTTGGTTTTGATTTCTCAAAACCGATTAAACCGAACTGACCGATTTTATTGATAGGGTCAAGACTTTTGGTATTATTTTGGTTCATTAATCAAAACCAAAGTTTAAATTGAGTATTATAGATGTATTGAGTTTTGATTTTTGAGAAAGTTCGGTTCAACCGAACAAACCGAAGTTTAAATCGGTTTAAATGGTTCGGTTTTAATTCGGTTTGCTATTTTAGTTCGGTCGGTTCGGTTGGATTTTCAAACTTCAGTTTTAAGTTCGGTTTGATTATTTTAGTTTGGTTTAAACCAAACCAACCGTTTGAACACCCCTAGCCATGCCAGCACCATATCTCACCAGTTTGTAGCCAATATGCTTGATTTTCTATGGACTGATAGTTGGTATTGCTATCTTTGCAGGGAACTAATAGCTATTTGAAGCATTTACTGTCCATGGAAACCCTAACTGAAGAACAGCTAATATCTTTGGTTTGGGAGGTGATAATTGAGGCTTCAGATACAACTGCTGTCTTAACCGAATGGGCTATGTATCAACTTGCAAAGAATCCAGATCGTCAGGTACATAAAATTACAAAGCTACCTTTCTTTGTTATATAAGACCTTGACAGCAGTCATTGTCTGATATGTATGTGGATCTTATTATTTTAAGCTAAGCCGCTGCCAATTCCAGATGGATGTGCTTTCCACCTCAATAGGGTATAGACAAAAGAAGAGGAAGCATCTTTATATTTCAATCACATAATCATACAAGGCTCCTAGTCTGATTAATTATTGCATAATATACTAAGGTCTCAAGTAGGAAAGGGAATTATCTTCAAAGACCAATCAAGTTGCATTGTTGCCAGTATAGTGGGGTCCATTTCTGCTGCCATAGTGGCACTATGGAATGCAATTGTGACTGACCCAATTTGAATCAAACATGCCTGCTTCAACTGTGGCTTTATACGTAGGGGCGTTTTTAGGATCTGTGTGATTCAAATCTTATGCCTCAGATTCTGTTCCGTAGTGGTTCCTTAGTTGCAAGTACAGCAGCAGAACAGGATTCGTCAATAGTCTGTACTGTGACTGTACAATACCTCCCTCATTTACTTTCTATGTTTTATGATCAGCACCATCCCACCACCCCCCCACCACTAAAAAGTTAAATTTTATACTTTGGAACACACATAGAAGCAGTATGACAATCTTGCCAGCAACTTTCTGATTAGGCCCTTTTAGTTTTAAAGTTCTTAAATTGCATCATTCTATTTTACTTGAGTTGTAGGATCGCCTATATGATGAAATTAAAGAGGTATGTGGTCCTGAAAAGGTGATGGAAGAGCACATACCGCAACTGCATTACCTGAATTGTGTTTTCCATGAAACCCTGAGGCGCCACTCTCCTGTCCCGGTTATTCCTTTGAGATTTGTGCATGAGAACACACAGCTTGGTGGGTTTGATATCCCTGCTGGAGCCGAGGTAATCACAAAAATTAATTAATCCCATGGTTCAGAATTTATTTCATATTGTTGTTTTTTGAAAGTTGGAAGGTGGCCACAACACCTAAGCTGTTAGTAAAGAATGCTAAATACGTAAACCCGCCAGAATAGAAACTTCAGATCTGTACTATATCAGATGAAAGACGTACTGGCCAATTGAATGTTAACTAATGCCAGGGAGCAACATGGTACCAGAACTAGATGTTATTCGCTGTGGTACATAACCAGTACTTACCAACATATATTGGTCAGGTCCAATACCAGAAAATATAAAAATGGATGGGCCTACATGACACTTGACTATGAAAGAAACTGATGGCTATTTTATCTTATTATACCAGCCAGTTTCAGGCAGTAGCTCATAAATTTGACTTGTAAGTTAAAACAATGTTATAACTAAGTAATGGTAGTTCATATTTTCTTCTTTATTAAACAACACCAGATCGCAATCAACCTATATGGATGCAACATGAACAAGGAAGATTGGACTGATCCTGATGAGTGGAGGCCTGAGAGGTTCTTAGAGGGTACCCACGAGTTCTCAGACCTGTACAAGACAATGGCCTTCGGTGCAGGAAAGAGGGCTTGTGCTGGCTCCATCCAGGCAATGCTCATCACATGCATATCCATTGCGAGATTTGTGCAGGGGTATGAGTGGAGGCTCATAGAAGGAGATGAAGATAAGGTCGACACTGTGCAGCTTACTGCACAGCGGCTCCATCCACTGTGTGTGTATGTCAAACCAAGAAAATAAAATAATTTAAAGTCAGGTCAATCAGTAGATGCAGTGAAAACTTGTATTATATGGTAAAGGCTTTGGAATTCTGTGGTTGTAGCAGTACATCTGGTTTAAGCTGTTGCTTCATGAGACATCCATGACCTTTTCTGCATGAATAATTTTTTTTTGTGAAAAACAGCAAAATGCTACCTGATTTTTTTTTTTTTTTTTTTTGAGAGAGGAAAAGCTACCTGTTTCTTAAATGAATCAACCGCACAAAAAGAATCCCCCCTCCCCTCTTATGTACCAATTCAGCTAATTTTAATTAACCTCACCAAAGCTACAGTCATGGATTCCATAGGATGAAATTCTCGTAGTTGCATCATTAACATCATCTATATGATTCTATTTTTTTAAAATAAATTAAATTATAAGCATAGCTTTGCTTCTTTAAAAAATTATAGAGAACTAATCTTTGATCTAGTGGTAAATACATTGTCCTTTGTGTAAGAGATGGCATGTTCGAAATTGAAATAAAAAATCTTTGTAGATATCAAATAATTAGATGACTTGATCTGTTAAAAATTTACATATACAATTTTAAACCCTTCACTTAAAACACTAAAGCCAAAATTCATGTGCATTCTTATCGGGCTTCAACAGAGAATAACGTACATGAATTTCGGCTCTAGAGTTTTGGGTTAAGAGTTCATGGCATGTTAATTCCTCTCCTCCTCTTGCCCTTGTCCTTCTCCGCAGCAGCTTGTGTGTGCATAGAATTCACCTCAAATTTTAAGTTTGGATCCTCACTGTCCAAGTACAGTATATCCGGTCTTCGGTCTAGGCCTGAAAACGGATCTGATATTATCCATCCTAATCCGCTCCGAATTAGGGGTGTTCATTGGGTTGTAAACTCCCAGACCGTTTCATGTTGCTAAAACAGTTTAAGACTTCAAGACAATTTGGTTATTAAAAAAACTTCATATTTAAATATTTACAAATTCAAGACTGTTTGGTGATTGACCAAACGGTTTTTAGATTATTATGCGCCTATGCGGCCTCTGTAGTTTTTATTATTTTTCAATATTTTTGCATATTAGGAAATAAATTAAAAATATAGGTTCTTATCCATTAATTATATATTGATCAAAACGTCTTGCCTACGTGATATTTACAGATTATAGATCGTAACAATCTGTAGTTCAGTAGTTCATAATTAATCACCCAAGGCAAAATATATATAATGTAAACGTATGTTTTTAATTATGCAACTTAGATAGAGAAAATACTTGTTCAGGTACAAACCTTTTCTGTGTCAATGAAAGTTTTAGATTTCCCCTGATCATCAGTGTACATTTGGTTGATCGTTTTTCCTATTTGTTTTGGGATTATGCGCGAGATTAAACTCTGGTGCTTTCTGTTTTACGCACAGCACAAGTTAGTCTCATTCTCTCCTCAAAAAATTTATTTTGTTCATTCAAGCCAATAGACAACCAGCCTCACCTGAGACTCGACCCTGCATCTCAGTGAGATGAGGTGCCCTTTAAACCACATGCGCCAGGCAGTGGAGGCAGATTCAATGCAACTTATTATACGGTCACTGAGATTTAATGCAACTTGTAGATGCCATAAGTTCCAAAACAGTCTAAGCAAACACAAACATGAATCGGTAAATGATATGTTGAACCAGAAGCAAGCAAATAAGATAGTTTAAAAGGCAAAAATCTTAGAAATTTTTCATTTTTTGTAGAAAATCTGCTAAATAATGAATCATAAATCATAAAAATTCTTGGGAGTTTGAACTCCAAACATACAACCAAATGCTTCACTAAGTGTAATAGATGTCTAGCTAAAAGTTGAACAAGAGGACAAAAGTTTCAATATCTCTAGGAGGAAAGATGCAACTCATCAACTCAGTATGTCAGACATAAACACCACTTGCAAGGAGCAAGCAAAGAGATCCAAATCCCTGCGACAACAAAAATATTAATTCAGCATAATTTTCCAAACTAGCAACACGTACTGGTATCATGACTTGTGTTTACAAAGTCAAAAAAATTCTGTGATGAACCGATAACAAAAAAATTGTGTTCCTGTCTGACCAACAAAAAGGAAGTTATGATTTTACAAAAGCAGCAGTTGCATAGTTGCATGTGCCACCCTGGACAATTTTGATGTAATATTGGACACGCCCAAGGGAACACGAAAAATAACGAATACCCCAGCAAATATAGGACATATGTCACACATCCATAAATGTATATTCCCTTGTATACCCTTCCAAAACATGAAACTATCCCCATAGTTATCTCCCTTTTTCAAAGGTGCCTTAATTGCTAATCCTCCTCATTATTTTTCCCCGTATAAGAAAGGGATAAAGGAAAGGATTTATGGATGACATATTTTTCTTTTCTTGGGTACATTTGCTATTTTTTTATATCTGTAGGAGCATAAGCAGAATTGCCCGGAAAATTGAAACAAAGTTTTAAAAAAAGGTAGCAAGAAGTACCAGAAAGACAGAAGCAAACGAAGCAGCTGCAAGCTCCTTCGGGAGGCTCCTGCTCTTTCTTGTTGATGTTGCCTCATATCTGAAAATTTGGTAATATGAGCATAATTTTAGCAAGCTAAGCATATCATTTAATGTATATCACCTGAAAAGCTCAGTCTCTAACATAATTACATGCAACTGGGTCAGTGTAGGTGATGGCTAGATATCACGATGCTCTTATCTGCTTTTAAAGGATCATTATTATAAATTGCACAATTATGAACACTTGAACACGAATTAGGTCTAAGAGGGAATATTTCTGTTTATATGCTGGCTTGGATGCACAGATGAAGGTTAACTAATGCTAGATGGCATAAAATTGCAAAATTAGGGAAGGACCAGCATAGTAATCTTAATTCTTAACCAATTCACTGAACTATCTATTTAAATTATCTATCTTTCACCAATGAAAGTTTCCATGGCTTTATTTATAAAAAATAAAAAAATAAATACTGGAACTGTACCCTTATATTAGTTAGATTTTACTTCTTATTACTAAGAAAAATATTGTAAAAAAGGATGACTCAGTAAAAAATGAACATTTCACCTCCAACACAAAACTAAATATCTTTATCGTGAGCTAAAGAGAAATTATACACTGTGGTACTAGTAGAGAAGGATCTTCTTTAGAGAAAAGTTTTACCAAAAACTAAATTTGGAGACAGAACTAAAACCTCACCTACACACTACACCAAAAAGAATCACATCTAATTTTCATATAAGAATACATATCATAGATTGAATTATAATCACTAGAAAACCATATTCCATTCCATCCCCAATTCACCCAAATCTGCCTAATTATCGGTTGTACAAACTCAAATCATGAAATTGAAAACCAATCAACACTATAGAAAATAACAACAGATCAAGGGGTTACATGAAGAAGAAGGCTGTGATCATAAAGCCGATGGAGAGCATTACGACGGCCAGCGTCGGGTACAAGGCGACCGGTACAGGGCTCGAGATCGGTTTTAAAGCCTGAATTGTTGTCAGATTAATTAAAACCAGAAGAATAGGTAAATCGTAAAAAGAACTAAAATCCTACTTAGAAAAACCCAAGAGAGATCGCGATTCTCACCATCAGGATCTGATCGAGAAGAGAGAAAAAGAGGTTCTTCTAATCCCTCGGGAGTTTCTGAGTAATGTCTTTGGGGTCTCATGCTTATATTTGAAACCATATGAATACCCTTGAATCTTCATCGGACGGTGTACATTAAAGAAACTATCTCCATTTCATCGGAACTGTAGAAAAGTCGATCCTTCGTCAGAACAATAATAGCCGTGAGATTTATTTTTGACGGTTAAGATTAGTAAAAAATTCGCACAAATGTAGAAAACTGGAGTGGCTGTGTCTTTTTCTTTTGAGTTGAGCCCATTCCAAGGGGACCAGTACCTCTATTTCGGCCTAACTGGTCCATGGCCCATAATTGCTAAAATGTACTAGTTCATATTAGTGTTGTAAATAAAGGTATGCGGTCGTCAGATGGAAGGGGGTACCGTTAAGTGATTAATCGATATGCTACTGATTAATCGAAATTATGCAGATAATTTAATGTTTTTATTAAATTTATGTATATATATATCATAATTTCTTAAAAATAAATTAATTAACTCATTAAACTTATCAAATAAACTTAATTTAACTTAGTTTTATTATTATAACATGATACTATGTTTATTTTTTCTTAACAAAAGCAATTTACATGTGTAAGTAACACATTTATTTAATAAATAAATAAATTCAAGAATTAAGTTTTTTCAAATACTAAAAACATATTATTTGAAAGTAAATGAAACATTCCAACATAAAATCACTAATTTAATTTATGATAACAATTTAGTTTCATAAATGAACATGTTGTACTAATTAAAAAAAAAACATCAATATGTAAGAAAAAAATTATGGTATATAAATAACAAAAGAATTAATCAATTTCAAAATAAGTAAGAATAAAAAATATTGGATACATGTCCAAACACAAATAAAACTATAATACATAATTTATAAAACTTATTATCACACACTATCACAAAAAAAAACAAATCAATGTGAAAATAAATATTCACTAGAATAAATTGGAATAAACAAAAATAAAGTCAATAAACGGACGATTAAAAGGTAAAATGGCCGATTAATCGTTTTCATCTGTAAACAGGCATCCGTTAAGTGTATTTATAACAGTTTGGCTGCCATTAACGATTAAACCACCGTTTAATCAGTCGTTATGACCGCTGGTTCATACAGATCGGATGAACTTCTACAAAAACAGATTTTAAACTGTACTTTTGCATGATTCGTACTTAAATTGGGTTGTGCTCAGTACCTTAATACACAACTAATAATCATCAAGTGGAGTGTCATATGTAGGATTCACTTATCTTTTTATACTTTTTTTCTTATAAAAAAGGCATCATTTGCCCGTTTCATTGACTGAAACCAGAAGTTACAGAGCACATCCTATTTTATACTTTGTAACCCATTAAACTTGTTCGAGTAATGAAGGCCTCGTGCATATATATGTAGAACGACAAGAATCATTCTATTTTCTTTCTCTTGATCAGATATAAAATCGACCCAATCTTTTAGCAGACATTGCAAGGAAAACAGAGTAATAGGCTACAAGATGGTTTTGTAGTTAATATTTGATATGACCTGTGCCGGTTATTAGGTTTAGACCCTGGTTACCTCAACTATGATTTCCACGATTTTCCATTCATTCAAACCATACAATTAATAGAAGAATATGTAGTTTAGTTGCATTTGGTTCCGAAATTCATTCGGGAAATAATGCGAGGCTGATTGTACGTTAGTTACTTCAGAAAAATAGCGACAGCTGCTAATGTCATGAATCAATTAATCTGTAACCCAAAAATTGGAAGAGAGAATGGTTTCAATGATTGGTCGTTGCAACCACTAGACTAGACAGTGAAGGACTCACGGGTGCACCCTCGAGCTTGGCAGTGGGAGAGAGAAAGCCATAACTTGACAATGCTTTTCTTTCTTTTTTGATGGATAGTGGGGAACCCACTAAGAGATATATTGATAATAACAGAAGTATTTACAGAGTCATTGCTCAGCCCAAATGGACTGGGGCAATAATGAGGCTCTAATATTTACATTGATTTGATAGTGCATAATTCTGCTAACTTAATTAGAAAAGATTGTAAAATATCTAAGCCTCTACGTTCTTCCTTTACTCCTTTTGCTCTAGGCAAATAGAGTCCAGTTGTGTACATCGATTGCAGCTGCATTAATTAGAATATATTCTGCCATCCTCTTCTGTGAGAATGTTCTCCTGTTCCTTTCTTTCCAGATGGCCCATGATCCTGCCGCTCATGCTGTATCCCAACGGTTTTTACATTTTCCTGTTAATTTCCTCCTTTCCTCCCACTAGACCTCCACGGGGTTTAGTCCCGTCATAGGCGGTAGGTTGAGTTGCGCTCTCATCCCTCTCCAGAATCTCATAGAGTAGGTGCATGTCCATGACAGGTGGTCTCTAGTTTCTATGAAAACATCCCGGTGTTACCCCGCATCCTCTGTTTGACAAAGCTTGACAGTGCTTTTCAAGGCTATAATAAAACCTAATGCAAAGAATCAATCTATTTCTTGCAGCAATCAGGACCACAATCACTTCACTAGTTTCGTTCTTTTTGCTTCGGCCAACATTGTAGAAAAGATGATATTGGATGAGTTGAAGATACATTTGCCTGATGGTCCAAAAAACAAAATAATATTTGATTAAAAGGTGTTCAAAAGCTTATTTATTTGCATGCGGCAATATTGGAATCCCTGTGGTCGCATCCACCGGTACCTTATCAACAAATAACTGCTGCTCATATTTCTTAATTATTCTATGGGTAAACTGGAGTCTATGGAGACGAGATTGCATGGAGTTCAAGCCTGAGCGATGAATTAATCAGAGAGGTGACACAAGGCAGGAGCCGGCTTACTAGGTCTTTATATTTAATTGTGAACCATGTAGACTGTAGAGGTGGATCAAGGTTGTGTTGTAGAGACGCAGGTTGGAATTGTACCAAGGGAAAATATAATAAAGGGCTTCAAAATTAATGTCCTCCACATGTTTCAAGAGAGAGTGGCAAAAATAGCTCTCTTAAAAATTGACTGTGTAGAGGCGTACACGGCAACAATAAATGAAATAGGACGACATAAAGGCATCACTACTCGTGTACTAAACATGAGAAGCAGAGATGATGCTGATAATTAATAATGTTTTTTTGGGGCACCCATACGAAGTACGCGCCATCTCTCATAAAAAGAAATCTCATACGATATGCATATAGAATGTGTTATTTGCGATTTCTTAATGTGTTTGTGAATGCTTTGTTTAGGCAATCATGTTATTAATGCTCTTGTCACATGTATAAACAAAGTCATGCTATTTATGTTAGGTTCCAAAACGCATTTTATACCAACTTAAATTTGGAATAAAAAATCTCGAAGAGGAATATCAAAAGATGAACGAAAACTTCATCTATACCAAAAGCTTTTGCTTCTTATGTCTTCTGGAAGTTCGTCTCTGCTAAAAAGAGAAAAAAAAAAAAAACTCTGTGCGACACTGGCCTAAATCAGTACAGAAGGTAAAATCATTTCCTCAAATAAAAAAGGAAATAAACACATCAACTATCACACAGAACATACATACAATTTAACTCGAGTAGTATCAAGATATCATCAAACAAAGAAATTTACATGATTATTAACAGACAAACTGCACATTAATTGATTTCAATTTTCTTGCGAGTAGAACAGCAAAGTTAACAAACAAGTAATCGGTACAAAGAAAACATTCTTCGCGACGGAACGAAAGCCATGACATTCAGAGGCAATAATGTCGCATTTACTTTTAAAATTGTGAAAACTAAAAATTAACCACAGCAACCACCAGCTTGAGAAGAGGAGCCAGCACCACCTGATGGACCTGGTATCCCACCATATCCTACTTTTATGCCATACGACTGCCAAATGACAAAAGATGATACAAATATATGCCATAAGTATACACTGGAATGGTACTACTCAGGAAAAAAAAATACTGAGCTTGTACTAATTAATTGACTAACCTCATTGGATACATCAAAGACACCATCCTGGATTTTCTTGTAGATTGTTCCTGCAGTTTTGATAAATGCCTGTGCAAAATTTACAAATCAATGTTAATCACACTGAAGTTGAAAGAGCTCCTTCTTACTCTCTTGTTTTCTATTTATTGCAAACTATGATCAAGAGTCCACCGCCAATCAGATCATTTTCAACTACAGCCTTCTAAATTTCATTTATGCCACGAGCATGAATATCTCACTACAAAAAAACTCTACACAACTATTTACTTCCAAAATGCCCAACTTTCTCCTGCGTCATCTCTGTACATGAATGAATGGAGCAAGCATACAGGTACTATGGGGCAAAAGGAACAGGCATAAGAGAGTAATTGGGTATATCTTAATTATTTGTAGGGGCACAAAACATAATTTCACTAGCAGCAGAATAACAAGGGAAGATTGTAGGATTGCTCCTGCCCAGAAAAGTCCAACCAAAAATGAGGGCTCACTAGCAAGAGGAGAAAACAAGACAATAAAATTTACCTCCTCGACATTCTGAGCAGTTTTGGCGGATGCCTCCATGAAGATAAGGCCGTGCTCCTTGGCAAATTGCTCCCCCTCCTCAGTGCTGACTGCTCGCCTGTGCGCCAGATCGGATTTGTTCCCGATAAGCATAATTGTCATGTTTGCATTCGCATGTTGCCTTGCATCCTCTAGCCAGCTGGCCAGGTG
The DNA here is from genome assembly GCA_033356055.1 of Carex pumila. Taxonomy (NCBI): domain Eukaryota; kingdom Viridiplantae; phylum Streptophyta; class Magnoliopsida; order Poales; family Cyperaceae; genus Carex; species Carex pumila. The sequence continues at coordinate 160,228 of JARJHM010000589.1, forward strand.
GTTAAATGTCTCCCTCCTATCCATTTCCAAGGAGGACAAATTTAGGTTTGCATCCTGAATCTAATAATTATTAACATTTGCAAATAACAACCAATGGTTCCCTTATTGGTATGAACACCCCCAGGTTTACTAGATGCTTCCAAATAACACCTATTGGTAGATTGGCATTATAAATTGAATATTGATTCTATGATAAAAGCTTTTCACCAACTCTCAGCAGTGTTTTTTTCACAATTTACAAAATAATCAAAACCAAGCCCACAAAAGGAGTCAGAACGTAAGTTACTAGTTTGTTTGTAAATTGGTTCTGAAGCAATTTCCCTTATTTTAATATTAAACATATGGGGCAATTCAGTTATCTGTTAATAGGATTAACCTTGGTTAAGATGCCAGAAAAATAAAGCTGTGTGGTGTTGTGTGGTGTTGTGTGTAAACAAGGTACGTAAAGCAGCCAACAAATTAGTTTATGCTTTAGCTATACCTCATGATTGTACAAAGTTAGTACCTGGTGATGTCATATACAAGAAGTGCACCAGCAGCGCCCCTATAATAAGATCTAGTAATTGACCTGAATGACTCTTGTCCAGCCTACAATTTTATCATGAAACACAACACAAAAGTATGTCAAAAATTTAGATCCACTTTCAATTATTATCTGCTAATTATAACAATGCACATGACTAATATGAAATACAATGGAATATGGAACTGGAACAAACCGTATCCCAAATCTGGAGCTTGATGGGCTTGTTGTCGATAGTAATCATTCTGGCACCAAATTCAACACCAATTGTCAAATCATGCACAGGCTGGAACCGCTTGTCAGTGAACTGTAATAGGAGACATGACTTTCCAACACCTACAATCAATCAAAACAATATTTAGTTAAACACTTCAATTCTTTTGATGTCGTCGGAAAGTCAGCTCATCAAAATCGAGCATGAGTTGTCTAACTTCACCATACATCTCAACAACAACAAGAAGTTGGAATTTGCTTCAAGAAAAGATCAAGCATTCCTTGTAATTAACACAAAAGAATGGGTTCTTAGTGCAAATTGAGATCCTCAAGCACTCTCCCTTCCTCTCTTTTCAATCAAGCTATTTTGTGCCTGATTTAGATCACATGTTAACCCACTCGACTTGGAAACCAGATTCTAAGTATTTATTTTGCTGTCGTACTCCATATATATAAATTACTGATCCGACGAATAACCCACTCACTCCACCGTATCGATTAGATCAGTATTTCATTCTATGAATAAGCGCCTAAGACGAATCAATAACGGAGGAGCCCAGATTCTTTTACAATACAAAACGCAAGCAATAGAAGTATAAAACTCCATAACAAAAAAAAAATTAGGGGAAAAAGAACCACCTGTATCTCCGATAATGATATATTTGAACAGATAAGCGTACGACATATCTTCGTATGAAATCTAATCAAAACTTCTCCGATTCAATTTTCCCCAAATTCGAAAAGAACAGAGCGCTTCGCTTGGATTTGGATCTTTCGAGAAAGAAAGAGAGAGCTGTTAATTTGATTAATTAATTGAGATCTCGTATTTCGATAGCTGTCCGCGGAAGTAAAACGGAACGTGGATGGCGAGTCGGTGACAAAATCGGGTATTAGAGAGGTACCGTTCCGTGGAGTAATTGAATCTGGATCGTTATATTAACTTTAGACGAATCTCAAAGTATAAATAATACTTGCACCCTGGACTATTCCGAATAAGCACTTCATTGAATTAATCTGGACCGTAAAATAATGGGCCCTATCCGTACGTTACTTGTCCAGTCGGTGACCCCCTTGCCTAAGGAATTTCAGATCAGATCCAAGCCGTCACTCAAGCGACTTCGCATCTTTCCATTTTGGGTTTTTTTCTGGGGAGTGCTACTCAGACTGAGGGTATCATTTGTGATATTGAGAACCCAGAGAAAATTTTTTAGCCATCACAATTAATTATGTCATAATTAATATAAAAAGTTAATAATGAAAAAATATTATAATTTTGGTAATAATTTTTGCTCAGCACGCTCAAGATAATTATGTCATAATTAATATAAAAAGTTAATAATGAAAAAATATTATAATTTTGGTAATAATTTTTGCTCAGCACGCTCAAGATATGCATGCCCCTTTTAAAAAAAATTGGTAATTGTACCCGTTAGTATTGCCTATTGACTAATATAATTTGTATTTTATATTTTTACTTTGATCTGCATCATTGTATATATTATTCTAAGTATGTAGCTTATTTAGTTAACATAATTTATTTTCATCCACATTGAAGTTGATAAATCAGAACTATTTAAAAAGGAGATGAAACAAATAACTAATCTCAACACCATTTTCATGAATAAGTCTTAACTGGTACGGAGATAAATGCTGATTCAAAGTAACACTAAGCACTCAATTTAATTTTTGTTGTCCTCCATAGTTGTTTCGACCAATTGTTGTTGTACCAGGTACACTTGGTCTTCTATTTTTTGCTATATTTTGCTAGCTAGTCTAGCATTTTCATGTAATCTTATCTACAAAATTTATAGGAATTCAAGAAATTGAGTGCTTAGTGTTAGTCTGAATCAACATTTATCTCCGTACCAATTAAGACTTATTTGTGAAAATGGTATCGAGATCAGTTATTTGTTTCATCTCTTTTTTAAATAGTTATGATTTATCAACTTCAATGTAAATGAGTATAAATTATGTTAACTAAATAAGCTACATACTTAGAATAACATACCTAGACTAGTACAATTCCCAAAAAAATTTAAAAAGAGGCATGCATAGCTTGAGCGTGCTGAGCAAAAATTGTTACCAAAATTATAATTTTTTTCCTTTTTTGTAAGGTTGTTAATTTTTTTTCTTTATTAACTTTTATATTAATCATGACATAATTAATTGTGATAGATAAGGAAGAAAGCACAAAGACAAAATTGGTATTCACAGAAAAAAAAATTCTCTCGACTCTCAAAATCTCAAATGGTGTCCTCAGTATAGCAAACTCCTTCATGAAACGAACTTTAACAGTGATCTCCTAATTTAAGGCCTTTTTAATATAATCAAAGGAGTAGAGATTTGAACATAACACTTTCGGCTTCATGCAGCACCACAACAGGATCAAAACAGGGCTGGATATAGTTCGTGCTTTGCCTAGAGTGAAAACTGCTTTGTTATAACTTTTCCTGGAAAGTAGTTGGCGTGTTAGATTTGGTCGACATGAAAGCTTTCGTGTAAAATAATATTTGAGCCGGCCTGCCGGGCTTGGTACAGAAATGATGCTTGTTTATTCAGGGTGCGTTTGGATGCACTAGAGAATAGAGAGAATAGCTACTGTTGAAAATAGTAGATTAAGAATAGAGAGAACAGCTACTATTTAAGAATAGCGCTAACTCAAAGCTATTCGGAAGTTGTTTGGATTGAACATTTAGAATAGCTACTGTAGGGATTGAGTCTTTGAGAGAGTTTATTTGCTATTTTATATTTTTGTAGAAATAGCGAGAACAGCGCTATTCTCGTTGTTCCTAAATATGTTTGGATGGATCGGAACAGCGCTATTCTCGCTGTTCTCACTATTCTCGCTGCATCCAAACATACCCTTATAGGGGAGCGTTGTTCTGAACACAAGATTTTCATTATTGAGAGCTGAGATAATTTTTTTTTATATTAATTTTGTCTTTAATAAATTTTCTATCAATTTTTTTTTTAGATTAAGTTATTAATAATAAAGGAAACATTTGAAACTTAACAATACAAATAGTAGATATTGTATATTTATGGAATCATAAAAAAAGAATGCAATGACTTTTATTCATATGATCATCATAATTACAATATATAAGGTAAAGAAAATTGAAAGAAAAAAAGAAAATAGAAGAGCTTCTGAAACTAAACCATACCTTGTTTTGTAACACCTTACTTTCCTTTTTATTTCATATGACTAACATCAGAAGTAAAATAATTTCAAACTAGGGTATATTCCAGGGTTAACTATATACGTTGAAAATCTTTGGTACCAAAACAACATGCATACCAAACTCTCTCTCTTTCTCATACACATATTTTTTTTTTTCGGCTGAGCATCAAAATACTATTTCGTCTCATGAATTATTATTTTTCCTTGACCTAGCTGCTTATTTATTATTTATTTGAAAGCTAATACAGTCAATGCCACGCTAAGTTGTTGCCATACCGATGATTCTTCAAATTATTATCAATCTATCTACTTCTACCTTGAATGACAACAAAAAGACACGAAAATTGAAAAAAATAAAAATAAATAAACCCAATCACATGACAATAAACGATCTCCACAAAATGAAATTATCTATTTAATTCACAAATAAAATACTTGTTATGTTATAACTTTCTCATAATTTTAATGGCACTTATTGGAACTAACAAAATTTGACCATATTTTTTTATCCAAGTAGTTTTCGTTGGATCAAACAGAGAAGAATTTGTTCAGCATATTATTTTTTTTTACTAGTCTCAATGAATTATCTCATCAATTAATTACTTATAAATTTTCATTCAGACTGTTCGAAATTCGAATCATATGAAGTTGCACAGGATTGATAGACAGTAATTAATGGCATAAATTTTTAAACAGAAAGCTTCATGAGTTCCCTTCCATAATTGATAGCAGAAATTAATAACAAGTAAAATAAAAAAAAAAGTATTTAATAAGGGGCAAAATTGAATTTAAAACAAAAAAAATTCTCTTAGCACTCCAAAGTAGAATTCATGTGCTTGGAATAGCACTCCCCTATTTGTATTTTATCACATATGGTACATAATCTTATGAGCTTATATAGCACATCTGTAGTAAAGGAACATCTTATTTTACAAAAGCGTCGGTCTACTATTATGTTTATAACCATAGTTATTGATTGGCGCAAAACAGTTTGTCAAATCTAACCACTTAATATTTATGGGGTCAGTTGACCTTTTTGTCACATATAAAGGAGTGATTTGTCTTTTGGAAAATTAACTACTGAATACTGATATCTCTTCATTGGAAAATGAATTACAAAATCCAACTTCACAACGCGGCAAACACAAATGTCTTTATCTCAAGTTTATTGAAACTATTTGAAACCACATACTGAAGACACGGAGTATGTTGGAGGTAAATCAACCTGGAAGGTGCGAGCAAAAATTGCTAAGCAAACTCAACTAATCTGATTTGGACGGAGGAGAACGTTGTTGGATCGAAATTCGAATGCAGGATTCTTTATAAATATTAAATAAAAGTTAGAAGGCTAGATCTCTATTTTTCTATCTAAAGAATAAAAAATTCCTAATCTGATTTGGCAAACAGAAAACCTACTCGTTTCTTTCTTTTAATCGATGCGAAACTTGTTGCGAAATTGGAGTATCAAAGAAAAGCACATTTCATATGTGAATGTGTAAATATGAAACTTTACAAAATCTTGCTTTTTTCCTGTAAATTGACGATGTAATGTCTGTACATGCCAAAATCTTTATAAATAGAACAATTTATCAAGCAAAAAAGCAGTACATCTTTAAATTAATCCTATGTTACATTTGTGCAAAAGGACAGTCTAGGAACTAGTTTCTCCTATAAAAATAAATAAAATGAACTGTAAAAGAGATGGGTGCCAATCAAATAAATCCACTGCTGCTAAAACTTTGGAACTCCAAGCCTGCAAAAGAACATATAGTACATAAGACAACTAATTCCAAACAATAAGCCAGGAATATATCAAAGATAACATATGTAACCCTGCAAAACAAAGGCTATCCCATATAACCCTCCCAGATAAAAATTTCCACTCCTCCCCCAAATTTCCAAAGTATTGGTGTAGGAGACCATATCAGTCACTTAATAGAAGAAATCACCAATAAAGGGTTTCATGTGATATCAACCCATTTATAGGGGATAAACTTTTAGATTCTTCAGGGACAAACTGGAAAATTACCCCAAATGAGTAGAAAAACAAAAAGAAAACAGTGATCATATAGAGAGTAGAACTAGGGTGTTCTTAAGCTCACGATGTCCTTTTGGCTTCAAACGACTCATCCAAACTGTTGAAACCGATCTACTTCATGAGTAATGCGTTTATATGTCAAATTTTTGAATTAATTTAGCATAAAGTCAAGCGGTCAAAAAATGATAAAAAATGAACACATTAAAATTAACTTATAAAACCATCTTTTTTTATCCCTTGACTTTATACTATATTAGTTTGAAAATTTAAAAATTTGACATGTAAACATATCACTAGTGAAGTAGATTGGTTTTAACGGATTGGATGAGTCATTTGAAGCCACTTCGATAGATTTTTGAGTTAAGTTCACAAAGGAGCTTGGTGAGCTTAAGAACACCCTAGTTCTGCTCATCATATAGAAACATATAATTTAATATCTTGAGTAGAAAAAAGAAAAGAAAAGGAAAACAGCAAATTAACTTAAAGTAATAATTTAATATCTAGAATACAAAACAAAAGGAAACCAGTAAATGACTCACAGTAATAATACTAAATTTGACAACACCAGTACACAACTATTCTCCCATAGACCTGAAATAAAGAAGTAAAAATATGGTTAATAAAGATAAGAACCAAAGCAAGCAGCAAAGATCAGTGGTCACTTGTACCAGTCAAACTAATATGGCACAACTATATGAGTCGACAAAGCATACGCATGACGAATACGGAACCAGATGGCAAACAATACCACCATCTATTGAAGTTCCAAACGAAGCCTCAATTGAGCTTTAATTAGCAAAAACACCAGTCAATTTAGGTGCAGCTAGAATTCAGTACAATCTAGCACAAGAACCATCAAGTCAGGAGCGAACTTCTTTTCTTCGGCAGTGAAAAATTATAATCCATGCTAATAAACTATTAAAAGAACAGAGAGAACGAACCAGGAGGGGGAGAGAGCTAACGAAACTCATCATGGAATGGATAGTCTTCCTCAGTAAATATTGAGCTGTAAAAAGCGTATGGATTTTCTACCATCTCTTTCAAACTTAGCTTTCCATCCTTGTCAGTATCAGCCTGTAAAAGAGTAAACTTAAATATTAACAATCGATGATTACCAAGAACTACCATTGACAATATTTCTAACATTTTGGTTGTCATCTCTCTCTCTCTCCCTCCCTCTCCATCTCACCTCATTATGTACTTTTTCAGAAAAGCTTGTTTTGGAGTTCAGATTGCACGATCAAATAATATGAGGCCACTTCCACTTAATGGATAACAGAGTTGGGTAAGAATCGTGAATTGGGACATAATTGAATTGACATGTGTTGAATTAAGGAGTAATAGCAAAAATCAAAAGCTTAGTCTCTAGAAGTTACTATACCAAGTAAATTTCAGTGTAACAGTAAAAAATGAAATCTTTGACTATAATTAATATATAAATTCATAAATTATGCATCATTTTTTTACCAGTCTAACAATGTTTAATTTCATTAAAGTCATAACACATGAACATTACCATGCTTAAAAGATAATTGGCTTGTTGTTTTGCATAGAAGCGCTCTGATGGATGGAGGTTATTTATGAATGGCTTCAACTCCTCTGCTGATATGAAACTGAAAGTATGTATTCAAAAGAAGGTACAAAATTAAGGTCTGTGGACATGGCTAAATTCTCAAAACACCTATTTTAAAACAGACTAACAGGTAATCTGCAATTTCACAAGTAACAACAAAAAGATAAATGATTTGAATTCATGAACTAAAGCTCTGTACAGTCAGCTATTCACTTTATTTGCTTTGCACCAAACCTATCATCCTTCTTTATAAAAGAGTTAAGATATTCATACAATAACATTTTCTTCAGTCAATTTTCTAAAGAATGACAAATACAAAACATTGAATGCAGAAGTCATTTCAGTAACTCTTCTATATAGATTAATGAGGGTTAATTAAATTATACACCATTAGTAAATCTTGACAGTTCTTTTCTTGTTTTTATTTCACTTCTAATTAGGTTTCTGATAAAAGAGTGCAAATCTCTTTATTATTCACATCAATAATAAAGAAAAAGAATATAACGATCATGCTGCAAATACATACCCATCATTATCTTTATCAATCTGAGAAAATAATTTTTTAGAAGTTGCATCCCCATAATTATCTTCGTTTGGATCAACAGTAAATTCATCATAATTTCGGATTAAATAAAATAGGCCACCATGATATTCTTGAAAGCTAAGCTTCCCATCCTTGTCTTTATCTCTCTCCCTGAATTTATACAAAGATATGAGAAAATAATAAGCAAATAATATTATTACTGATCAATCGTATGGAAGTATTGAAACCACTATCTATTGGTTGTATGATACTGGCTTGTACAGGTAAGAAATAGTGAACAAATAAACAGATGAAGTTATCACTGTTCAACATTTGTACTGATCAATCGTGCAATATAGAGGTATTACACCAGTATGTGTAGCTCATATAGAAACCAAAGGAAAGTCACATAGTGGCTTATCAATTGAAACAAAGGTCAAGTTAATAGATGGTACGAATTAATAGTTATAGTTCTAACCACACCTTGCAATTTAGGTGGACATATTAGCAGCAAAACCAATTTTACAAATTTCGCATTTTTAGGGGTAAATCTGTAATAACATATTATTACACACAAAAAAAGAACTTAACAATCTAATACCTGATTTCTTCTTTGCATAACCAATCAATCATCTTCGTATTGGCACTATCAGCTGGATGTTGGAAGCTATCCAATGGCAGTCAGAATAATTAATGTCAATAATATAGAAAAGGTAACACTATCAATTAAAGTATAACAACAACAACAACAATAGCAGCAGCAGCAGCAGCAGCAGCAGCGACAATAACAATACAATAGAAAAAACTAAGGAGAGTATTAGAAGCTTAGGAAGGAGGTTGAATATACTCATTGAATTCAGTGAGGTTTAGAAGGCCATCACCATCCATGTCAGCAGCCTTGAAATGCTCTTCTTTCCACCATCCCATCCCATCATTTGATGAGTTTTGTTCTGGATATTTTCACGTAATTAGGATGAAATAGAGGTTAGTATTAAATATAAACATATTAGAAATAAATACAGAAGCTAAGGCAGCCAGAATATCCAATACTGTTATATCCACTTTTTTACATTTCTTCTGTTTCCTTATTCAAAAGATATATCTAGCATTGTAATTTAGCAACTAAAGGTCAACTATTATATCCTTCAAAATGAAAGACAATCAAATTGCTTCTTAGAAATAGGGTAAGTTTGTTTCACAGTCATGACAGAAGTGGTCACACTTGAATTCCTTCTACAAGTTTCTTTCTGAAACATAACTTTAACAGCACTGCATAATGTACAATTTTGTTAACAGTATCAGTACTAGACATGTTTCAAGAAATGCAGTCTTGAATATATTAGAATTACTTCTGTCCAAATATAAACTCAGTCATACCCAAAAGCCAGGAACTAAATGCTGTTACCCACTAATAAGACATCAAAATTTACACCAGAAGCCCAATTTGAGTTCAAATCTATGTTTTTAAACTCACCGTCGAACCGCCAAGACCAACTTGGCCTTTCATACTCGTCAAAAGATACCAGTCCATCTTTATTTTTATCGTGCAGTTCCATATCTCTCTTGGTCCTATGCATGGTTTCAATTCTCGCTTGCATCAGATTCCAGTCCGTCAGTTCCTCGGCTGTGATGAACCCATCTCCCGGATTCAGATCAATTTTAGGAAACAAAACCTCAACCCTTTTAGTCACATTGAACCGATTCTCGCTGTTGACGTAGTCCTCGGCGTCCATGAAGTCTTCCCACTCGGGTTGGGACTCCATGGCTGGCGCGTGTTCGACCTCTGGCATGTGGGTGTGCTCCCACTCGCGATCCTCGCGTCGCATTTCGATCTGGGAGATAATCGGATCGAACGCGAAATGGTGCGGATCCGCATGACCCGGATGACGGGACGCCTGACTGGGAAGAGGCGGGACGAAGGTGAAGTTGGAGCGGAGCTTGAGACGGCGGTTTGAATGGGTCTTTCGGGTCGAGGGCGCAGAAGAAAGAAGGAAGAGGAATACCAAAGTTAGAACTAAGAAGACCAAGATAACTGCGAAAGAAGAGGACTTGGAGTTGGCCATGGTGGCGGACTAGAGAAGGAAGGAGCTCTGTGGATATATGTTTGGTCGGGAAAGTAGTTAGGTCCAACTGGTTAAAACTTAAAAGTCAAATAAAAAAAACTGGGGTCGGCTGGTGATGTGGCGAGTTGGGAATGGTTGAAGTTTAGTGGGGTCCATGGCCATAGACCAATGAGAAGAGAGATGTGCGTGTAGAGGTAACTTCGAGGAGCGACGAGTAAAAGATCCAAGAGCATAGACATTTTTCTTGGAATTGGTTTTTACCGTACCCAAACACCGGTAGACAATTTCTTGGTGGGACACTGGGAACTGTACCCTTTCTCTTTTTTTTTTTTTTTGACAATGAAATTCTTTGAGCGAGGGGATCTAGGTGCAGGTAGAACATACTTCATTTACCGAAGTCGAGCAACCGCCTGAAGCCGTAACTTTGCACGTCCGAAACTCGTGGTTACGGAGCATCGAGCACTAATTCCTAGTTTGGACTTTGGACTCGGTAGTCGGTACTGTTCTTTCACATTAGATCGGCCAAAACGACTCTCTATCCTGTAACGAAAATGAACCCACATCAAACCGAATTCACATCCTCTCCAATAACTGATAAGACAATCTTTCATAATTAGATCTGGACTATTCTTTTTAACTTCGCACAAATCTCAAAGTCTAATAATGTTGCCCCCAACTAGGGGGATTTTATTGATAAATCATAATTAAGAAAATATTTTTTACTAATCCAGCATGATTATTTTTTTTTTTCAAAAACCAGAAGGACCGGAGGAGCCCTCCGGTCCCAAATTTTGTCTTTTCTTAAGACCGGAGGAGCCCTCCGGTCTTAACATTTTTTTATGTTTCTCTCACCTTTTTGATTGATGGTGGTGCGGCGGATCGTGCAGCGACTCATTTTTTTTTCTTTTTTTCACTTTTTTTTTCCTCACCAAAAAACAGAAGGACCGGAGGAGCCCTCCGGTCTCAAAAAACAGAATCGAAGCTATGAATCCAAACTGATCTACTTCATGAGTGTTGTGTTTAAATACAAAATTTATAAATTCAAATTTATTTAAAACAAGTCAAGTGGTCAAATGTGGGAGTTTTCAAATTAATTTTAATGCATTAATTTTTCTTCATTTTTTTACTGCTTAATTTGGTACTAAAATGATTCAAAAAATTATAAATTTTACATGTAAACACATCCCTTGTAAAGTGTACTGGTTTGAACGGTTTGAATTAGTCGTTTGTCCGATAAGTTTTGAAGTTGGTGACAAAATACCGTAAATGTCACAGTAGCTGAGCTTTTATATTTAATATATAATGTATATATATTGTAGAACATATTTATGATTTTTTAAAATTATGATAATTATTTTATTGGTTGTGACTGTAAAAAAAATAAAACTTCTAAATATTACATTAATTAACCCATTGCTTAACTATGAAAACAGTTGCTCAATATATTATCTACTACATTACCCTGATCATCTGATTTTGATAAAATAATTTTGATTGCTTTCTGAATGGTTCAGATTAATTGTAGATAACCTTCTAATAATTGACCTTGATTTTTAGGCATGAAGAGCAGTGCATAAATCCTCAATAAGTTGCTCAATACAAAATAATAATAATAATAATAATAATAATAATAATAATAATATCAGACCATTCTGACAGCTGTGATTTCAACATTTATCTCGAGAAAAACAAAAAGCATGCATTCCAGTTACTGTGACATCTAAAAAAATAGTTAAGACCGGACCGGTCATCCGGTCTTAGTAATTAATTTTTGAAGAGACCGGACCGGCCATCCGGTCTTGATTTGTTTAGAATTTTTTCGATCTTCTGTGACACATGCAATTGTAATGGATAAAACTGATTAAAATTTTGGGAGACCGGAGGGCTCCTCCGGTCTTCAGTAAATAAAAATTTTAAGACCGGAGGGCTCCTCCGGTCCTTCTGGTTTTTGAAAAAAAAAAACAATCATGCTGGATCAGTAAAAAATATTTTCTTAATTATGGTTTATCAAAAAAATCCCAACTAGGGGTGTCAATGGCACCCTTTTACCCGTTTACCCGATCCGTATCGTATCCGAAAACACGGGTAAGGGTAAGATTCTTATTCTGTTAGCTAATCGAGTACGGGTAAGGGTAATGATTTTTTTTCGTTATCTTACCCGTTTTAATATAAGATAATTTAAAAAAAATAAAATTACATATATAAATATATATTTGTACGAAGATAATACTGTTGGGGTTTTGACGGTTCAAACCCATTGATTTAGCTTAACGGCGGAAGTGTGTAAAACAAAATTTTACAGTTAAGTTAAGCTAAAAATTAAACGAAGTATGTCAGGAAACCTTCCAAGGCGGTCCACCTTCAGTATTCCTTTGGCATCAAAACCTCATTTAATTTATTTACAGATCTACTCCATAATTGATTTTCTAAAGCATTAAATCTATTTACAAATTAAATAGATTAATATAACAATTTATACCTTGATTCCAAATCTCAGTTGGAATGCAGAATAAGCGAGAAGAGCTACACCAAGGAAGGAATCGACTCGTAGTATCACACGTGTGATACCTCTATCGGTTATCCACCAGGACTAACCGGAGAGCGGTTTATTTCTTCTGCCAGAAATACCGTAAACCGCGGAATTCTGTTGAAACACTATTCACCGAGAAAAAGGACGAAATAAATATATTTGTCCCGAGGTTACTTGGTATCGCTTTAAAAGCTAAACCGCGGGATTTCGCAAAATATATTATTTTCCTAATCTCGAAATAACCGAAATCAAGGAAGAGAGAAAAATCGATTAACAAAGTAATCAGATTAACACGTGAATTAGTGAGTCTTTCTCTCTACCCCTACCCCTCTATTTATAGACTTTTGAGGAGGTTTGCAAAAGACCAAAATACCCCTCAAAACAAATCTATTTACCAAAAGCCCTTGACACCTCATCCTTTTATCATGTGAAATGACCAAAATACCCTTGCCACCTCACATGACACATGTCAACACATGGGAAGTCGGCACCAAGGGTAAAAAGACCATTTTGCCCTTGGCCCATTAAGGCATGAATAGTGTTGGGCTTTGATTTTGGGCTTTGACTTTGGGCATTTAATTTTAATTAAGGCTTTGATTATTTTGGGCTTTTAAATCCATAATTCAAACCCATAATTAACAATTAAAATTCCAAATCATATATATATATAATTGTCATGTACAATTATATTTCTTTTCGGTTATTGTTCGGTAACTTTTATACAACGTAACGTGTACGTTTATAAATTAACCGTTGTTTCTGCTTGTCATTCTAAATGACATTTATAATTTAATTATATCACGTATAATTAATTATAACCATCTTAATATTAATTATAATTAATTTATAATTAATTATCTCCGAGTAGCTCCTATATGGTGTGACCCAATAGGATCTGTGTTATGTTGGTAAACAGAGTTAAAACTGTTTTAACTTCTGTTAGTCATGGGTGGCATCTGGCAACACATCATGACCATCCAATTACACAGATGATGCTGTACTGTACAATATCACGATCCAGTAAACAATTTACTTGTGTCAGTTCTTCTGTCTCATAGCTATCAGATCAGTTTTAAGGTAGATATGTGTCATCCTTGTTAACTGTATCTTTTCTTGATCTTGAGTAGATTATCAAATATAATTACTCTTGTAATTATACTGCATGCAGATAATCTAACTCTACCAAGGGGCCCAGTGATGCTATAGCTCGTATAGAGATACGAGGGACAAGTAGTATTCTTGGTAGACTATCACTTCCTCACCTAAGCTATACATATGGAAATGCTACCGTTATGGCTGCTTTTTACGGACAGCGTTAGATAACACTTACTCATATATATTTCTTAGTGGGAACGATAAATACCTCATACTGTAGAACTTTGACACTGAATGAAAACATTAATGACACGAACACAATTCTATTTAATGTTTCATTCGGGGTCTGTCAAATACCATGTTCCTAGAACATGTATCTATGTGATTAAAATGACATCTCGTGTCAGGTGGTTTGTAAAACTTAACCATCTTTTAATCCACATACTAACCTTATAGCGGTAATTAGTGTTCCTGCTAATTACCTTGGTCAGTGATCTTTTAAGAGTATATATTATCTATATTATGGAGTTTCACAATTTCAGTCATGAACTCGAAATGATCCACAAATGCAATAATACTCAAGGCAACAAAATGATATATAAATAAACATTCAATTCATGAACAAAGCTTTATGATTAATTTATCGTATTATTGACTTCTAGATTATTACAAACTAACAAATACATGATACAATAAAGTTTTTTATTTTATTAAATTTTCATAATACAAATTAGTTGTATTCATTATTATTTTTTTCTTATTTTAAAAATTATTTTATCGAAAACACAAATTGAAATGTTAATGACACTTTTTTATCCGTTTACCCGACCTGTACCGTATTCAAAAATACGGGTAAGGGTAAAGATTTTTTTTCGTTATCATAACGGGTACGGGTATGAAAATGTCTCCACCCGACCCGTATCGTACCCGTTGACACCCCTATCCCCAACCAGCTGAGATTTAATTTCAAACCGTAAAGTGAAGATAATCCTCTACAATACCTGAGAGGATATGAATCCCATCAAACCTACATCACTTTTATGAGAGAACGGACGCTTTCTATACTGGAGAAGTGGATTTTGTCATTAATGTTGGATTGAACTATTGTGATGAAAGGGGATATTGTCATTAATGTTGGATTAAACTATTGTGATGAAAGGGCCAAAATTTATCCGTCTGATTTAGATCAAAGAGCGCAAAGCTTCTTATCTTGGTTTTTTATTAGATGGTCTAGCCACTTTTTTTTTAAAAGAAATATGAAAGTCATGTCTTTCAATTTCATATCTTTATTATTATAGCAAAGAATTTATCATATCTCAACTTCGAGCTTATAATTTTTCACATCATATAACCACTGGAACATATGGTGGTTCTTGATCCGACCACTATTTCAAAATATATATCTATTTTGCATTGGTTTTTTTGTATGACAAGTTATGTTTAATGACTGTTTATGGTTTATACATCTATAACGGTTTTTAATAAAGATAAAAGATAGTGAATTTTAGCAAAGAAAAATGAGTGAATTAAAAATAAAAGTACAAAGGATATTTAGATCAAAGCAGTCTTAACTTTTGTTCAATTGTATATTTAATAAGGCGGTAATCATATAGTAAAATATGCAGCTATTGTTATACTAGAAATCTGGTATATATTATATATTATTAAAGGGCAATGGGGTGTTACTGTAGCTAGGAACAATAGCACCCCCACTCTCTGTCGTATGATGTTCAATATATGTTTGAGATTATTTTTAGTGATGTCATCCTACGTAATCAACTAATCACCTCAAAAATTTTCTTCACATTGTATTTGAGGGTCTATCGAACTGTTCAATTTCCTCCATCACTCTCTCTGTCAGCTCCAAGACGTGTGTTCCTTAATTCGAAGCCGCGTGTCTCGCCTGTACACTTCCTATTTTCCTCTCCCGCCGCCAACATTAGCCTCATTTTACACTTCCTCCTCTTGCTGCTCATCTTTTCACCCTCTCTTCTTCTGTCACTACTCTCTTTGCTCAGCCTCTTTGCAAGCGAGTGAGCAAACGCTAATTAGAGGTACTTTTTTCTTCTGAAATAATTCCTTTAAACCTGCTTTACTTTGCTCTTTCGACATTATATGACATTCTTCAGCTGGAATTAGCTAGTGTACATGTACATTTATCTTTATTTTTGTTTCTAACACTTATGTCCCGTTGATTTACTAAGAATTAGTGCTAATTAAGCAATAGTTATCCCTAACCCCCGCACAAGAGATGAATTCCATCAAATAAGATTTCAAATGCATAAATCCTCAATGTAACAAATACACAATTCACATCAAAAGTTGTTCTTGTTAATTACTGTGACTATATTATGTCTACAGCTCCATCGGATTGAGTTGGCACAATGTCTTTTTCTTCCCCATGTCAACTAAGGCAAAATTTGGACACCACTATTATAGATGAGGGGTAAAATCATGTCATGTAATAATACTCCTCTTTGTGACCAATATGGTCCTACATAATCAGTATTTCATTAGGTTTCCCCCTTGGCTTTCTGCACTTATTTCACACTACTTAATTAGGCTACTATTGTACAACATCATTCTTCTTTTCTCATTCTTGACTAATGCCTACCAAGTGGTATCGTCCTACCGGCTAAACAAGGGTCATAAGAGATCTCAGTTCATTTTTTGTCTTGTAAGAATGCTTTCAGTTCATATGTTGTACGTATTGCACGAATATGCATTGCCTCATATTATCAAAACTTTCCTCACAAATCAAACATAAGGGATATTTAGTCTAAAGGGACAAAATGGTTATTCGGTTTGAATTAACGTTTGAACACTCAAATCTAATTCAATAATTATGTGACATTGGCGACAGGATAATTAATTTCAACTGTATGTTTTGCTGAGGAAATTTCATTCGAGTGAGATATATTGACAGCTCTATCCGTAGCTCGCATGCATGTTTTCCAAATTTCAGGTGTTTCAAAGGGAAGAAACAAGGCGAGGTGACGTTGGGAATCCACAAGCCCGTTAGCAGGGGACACAACCACCATGCACTCACCGCAAGAGCTTCCTTACCTTTGCACAAGTCTACCTTACAAACTGAAAAAAAATTGAACCAATATTTTCATCATTCAATTTATAAAGCCCTTGATTACCTTTTGAAAATACATATGGATTAGGAAAATACCTACCTTAACTAATATGCAACTTTCTGCAAGTGAAGTGCTAGATAGAAATTAAGAAATTGCAGACCTATGTCGAAGATAAACATTCACAAAATCAGAGAGATGTGCTTCAATCGACATACTTACTCTTTATATTGTTCAACCAATTGTTATCTTAGCAAGTCTCAAGAGATCTCAGATCTCATATGAGGCTGAAAACTTTATGGTCTCCTCCTCCTTTGTATAATTGATATTTATATTACAAAATTCTAAATTGGGTATGGAACAATATGGTAGATTGATTATTTAACAACTGACATATCGTTCCAGGGAAAAATTTGAGAACAATCATTACAGTTTCTCCTCATATTTTCCTTCACCCCTTATATTGGTTTTTTACTTAAATGCAGTGTTGTAAAAAATGGCCGTTTAGGCCGATTAATCGGACATGAACACAATTTTATTTAATGTTTCATTCAGGATCTATCAAATATCATGTTCATGTAATTAAAATGACATCTCTTGTCCTTGTAGCGGGATCTTTTAATTCACATACTAACCTTGTAGCGATAAATTAGAGTTCCTGCTAATTATCTCAGTTAGAGACTTTTAAGAGTATATATCACCTATATTATGAAGTTTCACAATTTCAGTAATGAACTAGAAATGACTCGTGAATGCAATAATACTCAAAGGCAACAAAATGACATTTTATTAATCATCCAATTCATGAACAAAATATATATGATAAAATTATCATATTATTGACTTCTAGATTATTACATAATAACAACTCGAGCAAAAAGAAGATGTATTATTAAATTTTAAAAATATATATTAAGTGAACTAATCATAGAAGTCGGATATACGCTATACATATCCTTTCGAAAATTAATGTAAAAATTGAGATTCCAATTAATAAATAAATATTCAACTGATAGCATAATCAAATTTTAAAAAAAAAAAATTTTAATTGTTACAACCGAACCTTAAGAAACAATTACTGTGTCAAAATTATTATCTGATTTACAACAACTAACAAATTCGAAACAAAAATGCACACTCTAAATTTAGAAAATATAATTTTTTCTATTATTTTGAACTAAAATAATTTGTAATTAAAATTAAGTACGTCTATTAATAAAAGATAAAACATTGTCTTTAACTTTTTTCTCAACAAAATTAGCTACACTCGTGTAACAAATGTATACATTGCAATTATCAATTTTTAACAAAATCACAACAGTACAAACACCATACATCTATCCAACATTTGCAGTATATATAAATTCATATTGCTCATTCTAAAATTCCAAACCTAAGACGATCTAGCAAAATCCAATTTGAAAATTTCAAATATACAATATGGAGTTTCAACTATCATTTAAGCTGGTTTTTTTGTCAATATTACTATTATGTTTTATAGTCAATAATAGTATGGGGTTCATATTTTGTGGGATGGATGGTGATGGTATCAATGCATGTTTACCATCGGTGAGAGGTTCCAATCCGCCACATCCAACACCTAAATGTTGCCATGCCGCAAGAGGAGCTGATTACAAATGTTTTTGTCATATCCGACACTATGCTGTGTTTCCTTGGCTAGGAGTTAGTTTTGATCAAGTCAGAAAAGTGCCGGGTAAATGCGGTATTACTCGGCCTCTTTACTGTTGAAATCTCAAGATGCATGTGGTTGATTTATATGCATATAGAGTGTAAATTTTAATTTGTATAATTGTGAAATAAAAATGTGCATAGTTTTTGTGTGTTTTGTTCAAATCATTGTAAAAAACAGTTTATTTTTTTTAGCTGTGTTTTAATAAATCGTAAGTTTATGTATATGTTGAACTCTAATTTTTGTGTGAAATGAAGTCTTAATCTTTTTGGAATGTCAACTTTCTTTTGTTTTTATTTTATTATAAGAATTCATGACAAATATAATTTAATTATAAAAGAAATTTATTCATTCAATTATTTTAAACCTTTTGTAATCATAACACTAAAGTTTTTAATTTGATTATAACCTTTCTATTGTTGTCACAAATGAGTTTAACATTGTCACAAATGAAGTTATCAATACTTAGAAAATTAATTCATTCTTCACCGACAACCTAAACATAAGTTATTATTTAAAATCTGACATTTTGAATATTTGATATATGATCACTTGTGTTCTATCATTCATTAAACAAAGAATTTGGATCTTGGACAATTTTATTCAAAATCGGATCAAAAACATCCAACCAGCTTTGAGATTTGTGTAAAAGATTTAAACTTAATTAATTTAAAAGATCACATGAATCAAAATTTTCCTTGTAAGCGGTGATCAAATCGTCATAGATTTTTCCGACTAGTCGACTGATTATTCCTGTTTAATCATTTGGCAGTGCCCTGTCCATCCGACGAGTGCATACCGCTATTTACAACACTGCTGAAAAATATCAAAATATTTCAAACAACTTGAATTCTACAAAATTGAATCTTTTTATTGTTTATTACTACTTCCACTGCCAATATACTCTACAAAGTCTACTCAAATTGTTTCTTAATTTTATTGTTCTCATAAAAAAATAGTATATAATATAATTTATTTGCATATTTAAATGTCGCTATGTCTGTGTTTACTTAATCAATGCAGTTCTCGAAAAGGAAAATATGCTAAAGAAGAAAACAAAAAATATCACCCAAATAAACCAATAAAAAAAAACATTCAGTTGCTGCAGAGCCGCAACAAAATTTACTAGTTATAGTAAAATATATAGAATGTTAATTGACAAAAAAAGTGGCATTGCTTATAAGTTGCTAATGTGTACTAGAGTTCTCATTGGTTATTACCTTCAAGAAACATTTTACTAGTAGTGCCAATTGAGTTACACAACCAATTACAATTTTACAAAAAATAAATTTAAAAAATTACATTGCATATAATCAAACATGCTTAGGATGAACACATGCCTTTATTCAGGACTGATTTTTTAATTTTCACTGACATACTTTTATTTCTTCTTAACTAACTCCATTTTAGTTAATATTTCTTATTGAAAATTTCATTTTTCATTGTTATTATCATTATCAAGAGTGAGACTATGTTGCCTTTAGTTTGCAAAAAAAGAAAAAAAAGAAAAGAAAAAGAGATTGTTACCTTTTAAAATAAGAGCTCTTTTTTACTTCACATTCACATTAAAGTTTAAGAAATCAAACTGAATCGCTCGAGATAATCTTCGTACGAAAATATTTTTGAGGACCCCTATTTATACTTTAAAAGAAAATAGTTGAGTAGAAAACCATATTTTTTTAGAAAATTATGTACCGTCTAAATCCTAAACTATAAACTCTAGTACTACTATTATTAATGATACGTAACATATGATTGCTTTATATAATCATCATTGTTATCGTCATTCGTTGTGTTTCTAACTCGCTACTATTATTTCCAAATATATTTTTAACAAATAATAAAGAAGATTATTTATGAAAAAATTAAATATAGTACTATAGTAATATTTATAGAAAATCATTACTTTAGATGGTCCACAGACTTTGGATCATGTGATTTTCTATCTATTTAAAATTATTGTATTATTGACTTCTAGATTATTACATAGTAACAACTCGAGCAAAAAAAAATGTATTATTAAATTTTAAAAATATATATTAAGTGAACTAATCATAGAAGTCGGATATACGCCATACATATCATTTTGAAAATTAATGTAAAAACTGAGATTCCAATTAATAAATAAATATTCAACTGATAACATAATCAAATTTAAAAAAAAAATCAAAATTTTAAAAATTGTTACAACTGTTGTGTCAAAATTATTATCTGATTTACAACAACTAACAAATTCAAAACAAAAATGCACACTCTAAATTTAGAAAATATATTTTTTTCTATTATTTTGAACTAGAATGATTTGTAGTTAAAATTAAGTACGTCCATTAATAAAAGATAAAACCTTGTCTTTAACTTTTTTCTCAACAAAATTAGCTATGCTCGTGTAACAAATGTACACATTGCAATTATCAATTTTTAACAAAATCACAACAATACAACCACCATACATGTATCCAACATTTGTAGTATATATAAATTCATATTGCTCATTCTAAAATTCCAAACCTAAGACGATCTAGCAGAATCCAATTTAAAAATTTCAAATATACAATATGGAGTTTCAACCATCATTTAAGCTAGTTTTTTTGTCAATATCATTATTATGTTTTACAGTCAATAATAGTATGGGGTTCATATTTTGTGGGATGGATGGTGATGGTATCAATGCATGTTTGCCATCGGTGAGAGGTTCCAATCCGCCACATCCAACACCTAAATGTTGCCATGCCGCAAAAGGAGCCGATTACAAATGTTTTTGTCATATCCGACACTATGCTGTGTTTCCTTGGCTAGGAGTTAGTTTTGATCAAGTCAGAAAAGTGCCGGGTAAATGCGGTATTCCTCGGCCTCTTTACTGTTGAAATCTCAAGATGCATGTGGTTGATTTATATGCATATAGAGTGTAAATTTTAATTTGTATAATTGTGAAATAAAAATGTGCATAGTTTTTGTGTGTTTTGTTCAAATCATTGTAAAAAACAGTTTATTTTTTTTAGCTGTGTTTTAATAAATCGTAAGTTGATGTATATGTTGAACTCTAATTTTTGCGTGAAATGAAGTTTTAAATCTTTTTGGAATGTCAACTTTCTTTTGTTTTTATCTTATTATAAGAATTCATGACAAATATAATTTAATTATAAAAGATATTTATTCATTCAATTATTTTAAACCTTTTGTAATCATAACACTAAAGTTTTTAATTAGATTATAACCTTTCTATTGTTGTCACAAATGAGTTTAACATTGTCACAAATGAAGTTATAAATACTAAAAAAATTAATTCATTCTTCACCGACAACCTAAACATAAGCTATTATTTAAAATCTGACATTTTGAATATTTGATATATGATCACTTGTGTTCTATCATTCATTAAACAAAGAATTTGGATCTTGGACAATTTTATTCAAAATCGGATCAAAAACGTCCAACCAGCTTTGAGATTTGTGTAAAAGATTTAAACTTAATTAATTTAAAAGATCACATGAATCAAAATTTTCCTTGTAAGCGGTGATTAAATCGTCATAGATTTTTCCGACTAGTCGACTGATTATTCCTGTTTAATCATTTGGCAGTGCCCTGTCCATCCGACGAGTGCATACCGCTATTTACAACACTGCTCAAAAATATCAAAATATTTCAAACAACTTGAATTCTACAAAATTGAATCTTTTTATTGTTTATTACTACTTCCACTGCCAATATACTCTACAAAGTCTACTCAAATTGTTTCTTAATTTTATTGTTCTCATAAAAAAATAATATATAATAGAATTTATTTGCATATTTAAATGTCACTATGTCTGTGTTTACTTAATCAATGTAGTTCCCGAAAAGGAAAATATGCTAAAGAAGAAAACAAAAAACATCACCCAAATAAACCAATAAAAAAACCATTAAGTTGCGGCGGAGCCGCAACAAAATTTACTAGTTATAGTAAAATATAGAATGTCAATTGACAAAAAAGTGGCATTGCTTATAAGTTGCTAATGTGTACTAGAGTTTTCATTGGTTATTACCTTCAAGAAACATTTTACTAGTAGTGCCAATTGAGTTACACAACCAATTACAATTTTACAAAAAATAAATTTAAAAAAAATTACATTGCATATAATCAAACATGCTTAGGATGAACACATGCCTTTATTCAGGGCTGATTTTTTAATTTTCACTGACATACTTTTATTTCTTCTTAACTAACTCCATTTTAGTTAATATTTCTTATTGAAAATTTCATTTTTCATTGTTATTATCATTATCAAGAGTGAGACTATGTTGCCTTTAGTTTGCAAAAAAAGAAAAAAAGAAAAGAAAAAAAGAAAAGAAAAAGAGACTGTTGTCTTTTAAAATAAAAGCTCTTTTTTACTTCAACTTCACATTAAAGTTTAAGAAATCAAACTGAATCGCTCGAGATAATTTCCATACAAAAATATTTTTGAGGACCCATATTTATACCTTAAAAGAAAATAGTTGAGTAGAAAACCGTATTTTTTAAAAAAAATTATGTACCGTCTAAATCCTAAACTGTAAACTCTAGTACTACTATTATTAATGATACGTAACATATGATTGCTTTATATAATCATTATCGTTATCATCATCCGTTATGTTTGTAACTCGCTACTGTTATTTCTAAATATATTTTTAACAAATAATAAAGAAGATTATTTATGAAAAAATTAAATATAGTACTATAGTACTATTTATAGAAAATCATTACTTTAGATGGTCCACCGACTTTGGATCATGTGATTTTCTATCTATCTAAAAAAAGTTAAAAATATATAAAATTCGGTCTCTATATGTATCTTCACATGAAAATCTTGTTGAATTATTGATTATTTGAATTTTGAAAACAAAAATATAAATTCATAATACATATCGATATGCACACTGCAAGGTACCACAGCCTCACTCATCGAGCCTTTTAGCTGTGTCACATTAACCCCGAAATTTTTATTAATAGAATTTTTTTTTGATAATAATTAATGAAATCGACATATTTTGAAATATAAGAAAACCATTGTGGTTTATAACACCCCGCCAGACGTTATAAACGATAATGTCCAGATTACTGGAATCAATTAAACCACTAATTAACAAAACAGTACAAAAAAAAAAAAACCCGGACGTTAGTGTCTATAACGTCCATACTCAAACTTAGAAATTATGTCATTTGATAGGTAGAACTTGAGATTTTTTTTTGCAATAGTCTAGGCGTTATGGTTTTTTTTTTATTAATTAGGAATTTAATTAATTGAGCCTGCTAATATGAACGTATATCTCAAAATCTAGCGAATTATTAACTATTCTCATTTTTTTTTAGTTTTTCCTATTAATAAAAAAATCGGCACATTAACTATGCTTTCATCCACTTGATTCAGTTTCTCTCTCCTTATGTCATGATCAGATGACTTTTGCATCGCACTTCTTTCTCGTGAATAAAAATATGTGTTTGATATGTTTAAGGTATAATATAACTCTTACTTTCTTTTGGAATTTTATGTTAAATTGTTGTACCCCTAACTTTATTTCCTACCATTATATATGTCATCGATGTTTTAAAAAAATTTATCTGTACCCAAAAATTTTCAAATATACTTGGATAAATAATTTATAGAGTGAAGTCCGAAAAAATAACCCTATTTTATCATATTATTTGCATTTATTTATTATAATTTATTATAAATTAATAATCACTTCAAATATTTAATAGGGTCAACGTAATTATTCTTAAAATTTTATTATGAAATTATTATCATTCGCTGTTTTAAAATAAAATGGAACATAATATTTATCAAATTATTTTTGTGTTTCAATTTATTCCGGAAAATGATAGAAATATCAAATGGCCGAAAGACCTTTTCTTGATCTGGGCACTAGCACAAAGAAATTCGAATTACATGCATTAACTCAAAACTCTTGAGTAAGATCTGAACCGTCCGATTTAAATTCGCACTAATATTAAAGGGCTCCATGTATTATTTGAGCGGACTGGATTGATCCGTATTCTAATCGTACGGTTAAGAGCATAACTCAAACGGTACGGTAACGCAGGGACGAGGATTCAGCCCAAAATCCGTTATATGATAAACATGAGCTACAGTTTTTGGATCAGGCTTAACTAAACAGAAACGTCGGGACACCATACCGCTTGTTTCGATACCTCGCGGCCGAATTTGGTTCCACCCAACCAGCCCATTTCTCAACTGGAGTCCAGATTCTCCAAACACGCAAAGCCGCCCCTCTTTCTCTCTCATCGTACTGCCCCAATCCCCTAAAACTAGGGTTTCACCAGAATCGACGATCTACCTCTCGAGCTATACTCTAGCAAGGTTTCTGGTCGCTTTTGGTCGTTGCGAGGGTTTCATCTCCAGGAGTCCAATGGAGGAGGCCCAAAACGGCGTCAACGGATACGAGGAGGTCGAAGAGGAGGTTGAAGAAGAAGTCGAGGAAGAGGTAGAAGAAGAAGAGGAGGAAGAAGAACAGACGAGAGGAGAAGGCGCTGGATTAGGTAAGGTAGGAGGACAAGGTACGACCATGGCAGCTGATAAGATAGATAGCTCAAATGCAGAGACCAAGGAGGCTTCTAGTGATTTCGGTTCGATAGGGTTAGTATTGTAAAAAAGTAGGGTATTTTCTAGTGTTAGCTTAGTTTAACAAGACTTCCTTTGGGGTAGATACGAATAGAAGGAAAGTTACGTATATTGGTCTGCTGTTACAACTTGCAATGAACTAATGCTCTTGTATTTTTATTTTCATTTTCTGGCAGAAAAATCTTTGTTGGAGGCATTGCATGGGAGACAACAGAAGGTATTCCTCTTTTCATCCCTAATTTTATTGCTTCCCTTCATGTTCCAAGTTGAATTGGTAGAAAACAAGTCTTTGCCAAAATTTATGATCTTGTTGGATGGATTTGTTTTACCATCTTGATTATAGAATATAGGATATCACATGTGGCTTATTGCCTAGGTGGACTTTTGGCCAGTTTTGTTTTTAGTACGTAGGATTCTTTTCTACTCTTCTAGTATTCTTATATTTTTGTTTTCTCAAACAAAGAATGGCCTCTGTTCATGATTACTGTTATCCAATCTTGTTCAGTATGTTGGATTGTTTATACATGCATGCTTTCATTTGAAGCTTGGTTCTATCTTTAAGTAATCACACTTTTACAAATGATACCTCTCTATTAACTGGATACAGAGAGTTAACCACATGTAATACGCAATACAGTGCAGTGTGCCCCAACACACTCTGTTCCTCCCCCTCTCCCACCCTCCACTGTAAAAAATGAAAAAAAGAAAAGAAAGCACCACCACCACTAAGCAGCATCTTTAACTATTTTTCCTTTTTTTTTTTTTTTGAAAAATGAGCGAAGAGCAGTTTATTCTCACTTTCTTTACTCATGTTTATTTATTCATTCATATTGTCCTTCGTCTTCTTTTTTCTGTTTCAGAGAGTTTCAGGCAGTATTTTGAGAAATATGGTGAGATAACGGACTCGGTTATTATGGTAGACAAGGTCACTCGCAAGCCTCGTGGGTTTGGATTTGTTACCTTTGGTGACCCATCTGTTATTGACCAAGTCTTCGAGGATGAGCATGTCATAGATGGTCGAAGTGTAAGTTCTTAGAGAATTCAGTATCAGTATGGTACTAATGTACTTGATTCATCCTTACCTTTTGTAACTGTGACCAAAGATAGAACTTTAACAGTATGAGCTTAGTCAATTGGCACTGTATTATTGTAGAATCTTTGTTGGTAAGAGTCAGACCTGTTCTGGTCTGCACTGGTGGTCTGTATGTGTTTAAATAATATATTGTACCAAGGAATACTGAACTATCTAGTTTGCATCCTACCACATTGAGAAGGTGCAAATTGCACAGATACAGTCAGAAAAAGGTAGCTCTGCTGGGACTTTTTTGTCTGGTCCTGTGACAGATTACAAGTCATGTTGTGGGAAAGGCTATACCATAAATGTGTTTACCCTGTTCTATTGTGTAAACATTGTTTTGACAGCAATTGTGAATTGAACTTGAAAATAATTTTATTTTGTCGAGACGTAAAATTTTGAGATATTAATATATGTAGTTTGTCATACTTTCCAGGTAGATGTAAAGAGGACAGTGCCAAAAAAAGGTGCAGCGTCAACAACAAAGTGGGGCCCAAGGACAAAAAAGATTTTTCTTGGAGGCTTGCCAACTTCTGTAACTGAAGGTACTAATCTACTCTCAATGTGATGGAACTGATATCATGTTATTTTATAAATTGATGCCTCTTGGAGTTGTATGATTCTGGTGATTCACCATTGCAAGTGATGATTTGAACTGAGTCACTTTATTTTACTCGGTCCACTCACAAAACCCCTGTTTGTGTGTTGATATGAATGTCCTTGTCGGAGCTCGATCCTAGTTAACAATAGGTACAAGGAAGATCCGTGAGTGAACAGAAACATTGATCTAGACATCATAAACAACAATGGTTACAACTTGCACGTGTGCTAGATTATACCTTACCTTTTGACCATAAGCAATCAAATGATATAATTTTGTAGTACATCATAAATTGTTTTTATTTTATTTTGGATTAGGACCTTATATGGTCTTGTTATGTGTCTGCTTCTCTTTTGAAGCTTCAAGAAGGAAAGTGATACCTTCTATTGTTATTGACCTGAATCTGGCAATTTCAAGTAGACATAACAATCTAATAAAGAAAATTAAAATATAATGAAATAAAGTCAGTTAATGCCTTGATACATAGCTCCATGAGTGTTCTTGTTAATTCTAGATTCTGGTCACCTCTGCCATGTCTATTACAAGAGATCATTACCTCAGTTTTATTGTAAGTGAGATATTGTAACGCAGATGATCTGAAGGAGCATTTCTCAAAGTATGGTGAAATAGTCGAGCAGATGATAATGGTCGATCATAGTACTGGCCGCTCCAGAGGCTTTGGTTTTGTCACTTTTGATAGTGAAGAAGCTGTTGATAATGTCATGTCCGATGGAAATATGCACGACATTGGTGGCAAGCAGGTCTCTCTCTCTCTCTATCACACACAAACACACACTCTCTTTCTAAAGCTTCAACTCATAGTTTCTTCTATACTTCAAGCACATTGACTCCGATTATTGTACTTGTTTCCTGAACGATCCCTTCTTTTTCTAGAAAAGCAACGTGCATATAGTGATTTAGGTGACTTGTAAGTTAGTGTCCTCTGGTGTTTCTCAAATGCTGACATTTTTTTTTTTTTTTTTCTAATACAAAAATATGACCAAGTGTCTCCAAATTTTTCTTATTATTGACCTGAGTATGGCTACAATGCTAATAGATGTAGTGATAGACTAGTTCTCCTGATCAAAATGAACGACCTGGTCTATTTATTGTGGTGTAAGCTTTAAAATTTGGTTCTCTTGCTAAGTTTTATGGTGTCATTAGATGAGGACAACGAATAGAGTTAATGATGTAATGGATTTGTCAATTCATCCTTAGTAATTTAATGTATAATTACTCTTTTTGAACTGTTGATTTAAGTTTAAAAAATATCAATGGAGGGTTACTCAGATTTCAGATAGATCTTTTAGTACCAAGTCCTTTGTGCTAAATGTTAGCACCCTAGTAGTTGCTCATATATACCAAACCAAATCATGAAGTACAAGCCTGGCATGCTAATTTTATTTGTTTGGTTCTACATTAGTTTAAGATAAGGGGCAACTCTGCTAATTTACTGATCGTTTTCCACCAAACCACTGGAAAATAATGCAACAGTGATTGTTTCAAACAGTCAAAAACATGTGAGAAATCGTCTACTTGCTAAGGAAGCTGAGCAAAAGGAAACATAAACACATGTTTTTTGTTCATATCTGACCACCAACTTCCCCTTTTTCAGGTTGAAATAAAGAAAGCTGAGCCAAAGAGGTCAGATCCACAATATAACAGCAGAAGTAGTGGACGCTCCTCATACAGGGGCAATGGGGGTGGTGGTGGTGGTGGTTATGGAGGTGGAAGCAATAACGGTGGTGCTAGTTCATACGGCTATGGGGGTAGTTCATACCCGTCAGGAGGTTATGGATATGGATCAGCTGCTGCTGGGTACGGGTATGGTGCATCTGCTGGCAGAGGTGCTGCTGGTTATGGTACAGGATATGGTGCTGCTGGTTATGGTGCAGGATATGGTGCTGGTTATGGTGCGTCCATGTATGGGTATGGTGCTGGATACAACGCGATGTATGGTACTGATGCATATGGTTATGCTGGTACCGGTGCTGGTGGCTATGGCACAGGTGGGTATGGTGCTAGTGGTGCTAGTGGGACCAGCACTGGTGGCCGCAGTAATTATGGTAGTACTGGTGGGGGCAGGGGACAAGGGAGATATCACCCGTATGGGAAGTAATGGGTTTTTGGTGGTACTTCCAATCTAGAAGTTAAGCTTAGCAGAGAGGTTTTTAACTTATTAGTGATATTCAAGCCATAATAACCATTTTTGTGGTTGCCACTGTTTGTAATTGTGTCTTGAGGGGGGGTGGAAAAAGGAGCATAATGCAATTTTATGTTACGACAGCTCAATATGAGAACTTAAATAGTTATTTTTATAATTTGCTAGTTAGATACTTGTTGTGATGTAACTTGTTTCCTGTTTCGGACATATATTTGATGTAGGAACATAGGTTGGCTGTGTTTACACCGGACACTCTTATGTTTTGATGTTTTATATGTGGGAGTTATTTAGCATAATAGTTTCTCCCAATTAGTTTCATTTTAGATTGTATTTTCATTGCACAAGTGAGGTTGGGTCTCGAATGAATTATATAGCTTATTAAATTTGAGTTAGTTTTCGGTGAAGGGATTGAATTATCCAATTCAACGTAGTGATAATTTATAAACATCGGCAGCAAAATGCGGAGTCTTTTTTTTTTTTAGTCTTGTATACGCAAATGTGTTTTGAATTTAATTTTTTCTTTAAACGGACAGATTAAATTAGAACAAATTGAAGGTTTGGAATACTAATATTTGATGTTTAAGGATTAGGAATTATGCATGCATGCATTGTGCAACAAAATTTATCTAGAACTTGCATGCATGATATATGTTTTCATAATTTCATAATTATTCGAAAATATATATCATGCGTGCAACTTGAAAAGAAAACAATTATATACATTCTAAACATTGTTTTAGTAATAATTTAAGTAAAAATGTCAGATTCAATTATTTACTCACTTGTGCATATATATGATTTAATTACTTAAAATAAATGCATCACAAAACGAAAAATGGTACAAAGAAAAGAAAATAGAAAACATGAAAATATCATGGAAGAAGGAAAAGAAGAAAGGGAGGCGCTATTTTGAGAGCAACAATTAAATTATTGAAGACAGAATTTTCTCTTTTCATTACAAATTTTCTCTTTTTTTAGTATCTTTTAAACATAACACAACAAAAAAACAGAAATAGTAAAGAGAATTTTGACTTTATAATTCTTTTTGAAAAGTAAATAAGCCATTTTAATAATTTAATTAGAATTAATCTGGATCCACATTTAGATTCTTTTATTCTTAAAAAAAATAAATCTGTTAATTTTCTGCATTTAGCAAATTAGATCTAAACGATATCTCGAGAATTTAAAGGACACATGGACATTATGTCGACATCCTTACTACACACATCATAATTAGTTGCGATTTTCGCCACATCGCAGATGCAGCTGTTTTACCAAGTTGACCAGCACTCTCTCAAAATTTTAAAAAAGGCACAATATGGGCCTGTATTTAGTGGGTCCATCGTACTGGAAATTCTTCCTTTAAACGCCATCCTGACTGTCCGATAGCATTGCTTCTTTCGTGACGACATTTGCTTCGGATTGCTAAATTTGCTGCAATCATCAGCTGGAAGCCTGGAACTGGTCTACCATTAAAGTTTCAGACTTAATTGGTTTTCATATTGAAATTACTCGCGTTGCTATATTACTGTATCAAAATAAATTTTATCATTATTTTCTATATGATGAACCATGCTAAAAATTTATTTCTCCAACATGCTACAAAAATTATTGTAATTGTAAAATTTTCAACATATAGCATGTTTAATATATATAGTATATTCTTTATTTATTTAATAATTATTATAATTTATTGATAGCAACAAACATGTTTAGATCGAATAATTAGTACTATTTTTGGTGTAGAAATTAACAATAGACCAGGTGGTGCCGTGTACAGAAGCACTTTACATTGACCGCTCTTTCGACACCTCACGTCTACTCTTTATATAAATCTGGTATTTTATTTCAGAAAAGTACATCGCAGCTCTATCTCCGTCGCTCTCTGACTTGCACCATTTCAATTTTCAACTATTGTGTGTGCAAGGCTCCAATCCATTGAAGATCATAGTTTCTTTTCAATTTTCCTGTGAAAGCTCATCGATCAGTTCTAATGTCTCTCTCTCAGGTAGGGGGTCACTTCTGTTTGAAGATCATAGTTTCTGTTGTTTCTCTCTCTCTATTTTTTTTTTCTCTATAAAATAATTTCATTGAGAAATGAGATTTAATAGATTTATTTGTTCTAAATTCTTCTTTGTTTTATCCTCTCCAGGGTCTTGATTCTCCCATCTCTGTCGCTCGCGTTCTCAACCAATTGAGCAATCTCACTGGTAAACTCACTTCTCTAAATATACCTCTGAAGTTTCGTATTTGTGTAGGTACCCCCTAGCTGTTTATTTGTTCTCTATAGTAATGTATATTTGACCTGTTTTTAAATTTTCTTTTTTTGTCTCGAATATTTGAGAGTGTTGGCGTGCAGTCTCAACTCCAAATTAACATAAGTATTAAACCCCATAAATGATATTTTTTTATCCTTTAGGTACTGAAAGTAATAACTTGCATGCAACGAAAAAGTTAGTAAATTCTAAATTAATAGCTTCTTTAGACTTATTTTGGTTAGAGAATTGAGATGTGCATCATTGCATGTGCTAATAGTTGTTAAGGATCAGATTGCCCCTGGCTCGCGCACCAATGGGTACACAGCATGTTGCCTGTAATTGCCAATACAGATAATGGTGTGTGTGCAAGAGGCGATCCAACCCTTAGTGATCACATTTCTCCTAATTATATTTTCCGGCATCTCCTTCATGTTGTGATCATTTATTGCTTTGAAAACAGCGGTTCCCCAGTATGGTTACTAACATAAGCCCAAGTAATGCCTAAGAGAAATATGAACAAGGAATCTGTACACATAAATACACAGATTTAAATTTTATATATAGAGGCGAAGTTGTAAATTTTTATGTTTTCTGACATCCTACCTATGTATGTAGAATCTGTCTCGACAGCTAGCTGTCTAGGATTGGGTGAATCAGACACATGCCGCAATGAGCCAGCCGCACTGCGGCTAAAGCTATTCGCCATAGCTTCAATCCTTTTCTCTGGAATTGTTGGCATTGGGATACCACTTGTTGGTCGAAAATTTAGGCACCTTGACAGTAGAAATGGCGGTGCGGGCTTTATTTTAGCGAAGGCATTTGCAGCTGGTGTCATCTTGGCAACCGGTTTTGTGCACATGTTGGATGATGCACAAGAGTCGCTCACTAACGAGTGTCTGCCAGATGTACCGTGGCAGCGGTTTCCGTTTACTGGATTTATCGCTATGTTAGCTGCACTAGGTAAATTTATTTTTTTCTATAAATCTTTATAAAAAAATTTTGTCGAACTTTTATGTTGCTTTGAGTAGTGATTGCATAATTTATTTTGCTTTTATTCCACATAAGGGACTAGAAAAATGGAAATGAAAATTTGCTCCATAGTCCATACTACATATCATTTGAAAGAGAGATCAAATCAAACCATGTTTGTTAGGATATTGTCATTTCATTCACTTTCTTTGGCCAATAGCTAAAAAGAGATTACCTACATTAATGCTGGAGTTCTTTCTATGAAAGTAAGCAACAACTTTTAGGGTCAGTAGCATGTTAACGAAGAGCCTGAGCTAGCTATAATCAAAAGGTTTTAATTGAGCAAAAAAATAAGTCTATTGATAAATGAACCGGTCTATACAAAGCCTTACACCTTATCAATATACCCCTTTATTTGTTACAATTCTCAATACTTCCCCTCAAGATGAGCAAAAGATATCCACTAAGTTCATCTTGTCACACAACCTAGATAAATCTACTGAACTAAGTCCTTTGGTGAAGCAATCAGCCACTTGATCTCTAGTAGCCACATGACTTAGCTTCAGTAGTCCGTCATTCAATTTTTCCTTGATGAAGAATCTATCAATTTCCACGTGCTTGTGACTGTCATGCTACACCGGATTATTAGCAATGCTGATTGCCAACTTGTTATCACACCGCAACTTCATCTGGGCTCCTTGGTCCACCTTGAGCTCTACCAATAGGGCTCTCAACCACAGCATCTCGGCAACTCCTAAAGCCATGGCCCTGTACTCTGCTTCTACAGCCGATCTCAAAACTACCGACTGCTTCTTGCTCTTCCAAGAGACTAAGTTGTCCCCTACATACATGCAATACCCCGATGTAGACCTCCTGTCGTCAGCACAACTTGCCCAGTCAGCATCGCAATATCCCTCAATGCCCAAGTGTCTATTCTTCCTGAAGATTAGCCCCTTCCTTGGTGCACTCTTCAGATATCGTAGAATTCGGTACACCGCTTTCATGTGGCCTTTCCTCGGATCATGCATGTAGCGACTCACCACGCTTACTGCAAATGAGATCTCAGGACGAGTGTGACTATATAGATCAACCGGCCTACTAGCCTCTGGTACCGTTCGCGATCAACTGGCTCTCCCGCTTCTGCACCCAACTTGAACTTCTTATCAATTGGAGAAGTAGCCGGTTTGCATCCCAGCATGCCCGTCTCTTTGAGCAAATCTAACGCATATTTTCTCTGGAACAGGACCACCCCCTTTTCTCCACGAGCTACTTCAATCCCAAGAAAGTATCTTAGCTGTCCTAGATCTTTCACCTCAAACTCTTTACCCAGTCTCGTCTTCAGCTGAGCAATCTCTCCCTCATCATCACCAGTAATGATCATGTCATCCACATACACAGCAAGCATCGTGGTGTGACCCCCATGTTGTCGAAAGAACACTATATGATCTACGTTGATCTGCTGATAGCCCATGCTTACCATAGCTCTCTTGAACCTGTCAAACCAAGCTCGAGGAGACTGTTTCAATCCATACATGGACTTCCTTAACCTACATACCTTGCCCACTGTTTGTTTTGTGCTGAAGCCTGGAGGTATCTCCATATACACCTCCTCCAGTAAGTCCCCATGGAGAAATGCATTCTTCACATCCAACTGGTGTAACTTTCATCCTCCATTCACAGCAAGGGAGACGAGGGTCCGGACTGTGCTCATCTTCGCCACTGGTGCAAAGGTCTCATCATAGTTGATGCCATATGTCTGACTGTACCCCTTTGCCACCAATAGTGCCTTGTAGCGGTCAATTTTTCCTTCTGGAGTCTACTTCACTGTGAAGACCCATTTGCACCTAACTGCCTTCTTGCCTGCTGGTAATGGTACTATCTCCCATGTCTTGTTCTTATCAAGGGCCCCAAGCTCTTCCACTTTAGATCCTCCTTAGTAACCTGCCAAGACTTCGGTATAGAGACAGTGTCCAAAGATGTAATGAATGCTCCGTGTACA
The DNA here is from genome assembly GCA_033356055.1 of Carex pumila. Lineage (NCBI taxonomy): Eukaryota > Viridiplantae > Streptophyta > Magnoliopsida > Poales > Cyperaceae > Carex > Carex pumila. The sequence goes on from JARJHM010000589.1 coordinate 194,402, forward strand.
GGTGATATGATGTTAGAGTATGAGACAAACTAAGCAATATCATGTGGAAAACCAAAACGGTCAGGAGGATGTCCTGCATTGCTGCGAGAGGTCCTCCTTAAAATCATGGGGTTAGGAGAAGGAAGAGAAATCATATCACCTGTGTAATCTGAGTTTGAGGTGGATGGTGTAGGTGTCTCACGAGTCGGAGTAGGCCGGGACAAGGGACTTGCAGACATGACTGGCATTAATGGCACCTCTACATCATTCTACCTCCTCCTCCTCCTCGTATACACCCTTAGCTTCCCTTGAGCTTAAGTCTCACCCCCTTCGGGTTCAATTTCCTCATCTTCCGGTTCCTCAGCTGATTCCTCCACCACAACAATACAGGGTACATGTACCGGTGCCTCACCATCGCTACTACTACTCTCCCCCTCTCGCCTCATACCTGAAGTATCGGGCAAGTCACTAAAGGGTGAGGTCACCTCCAGGGTGTAGTATGATTCGAATTCTCTAAATGTCACATCCATACTCACAAATAATCTCTTCTCAACTTGACTCCAGCACACATACCCTTTCTGGGTAGCAGAATATCCCACAAAAACACACTTTACCACCCTGGGATCCAACTTCCCTACCAATGGCCTGTTGTCCTTCACAAAGCATACACACCCAAACATTTTTAATGGAAGGATTCCACCATTATCTCCTTTCAACATCTCACAAGGGGACTTCCACTCCAACACCCATGAGGGTATCCTATTGATCAATTGAGCGGCTGTCAAAATCACCTGTCCCCACAAGTGCTTTGGAACATTCATTGAGATCATCATACTGCGGGCTACCTCTAGCAGGTGTCTATTCTTTCTCTCTGCTACTCTATTCTGTGCTGATGTGTATGGACATGTAGTTTGGTGTTGTATCTCTTGAGCCAACAAGTATTCCCCAAACATCTTGTTGGTATACTCTGTCCCATTATCGGACCTCAATACCTTCACTACTGTCCCGTATTGAGTCTGAATAGCCCTGTGAAAATCTTTGAAGCAGTTCAATACATAACTCTTGTTTCTCATCAAATACAACCAAGTAACACGAGAGAAACAATCAATAAAAGACACAAAATAACGATAACCATGCATAGAACTAACAGAACAAGGTCCCCAAACATCAGAGTGTATCAAATCAGCAACACTATAACTCCTATTTCCAGAACTAACATAAAAGCTTCTAGTAAGCTTGCCAAACTCACAAGCATCACACACCAGTTTCTGTTTATTTGTCTTTTCATACAAAGACAGATACAAACGACTCAATAAACTAAAAGAATAATGTCCCATGTGCCTATGATGTAGCAGCAACACATCCTCCATACTTTGCCCAACTCCTCCTACTCTAGCACTCTCTACCATGGATGTCAAGGCTGAGTCCATCCCCCCTCTATCCAGGTACCACAATCCACTATGCCATGTGCCAGTCCCAAGTCTCCGGCCACTCCCCTTCTTCTGGAAGATTACCTTGGAAATATCAAAAGAAACAACACATTTTAGTGGGAGAATTATGGCACTAATGGATAAAAGATTTACTGGAAAAGAAAGAGCATGCAAAACATTAGACAAAGTCATAGAATCGGTACATCTGCACAGTACCCTTACCAACCATAGGCTGTGCTGTACCATCAACGGTCTAAATGCTCTTTGGCACCGCTAGATGAGTATAAGATGAGAACTCACTAGCAGTACCTGTCATATGTCGAAATGCACCAAAATCTACTATCCATTCTGGTGATCTTGAGATGGATATAGAGGCAAGAGCATGTGTATCATGAGTACCTTTGGCTGAGTGAGCATAGGAAGCAATGTTACCCCTGGATGATGTGGATGTGGATGCATCTTCACTCACATCCTTCATGTCTCCACCGATTGCCACTCTCTGCTTCCTCTTCAACATTTCCAGCAACTCGTGATCTTCATTAGTAAAGACCACATCTGCCTCTCCCTCGTTATCTGCTACCATCAGATTTGCCAAGTAGCCTCCTCTTCCACCACCTCCGCGACCTCCATGCCCACCACCACGACCTCTAGTCTGGCCATGACCACCTGAGTTCCTCTCCTTCGGTGGCTTAGTGCATGCCTTCTTTAGGTGGCCTACTTCACCACAGTTGTAGCACTCACGAGTTTCAACCCTGGCCCCTGTGTTTCCCAAGTTGGAGACAACCAAAGCGGACTTCACTTCCGGAGGTCCACTTGTCCCCACCTGTAGCTTAATGCAGCTCTCTTCCTGTATCATGGTTGATACTACCTCCTCAAGTGAGGGAATCTTCGTATGAGCTAACAACATTGCAGTCCTCTGCTCAAACACTGGGGCCAACCCCTGGAGAAATAACATAGTCCGCTCCTGAACCAATGCCTCTCTCTTTTTGTACTTAGGATCTTTACAGCCTGCTCGAGGTGAGAAATGATCATGCTCTAACCACAAGCGCTCCAGCTCTATGGAAGAATACTCCTGCACTGTCCTATCTTCCTGGACTGCAACATAGATTTCCTTCTTGATCTGGAACACCCTCAGATTATTCTCCACCCCATCATAGGTCCTCCTCAACTTCTCCCAGACACCCTTTACCTTCTCAATACCATCCACGGTAGCAGAAATAGATGGGACCATCGAGTTCAGAAGCCAGATGTACACCAACATGTGTGTAGGCTTCCACTCATCTCTCCCTGTAGCACCCTCAACCAACTCTACCCTGTCACCCGTCAGAAAAGCCTCTAGATTCCTTCCTGCCAGAGTATACCTTACCCGACGTAACCAGCTCAAGTATGTAGTCGGCCCATTGAGTTTCAGATTAATAGGTGGAAGCTCCACCTTCACAGACGGTGGCCTCATGGCGCTTTCACCCATCGATATCCTCATAAACTGCATCAAGGTCGCAAGGTCTGCAGGACCTAGCTTCTTTACGATCTCCTCCATCGGATTCTTGCTAGCCTCCATTGATCAGACTCGTATTCAGTTCCCTCACACCGATCCCACTCAATCACCCGTGTCTAGATCACAACCTTGCCCTTCTTCCTCTTCTTGGCCCGATCTTGATTCTCCTCACATCAAGGTCTAGGTCTCTATCCCTTCATCTCTACCCTTCCTTGGGATCCGTGGGGTATCGCCCCCCCCCCCCCCACGGACTCCTTTCAATAGAAGATCAAAACTTGAGACGGTAGCTGGCCTAGAAAGAGAAAGGGAAGACTCGGCCTAGGAAGAGGGAGGCGGCGCTATAGTAGTGTTTTTTTTTTTTTTTTGAGGTGGCTAACCCTAGATCTGTGGTGGCTCTGGTACAAAAAAAGGTTTTAATTGAGCAAAAAAGTAAGTCTATTGATTAATGACTTGGTCTATATAAAGCCTTACACCTTTTACATAATAAACTCTAGATTTCTTCCATATTTCTAATTATCAATATATCCCTTTATTTGATACAATTCTCAACATAATCTCACTCTGTTGGCCAATTAAATAATGAAATCCTTTCGAGTTTACAAAAATGAAAAATAAGGAATAAAACAAACCTTCGTGTCCCTCCAATAGGATCTGTTCATTCTCCATGAAAATGCAGTATGCAGTTTCAGGCAGAAGCCTATCAAACACTGCATGTGTATGGGGTTGCATGTGGATTTTAATTATGTGATTAACTTAGCCGGTTCTTTTTATCATTGCATTTTAAAAAAATATCATGTAGCAATTTATTTTTGTTAATTTCTGTACTGCCTGGCGCAGTGGTAGAGTGTCTCCACTTGTGTCCTGGAGGTCCTGGGTTTGAATCAGCCTCGATCCTTGCAAAAATGCAAGGGGAAGGCTGCCTAGAAATTCCTTTCCCCATACCCCACAATGTGTGGGAGCTTTCTGCACTGGGTACGCCTTTTTTTTTAGTTTCTATAATTAATCACAAAAGAAGTTTATGATAACTAAGAAATCAAAATTATAGTTAAAAAAATACACTTTCAAAAATAAAGTAGGATTAGAAAATAATATGTTGGTTTTGGTGTTAACAACAGTATAGCTGTTCTGTTCACATATGTAGCTACATGATGCCTATGTGAATTGCATTCCCCCATACTGCATACTCGATCAGTGGCCATACAAGTGGACTGCATACATGGCCACATAGCTATCCCCAAATCGGGACGGCATATTATTTCCGCATCACATTATTACGGGCATACTTATATGCGGTCACATTCCGCTACATATGGCAGTATTTTAAAACATTATTTTTTAGTTCTTTTTATATGCAAATTTCAACCTTTGAATTTGGTTACCCTAAAATCTGATGCTTTATCTGATAAAGTCTATTAGAGAAAAGTTTTATGACAAATGCTGCATTAAGGCAAAGTAAGTATTTCTACTGGCTATTTTCCCCCAGTTAAAAACATTAATTGGGTTATTGCTGCACCAAGGCAAAATTTATTGCCTAAGCTTGGATCTATATATAATGGTTTAGGTACTCTCGTGCTTGACTTCTTGGCAACCCAATTTTATGAGAAGAAGCAATTACGTGCAACTGAAGCCAGCACATCTAGCAAGGCTAGTAGTAGTACTTCCAGTGCTCACAAGGCAGTGGCAGATGAAATCATAACCATTGATGAGGATAGAGGTGGCATTCAAGAAAACAATCCAAAAAATATGCATATCATTGGAATGCATGTACATGCAGCTGCACACAAACGTGACCATGGAGATGAACAAATGCATGGTCATGATCAAAATCTTGCCGGCCACAAGCATGAAGTTGACTTATCTTCTCATGGGCGCCACGTGGTTGTAGCACAGGTGATAAATGATTTGATCTTAATATGGCATGTTTTTATGTCTTATATATATATTTTAACCTATTCTAGATGTATCTTTTTTATTATTATCAGGTGTTACAATTATTATTGAATCAATGTCGCGTAGCAATAATCACAAGTTAATCTGACCTTGTCTTAAAGATGTGGATATCAACATTTTTGCATATTTCTCCTATTTTTAAACATCATTTTCTCCTATTGATACCTATTTCATATGATAGCATTTATTTTGCAACTTTGTTTATTTGTATCTAGTATTGTGGCATTATATTTGTTTTTATCGCTATATAATGCCTTTTACTTCTGATGTCACTCAACTGGTAGATTTTGGAGCTAGGAATCCTGTTGCACTCAAATTATTATTTGTATCTAGTATTGTGGCATTATATTTATTTTTTATCGCTATGTAAAGCCTTTTACTTCTGATATCACTCAACTGGTAGATTTTGGAGCTAGGAATCCTGTCGCACTCAGTTATTATCGGATTATCATTAGGTGTATCACAGAGCCCATGCCAAATTACACCTTTAATCGCTGCTCTCTCTTTTCACCAATTTTTTGAAGGATTTGCTTTAGGAGGTTGCATATCCCAGGTAACATAATAACTCTTCTGTACAATGTTTTTTTCCTTTTCTCATTTAGTATCCCAGGTACCACATAAGTTCTCTTTGGAACTAGCTAGAATTTTTGCATAGGTACCATGAAAGCCAATGAGTTGCACTTATTAAAATATGGAAATCTAGCATTTGTCACAAATACTTGTTTTTGAATTATAATTATGCCATTGTTAAAAGTGTCTTGGTTTGGAATTAAAACCAGTTGTATGTCAGTGGAAGATTCTCTAGTTGAAAATTTCAATATTGTTGGCGTAATTATCCTTATTAATGTCCACATACATAATTGATTTGTGATAAAATAAAGTTAAACAGCAAAGAAACTAAGAGACTGAAGGAAAAATAATAAACTATCACTAGAAAGGCTGACAGTGGCTGTCAGTTAATAGTAAGATAAATAAAAAGAACCAAAAATAAAATAAAATTACATCCACAACAAATGAACCTATCATTAGGAAGGTTGATTACTTAAATATTACACTGCATTATTTATTCTTAATACAAATCCTAAAGTTGCAATATTTTCTTGCTAATCAGGCACAATTCAACAATTTCTCTGCCTCCATAATGGCAACATTTTTCTCAATAACAACACCATCTGGTATTGGTATTGGCATTGCCATCGCATCATTTTACAATGCAGATAGCCCAACAGCTCTAATACTTGAAGGAATCCTCGACTCAATTTCTGCTGGAATTCTCATTTACATGGCGCTGGTCGATCTCATTGCTGCCGATTTCCTCAGTCGAAAAGTTAATTACAACAAGGGTTTGCAAGTTGCCTCTTATGTGGCACTCTTTCTAGGAGCTCTGTCTATGGCAGCCCTTGCTATTTGGGCATGATACTTCTCCATTTCTCTCTTCTTTAATTCGGTAGTTCATTTTTTCATTTCTTTCGATCTGGTTGGTCTTAATAGGGGAACAGTTTGCCCGAGTTTTAAATTGTGATGGCAGGCTGGGTGAAAATCTTAGTTAGAATGCGGTCTGCAATAAGCTTTAGGAAAATTATTTTTTTGTTGGTTTACATTATTTAAAGAAAAAGGTTTTTTTTCTTTTTTTTGAGAGAGAGAATAAAGGAAAAAGTGTTGATTAAAAGATTGTTGATCATTGTTTATTCATGCATCCATACGCACTTAACGCGTTATGTGCTGATAGCGTTAACATTTAAGTTAATTAGTATTATGAAGCCTCTAATGCAATTGGGCCTGAAATCATGCTTCTAATAGTTAAGTGTATAGTACATGTATTTTCATAAGGAATATCAGTTTAATGCTTACCCAATAACTTTATTTTATTCGAGTAATGAGCTCTAATGTTTGCTTGATTACATCCTAAACTAGCACCCAAGTAGTGATATATTAATTCTAACTAAATTACCCAAGTGTCGGCAATATTAGTTTAATATTGTGATGTTGCAACTTCTTAAATCTTTTTTGAATGGTGAGTCACCGTTCTGACTCTTGGTAATTTATTAGTCATTGTTTATCGTGTTTGTACTACTTTATTGTGCCATTTTACAACGAAGTCCTGCACTTTGTTAAATTCTCACAAAGCTAGTTAGTACGAGTAATGTTATTTCACAGTTGTCGAATCGAAACTCAAAAATTTCTTATGATGTAACACCGGTCTTCTGCTGCAAAACCGAAATTTGTATTTCTACTGTAAAAATAAACGAAAACATCCGTTTGGTCACCTACAGTACTTGTTCGGAGAGAAACTAATGAGAATAGAGATTGGAACTGACAAGGCAAATTTTGCGAGAAAAGGAGATTATTAAGCTGAAAAATAAATTTTATTTTACGCCCAGAAAAAAATTTGTAAATATCCATTGCCTCTCTGCCACCTTAACTTTGTTTACACCTACAGTCCATATTAAGCATCCAGTAATTAAAAAAACCTAGAAGAGATGATGGAGAACAGGAGAAAATACCAAAAAATCACATGGCTAGACATCTAAATTCTCCGCAGGCTGAAGGTTACCCAATCAAAATCTCTGGCAACCCAATTTTTTACGGGCCGGCCCATCGGACCAAGTAGACCCATAAAAGACTGAACGGTCCAGGAACATATGGACACTGTTCTTTCTACAGTGCTGCATATATTCCAAATTAATAACATATTTAATTTAATAACGAGTTAGGCTAATATGACACTAGTGTTATATCAAACTAAATAACACTACATTTTAAATTCTTAAATCTGCTTTAAGATTCGTACAAAATGAAGTGCTTGAACAGTAAAAGCAGATATTACCAATCTTAAAACAGATCTAAGAGTTTAAGATGTAGTGTTATTTAGTTTGATATAACACTAGTATCATATTAGCCTAACTCTTTAATAACATGTTTGTTATTTGTTTATGATAGAGAATATTTTTTTAATTTATAGGCTATTGGTATGGTGCAGCTCCCCTTCTCGATTTATATGGGAGCACCCCAGGCCCACATGCTATGGGGCAAGTGTTATATCGACTCTGTTACAAACTTACAATGTCTTTCTATGGGCTGTGATCTAATCGGATCAACCTAAAGATATTATTTTTTTTTCTCAATCCATTCCACGTCCCGACAACAATGAGATTTAGTATCGTACAATAAAATCCCAATGAGAAAGCGAAATTGGAGAATTCAACTCCAAATTCAGCAGACGAGAGAGAATATGATATATGTGCTAGCCAGCTAAGTTTTAGCTCATGTAAGCGATTTTTTTTTTAGAAACCATTAAAAAAAAAATTATCAAACCAACTTGATTACTTTGTTTTTATAAAAATTATAAGAACTGATATTTCATTTCGGATCTTTTTTTTTTATTGGACCAAAATGACAATTCGGTCCGAGTCACTTTTACAGATTTCGAGAAAAAATACGTTGAAAAATTATTAAAAGATCTAGGACCAAATTGCTAATACAGTCCCGAAAAAGAAATCAGACCAAAATGATATTTCAGTTCTTATAAATTTAAAAAAAAGAAAAAATTGTTGTATTGACATTTTTGGCTCCGTGGTCGTACTGGTACACATGTAAACAAGAAATATTACCGTATCTTTATAACTTCTATTAGTGTTTTGCATGTTAATGTGTAATTATATAAGTCTATCTAGTACGGTAGATGAATTTTGTGAGAGCATGTGCTGAACGGCTAGCCATTTATATTGTGCTTCGTTGAAATATTCATATACTAAAAGTATAGTATGACAGTATGAATTCCGAAAAAATAAAAATTTAGTTAGCACCTCAAAAAAATAAAAATTAAATGATTATCACTCTTCAATTTATATTTTAAAACCTATTACCCATGCGGATTTAATCGGTACAGCAAATTAAATTGGTGCACAGACTGAAAATGCGCA
>JARJHM010000590.1:0-202034 GCA_033356055.1 Carex pumila
TAAACTCCAAGTACATTTGTTACCATCTTCAGCGTAGTTGGATGTGCCTCACAAATGATTAGAGTATCATCTATGTATTGTATCACCTGGGGTGCAGTCTTGCTGGCTCCTGCAGAATATTCGTCATATTTTTAAGGAACAAATTGAGGCCAATATGAAAAGCATTGGAAAGCATTGGAGACAGTGGATCTCCTTGCTGTAAATTCCTTTTATGTGTAACTTAATTCTTAAGAAAACAAGATAATAATTCAAATCACTTAATTCCCAGCATCCTCCCCCCCGGACCTCGGTACGTCTTCCTCCCCTCATCAGTATCAATGCCAAGTTGCCAACTCACCCTCAAGAAAAAGAAAAAAAAAGAATCTAACATAGCAGAGACAGAGAGATGCAAGGCGCAATAAAATTACTGATAACCCAAGTAAAAGACGGATTAAGCATAAATAGCTTGCAATATTCCCTCTATGAAAAACTAATCCACCTTCTCCAATTCATCAGTGAAGATACTTAACTCCCCGAAAAAATTTTCCAATTCCTTTATGAAAAAATAACCCTCCTCTTCCATTTCATCGCATACATCTTCATTTATCTCTCGGAAAAGTTTCTGCAATTCCTCTATGAAAAAATAACCTCCCTTATCCATTTCATCGCAGAAATCTTCATTTATCTCCCTGAGAAATTCCTGTTATACCTTTATGAAAAGTTTATCCTCGTCGTCCAGTTCGGAGTAAATACAAAGTGGATAGTGATAAAATTATATTCATTTTTTCTAATATGGATACGGAATGGATATTATACGGATACGAATCGGATCGGATATTTATTTATATAACATAAAATATTATTAAAAATATTATTAAAAATATTAAAATTCATAATTTTATCTGATTATAATAATAAATAATATTTTTTTATATTAAAATCATAATCTACATCACATGGATATTTGAACATGAGATGTCTACATTTAAAGTTCCGAATACGGGTCGATTACCGATCGAATATTATCCATATAGTTTTCACCCTACTCTAAACACTTTAATTTCCTTTCAATATTGAAGATGGTATCTGTTTACTTTTTCATTGCACAATTACGTTTACCTTTCCAATTTTTGGAAAGTGATGTTTTTTCTCTTTTTCACAACATAGACTCGGAAACCGGAGTGCGTAGATAATTTTGGAGTGAAGTGCTGGAATTTTTTTTATAAATTATAAATAATTAAATCAAATTTACGAAATTAATATGATTATTTTTTTTAAAAAAAATTATAAGGACCGAATAACCCATTCAGTCTTCAGAATTGTCTTTTTTTCAGACCGAATGGCCCATTCAATTTCACTGCTTTTTTCAGTTTTCTCACTTTTCACAACTGTGCGGCCAGACCGAACAGTGCATTCGGTCTCTATAAATTTTTACCCCAAATTGAACAGTGCATTAGATGTCCGTATTTTTTTTTCTATTTTTTACCCAAACCGAATGCATCATTCGACCTCCCCTCCTTAATTTCGTAAATTAAGACTTTTAGCTAATCAATCACATGTGACATCTTCTCTCTGTGCACATGGTTTCCAAATGTAATACAAAAAATAGCATATATATGGGACATGATGAATCTGAACAAATTTACTAGTAATTTTGATATTTTGATTATTTTGAATAAGTGATATAGTATTATTGAAATATTATAGTGGTTTTTATTTTCTTGAACATACTTATAAGTTAGTGAAAAACAATTGATATATTAGGAGATTTAAGGTTGTTTGTTAGTTTTTTTTCGTCTTGAGCTTTCATTTTCAATGTGATTTGGCTGATTAAAAATAGATGATCAAATTCATGATATCGGTAGCTTATAAAAATAAATATTAACAAAAAAAATATTGTGCATTTAATATAAATTTAATTGTCCATTTTAAATTGATGGACTGCATGAAAAAAAAATAAGACCAGTTATAGTTGTCTCCTTACATGCGAAATTGCGAAGTGTGATCATGTGAGCTAGGATGCAACGACCCGCTACACTAATCATTGCATACAAGATGCAACAGAAGATCAATCAATACTCGGATCAATCTATAAAACGAGAGCTGTGGATTTTGATTGATTGCAAAAGACGAATTGAAAAATAGAGACCTGAAAAGAAAAAACAGCAAGACGAAGTGGCCAATTCAGTTCGGGGAAAAATAACCTTTTTACACCATTAGTCACAGGAAAACTGAAAAAAAATAGGGAGACCGAATAATTCATTTGGTTTGAAAAAAGATAATTTTGGAGACCGAATGAATCATGCGGTCCTTATAATTTGATTTGTATAATTATGGTTTACAAAAAAAATTCGAAGTGCTGTCCATCATTTCGGTTTCTAACTTTTACATTCAGCCTTAAAAAAATTTAAATGATATATAGGGGTCTATTCGCATAGAAAAGAAAGAATTTTTTTTCATAAACCATAATTAATAAAATAAATTTTACGAAATCAATATGATTAGTTTTTTTTTCAAAAACCATAAGGACCGTATGGTTTCTACGGTCTCTAAATTTTTTTTTCCAGACCGTGAAAATCACACGGTCTTACCAAATTTTTTTTTTTTAAACAGAATTTTTTAATTTTTTTAATTTTTTTGTATTAAAATATTAGAAATATTGAATATATTTCTTTGAAAATAGATGAAATATAATATAGTTTGATTTATTAGAAAGACTGCAACAAATAACCCGGATCAATATTTTTCAGATCGGATTTTTCACGGCTGTAAGAAAAATTAATATATTTTTTTATGTGTAATTGGAAAAAAAGATGCTTAGATTCTGAGCGGCCATTTTTTTTAATACCCAAAAAAAAAGAAAATTACAAAAATAACTTATTTTTTGGATTTTTTCCATATATGCCCTAACCGCCCGGGCGGTTCATGCCATTACCAAACCGCCCATATAATGGGCGGTCCACTTTTTTTTTTTAAACAGAAATTATTTTTTTTTTGTATTAAAATATTAGAAATATTGAATATATTTCTTTAAAAATAGATGGAGTGCAATATAATTTGATTTATTAGAAAGACTACAACAAATAACCCGGATCAATATTTTTCAGGCCGGATTTTTCGCGGCTGTAAGAAAAATTAATATATTTCTTTATGTGTTATTGGACAAAAATAAAAATGCGTAGATTCCGAGTTATTGATCCCGGTTCAAAAGTCACTTCTATGTAATCTAGAAAATATTATGATCCTTCTAGGACATTTAATTTATAAAAAGTTGTATCTATTTTTGAAAAAAAAATAAAAACTTTAAGTTATTTAATAATTGTTATTCAAAAAGAATTCTCAAAATAGATACAACTTTTTATAAATTAAATGTTCTAGAAGGATCATAATATTTTCTAGATTACATAGAAGTGACTTTTGAACCGGGATCAATAACTCGGAATCTACGCATTTTTATTTTTGTCCAATAACACATAAAGAAATATATTAATTTTTCTTACAACCACGAAAAATCCGGCCTGAAAAATATTGATCCGGGTTATTTGTTGTAGTCTTTCTAATAAATCAAATTATATTGTATTTCATCTATTTTTAAAGAAATATATTCAATATTTCTAATATTTTAATACAAAAAATAAAAAAAAATTCTGTTTAAAAAAAAAAAAAAATGGACCGCCCATTATATGGGCGGTTTGGTAATGGCATGAACCGCCCGTACGCTGGGCGGTTAGGGCATATATGGAAAAAATCTAAAAAATAGGTTATTTTTGTAATTTTTTGTGGGTATTAAAAAAAATGGCCGGATTCTGAGTTATTGATCCCGGTTCAAAAGTCATTTCTAGATAATTCAGAAAATATTGTGATCATTCTAGGACATTTAATTTATAAAAAGTTGTATATGTTTTGAGAATTCTTTTTGAATAACAATCATTAAATAACTCAAAGTTTTGTTGTTTTTCAAAAATAGATACAATTTTTCATAAATTAAATGTACTAGAAGGATCACAATATTTTCTAAATTACCTAGAAGTGACTTTTGAGCCGGGATCAATAACTCATAACTTAGAATCTAAGCATTTTTATTTTTTTTTCCAATAACACATAAAGAAATATATTAATTTTTCTTACAGCCGCGAAAAATTCAATCTAAAAAATATTAATTCGGGTTTTTTGTTGCAGTTTTTCTAATAAATCAAATTATATTATATTTCATCTATTTTCAAAGAAATATATTCGATATTTCTAATATTTTAATACAAAAAAATTAAAAATTAAAAAAAAATTTGGTAAGACCGTGTGGTTCCCACAGTCTGAAAAAAAAATTAGAGACCGTATGAACCATACGGTCCTTATGATTTTTGAAGAAAAAAAAACTAATCATGTTGATTCTGTAAAATTCGTTTTATTAATTATGATTTATGAAAAATATTCGAAAGGAAACTAAGGTTGTTTCATATGATCTTATTTTTATAAATAAATATTTTCACACATATATTTTCCAAAATCGAACTGATTTAAAAGATGAGAATGTAAATTATATATAGGGGGCTCCACACGCCTCTGGCTCAGTAGCTTGCCTCCTCGGTGTGTTCGCACATAATATATTGTACAAAATTTTAGTATAGCAAGCTATATCTTTTAAATCTTTGTTATACTCTGTCAAATCAGATAGCAAGTGTACTATCCTATCGATGAGTATGCTCAGGTATCGATTCACAGGGACGGAAGAAAATAACCAGACTTATCCTAAAATTACTTGAGATTCTAGAAGTGAGAGAAATTGGTTTGGTTTAGTTCTAACAATTATAATGATTTATGACAAGTTTAAAAAGCAACAAAAATAATTAAAGTTGTTTTTAATTAATAAAAAGGCGTTTCTAGGGTTCAGATTTCATTTCTGTTCAGTCCCGAGGCATACGGCCCGTACAGAAACCCGTACGGTCCGTATGGGACCCCGAGTTAATGTTGCTACCACTGTTTCTGTGCTGATACTGATGTTTAGGGTTTCTATCGACCAGATCTAGATACCTAACCTCAACTTTCGCATTTTGGCCTAGTACCCGATTACCGGACTCAAATACTTCCCTCTTAGATGCGTTAAAGCTCAACTTTCGCATTTTGGCCTAATTTATCTAAGTTACTTGTTGGTTTACTAAAAGTATCCAAGGACTTTCACCTCAAGGAAAGTTTCACCTTAAGGAAAGTTTCACCTTTTTGGGTGCTCATTGGTTTCACCCTACTTCATATACTTTATTGGGTTGGATTAAATGTCATAGACTTGGCTCCTAACACTTAGATGTGCGCATTCATCTAACGAGATGACTAATCAATTCAAGCAACCACAAATAAAGCAATTAAAATACTACTCAACAAAGTAAAAACAAAGCATTCAACACAAAATCTAAGTAGCATGCAAACAAAACTAAACTAGAAACTACATCTTAATTCTAGAAACAAAGTAAATTAGCTACTCATGTTCACAAGATAACACAAATAACAAGAGATGAAAGAGTTCATGACAAAACAGTGGAAAATCCGAAGATCCGTTGCAAACTCGCGTTTTTCACTTCTCTTCCTCTTTTCCTCCTTTTGTCTTTTGCTCCAAGAAAGGTTGTCCAAGTCCCAATGGTGAAACCCCCCCCCTTTTTTTGTGAGGAATATCTCCTTTAATGCCCCAGATCGCGTCTCTAAAGGCTTCCTTTTCGGCCTTCTTAAATTAAGCTGATTTCAGATTCCAGCTGGATTTTCCAATTTAGCGCCGTACAAGCCGTAGGGGACCCCGTACGGGCCGTATGCCTATGTTTTGTCTTGGAGACTCTGTGCCTCTGTTGTGGAACCTTCTGTGCAGTTGGGCAGATCTTGTACGGGCCGTATGAAAAATAGTCAGATCTAATTTTTCGCCATTTTTCCTGCAAAATACCAAACAAAGCATAACAATATCACATTTCATCGAAATATAAGTAAAAAGTCCACATTTATAGACTTTAAAGCACAGGTTTCAGTGTAAATCAGGGCCGTAATTTAAATATAATATGGAGATATCACGGTACTTCTTCCTCAACAGTCACTATTCATAGTACCATAGACTCAGTCTTAGAAAAATACTAAAGAGAGCAAAGACAGAAAAATGCAAGGCATGAGAAAATTACTGATAACCCAAATAACAGACCCCTCAAACCTCAACACAAATATTTTCCAATCCCTCTGTGAAAAACTAATCCACCTTCTTCAATTCATCATTAGCATCTTCACTTACCTCCCCGAAAAATTCTTCCAATTCCTTTATGAAAAAATAGCCCTCCTCTTCCATTTCATCGCATACATCTTCATTTATCTTCCTGAAAAGTTTTTGCAATTCCTCTATGAAAAAATTACCTCCTTTTTCCATTTCATCGCCGAAATCTTCATTTATCTCCCTGAGAAATTCCTGTCATATCTTTATGAAAAGTTTATCCTCGTCGTCCAGTTTGTCACCAGCATCTTCACTTACCTACCTGAAAAAATCTTGCAATTTGTCCATGAAACGTTCATTCTGTTTCTACAGTTCTTCACTGGCATCTTCACTTACATCCATGAAAAGCTTATCTTTCTCATCGACTCAATCGTCAGCATCTTCACTTACCTACCTGAAAAAATCCTGCAATTCGTCCATGAAACGTTTATCCTGTTTCTACAGTTCTTCACTGGCATCATCACTTACATCCATGAAAAACTAATCTTTCTCATTGACTCCATCGTCGGCATCTTCACTTACCTTCCTGAAAAGTTCCTGTCATATATCCATGAAAAGTTTTCCCTGCTGCTCCACTTCATCACCGACATCTTTACTTGCTTCCCTGAAAAGTTCCTACCATACATCCAAGAAAAGCTTATCCTGCTCCTCCACTTTGTTACCAGCATCTTCACGTACTTCCCTGAGAAGTTCTTACCATACATCCAACAAAAGTTTACCCTGTTCCTCCACTTTGTTACCGGCATCATCATGTACTTCCCTGAAAACTTCTTACCATACACCCAACAAAAGTTTACCCTGTTCCTCCAGTTTGTCACCGGCATCTTCACGTACTTCCCTGAAAAGTTCCTGCCATCCATCGATGAAAAGTTTACCCTGCTGCTCCACTTTGTTACTGGCATCTTCACTTACCTCACCGAAAAATTCAAGGACATTCTGATCTACCTCACAGAATATTTTGACCAGATCCTGCCACCCAAGACTCGTTCCGAAACGGTTCATCACTGGCTACACATATTGCTCACTGTCGTCATTCCAGCATGTCTAGCTATTTTTGTGTTTTGTCGGTTCTTCCATTTAGTTTCTCAGGTGTTTTTACGCTGTTGCAATTTTTGCTGTTGTTGTTGTGCTAGCGCATTTACTGTGATTTGTCAGATTTGTCGGAGTTCCTCTAGAGCATTTACTGTGATTTGTCGGAGTTGCTCTCAATTTATTAGTGCAGCATTTCCTGTGATTTGTCGGAGTTGCTCTCCATTTGTTTGTGCAGTTCAACAGTGTTGCTCCTGCTGCATTCAGCACGGAGGCGATGTAGTAAAGATGATGAAAGCGCCAGGAAGAGCTGGGGAAGTCATTCCGAGAGCAATTTTTGAGGCTGCCCCTAAGCTGTATTTCGCCGGCCTCCGAGCAGCGGAGAGCGCATCTCGTTTAATTACTAATTTAAGTATTTTGGTCACATGAGATGGCTAGCTCTATGATCACATTGCATGGTTATGAAGTTGGATGGTTGATTATTATGAATTTCATATGTTGTGCAGCTGTGTAAGTGTGTAACTAAGTATATATATGTTTTTGGTTGCGTAAAGGGATTTCCGAAAATGAACTATTAAATAAAATCGAGTGCTCTTGGTGCTGATACTAGTGGTACATATATTTTTACCAGTGTTGTAAACAAGAGTATATACTTGTTAGACAGATAAAGTATCGCTAAGCATTTAATATAATCAGTTATAATCGGCTTCAACAACTGTTTGTTTTTCCCTAAATAACCCTTTTTTGCAACACTGGCTTGTACTTCACTGTGCTGATAGTTTATTTATTGAAGTTTGACTGTTTGACGAATTACCAAATAACAGAATGTTATTTATCCAGTATTAATTCCGGTGTTCCATGAAATAGCTTGTTATCAATTTATCTTTTAAAAGAGACTTGTGCCATAGCAGCAGCCATACTGCCATGATGACATTAATCAAATTTAAAATCTCAACCACCTACTCTTTAATCATTCGTCTACTAAACATAAAACCTAATTTTGAATGGCGCATCCAGCTTGTTGCTCATCTTTCTTTTCCGAGACAGCAACTCAGTTGAAGAGCATTGAGGCATTGACTCGCTGTTCTACAATGAATATTAATTAACTCAAAAGAATCTATTTAATTTGCACCTTTCTGTTATTATTTCACACAAAAGCATGCTTTTCTTTATCCATCAAAAAGTAATTTGTACGTATAGTTATCATCTAAATAGGCTATATATAAAAAATTTGTGCAACAAGCATACATGATAGTCGTTAAAATTGGGGAAAATTCCTAGTAGATATGTACAAATTTTCTTAATGGCCAATTCTCCAAGGGTTGCGTTTGGATCAACCAAGAATAGAGCTAATCTTGGGCTAGCTCTACCATTCTCAATTCTCGTTGATCCAAACATAAATTAGCAATTTGGGTTAGCTTAAGAATAGCTCTATTCTACCAACTCATAAAAATGTTGGGTTAGCAAGAATAGAGCTTGTGGGGTTAGTGATATTAATAAAATATTTGATTCATCTCAATTAGAGTTAGTTTAAATATTAAATTAATATTAAATAAAATATCTGATTAGTATTAAATATAATATTATATTAGATTAGTATTAAATAAACTATTAGTTTAAATATTAAAATTAAATATAATATTATTTTAAAATGTAGATTAGTATTAAATAAATATTAGATTAAATTAGATTAATATTAAATAAAATGTTAGATTAAATGTAATATAATATTAGTTTAAATGTTAAATGTAATATAATATTAATTTAAATAATAAATGTAATATAATATTAATTTAAATGATAAATGTAATATAATATTAGTTCAAATATTAGATTAGTATTAAATAAAATATTAAATTAGCAATAAATAAATATAATATAATATTTAAATAGATTAGTATTAAATAAAATATTAGTTTAAATGTAATATAATATTAGTCTAAATATTAAATGAAATAAAATATTAGTTTAGATATTAAATATAATATAATATTAGTTTAAATATTATATTAGATTAATCACTATTTTATTTATTCTCTCCATCGCTATTCTAAACATACAATCCAAACGACATTTTTACTAACTTGAATAGTCCAAAATTAGTGTTATTCTCAAACCATTCGGATTAGCACTATTCTCAACCACTAACCCAAAAATCGCTATTCTTACACTAATCCTTGCTCGATCCAAACATACCAATACCATAATCTTTTATTTAATTATTATAACAATGCAATTGACAAATATACTCTCCTTTTATTCTTTTTTTTATTCCTTATCAGAAAATGAGTAATATCTTAATTAATTAATTAGCTAACAAATTAAACATGTACTGATTTATTAATCAATTAGTTAATTAGCTCAAACTCTATATTTTTAATCCGGATTTAAAGTAGGCATTACGAAAAACAGAAACTGCCGTTTACATCTAAAGGACCATGTTGCATGCTTAAGTCAAAAGTAAATAACCATGTTGCATGATCATTTCGCATTTGGTCCCTCCGTAAACTGTCAAGCGTCTTTCAAAAAAAAAAAAAAATTGGACTGTCAAGCAATCTCTAATATAATATCATGTTTTGATTAAGTAATTAAAATAAGTAATTATTAAAGCTGTACGTGTTTAAGTAAATAAGTAATTTATCTTACGTGTTTAATTAATTTCAAAAGCTGAACGAAATGACAGCATTAGACGCCAGGAAACAATTGACAACATTTTATAGTCATAAACTGATATATGATAGATTAAATTACGGTTTTTGTATAAACAATAATTTATTTATTTATTTATTCCATTTTGGTTTTTGAAAATTTCAAAATTATTGTACTATATAGACTTAATTTACATGATGATAATCATGATGCATGAAGGCATATATTAATATCCTTTCCGTCAATGTAAATAATGTGAATGCTGAAATTGACAATGAAGAAATATTATATGTACTAATTAAAATAATTTCATTTATTTTAGTGTTCATATATATCATTAAATCAACATGCTAATATATCATTATATAAAATTATCTTCAATCCGCTTTTTAAACTATTGTCAGTCTGGGAAACAACAGGATAAAATTAATAAAAAAAAATATGTACCAAAATGAAAAAAATAATAATATCGTAATTTGTGAGGACCTTTTTTAATAATTTACTCAAAATGATCCTACTAATATCACTTGCAATTTCTTCCCCTCAGCAAGACAAAGAAGAGCGCCAGTGATGGAGCTAAGCATTAGAAAGTTGCTAATAACTCCAGTAACAGACCTCTCGGAGGATCTCAAACCAAACATCCTTGAATTTCTTCAAGAAAAACTAACTCTCCTTCTCCACTTCATTACCACCACCTTCACCTATTTGTCCGTAAAAATCGATGAGATCTTCCCGCCCGAGACCCGATCGGAGACGTTACATCATTGGATCCACGTAGCACTCACCGTCGTCCTCCCAATTGCACTGGTTGCTTATATGGTTTTCTGTTGTTGCCGCTGCTGCTGTGGATGCTCAGGCCGGAACCGTAGTTTCTCGAGGATGATGACAGCCCCGGGAAGAGGTGGGGCCCGCATGCCAAGAGCAACCTTTGAGGCTAACCCTCAGGATTACTTCATCAGTCTTCGTGCTAATAAGCCTCTCGTTTTCTAGAGATCTTGTGTTGTCATCGTTGTCATAAAATTGTCGCCATGGATTTCAATTATGTACCTACCTAGTTGTGTTCTGAAAATTTGTAGTCCAGTGTGTTTGTTATGTGTTTCTAATTATGTACTTTGTTTGCTGAAATTATTGTTGAGTTGAAGATTGTTGCACAGTGCGTTTGTTTGCTGAATTTTCGTCTTTCTCTTTATTGATCGCATCAAACAGTTCAAACTACATAATTTGTTTTCCGAAATGCGGAGCAAATTTCAATATGAGTCATTTTCAGCAATAATGTTGATTATTTATTATTGGAGAATAATTTTTTTTTTTAAAAAAGGAAACCCTAAATTTTAGTTTGATAGGGGGGCATGTACTGGTTACTGTTATTTACCGGACTTTGCTTCAGGTGTGTCACTAACCCACTGTTTCGGCAAAAAAAATAAAAAATAAATGTCGCTGATTTTTGGAAATTTTTTATTCATAGAAATTGAAAAAAAGATAGAGAGAGAAACAGAAAGAGTAGAGTATTTGTTATATTGATAGAAAGATCGGTACAGATTATACCGATCTAAAATATCAGAACACTTTGAATAGGCAGAATTCCTACCCATCCTAACTCTTCTTGGATTTTCTGTGACACCGTCTTCAAAACAGGAATAGCAACAGATCAATTCTTAATCTTCTCAAGCACTGTCTTCACAGAAGATCCGAGATGAGTTAGGATGGGTAAAAATTCTGCCTATCCTAAGTGTTCTGATTTTTTAAATCGGTAAAATTTATACCGATCTTTCTATCAATATAACAAATACTGTACTCTTTCTGTTTCTCTCTCTATCTTTTTCTTAATTTCTATGAATAAAAAATTTCCCTGATTTTTGTCCTCGTAATTATCATTGAACATTTAAATATTGCTACCTAGGACAGTTTTAACCTACTGACATATAGAAAATATACAAGTTGAACCTAATTTATAGTGGCGGGCCCCGCCTATATTCATCTTTCGTTTCCAAAGCACAAATAAGATAAGAGTATTTCTAAATGAAAAACATCTAGCCATTTTAAAAAAATAAATAAATAAATAAAACGTATGATTCTTACTTGTCAATGCAATTTTAAACGAAACATTTTTCTGATGATGCATGATTCTTACTTGTCAATACAGACCAACAACAAAATGTAAATTGAACAGTTTTTCCGTGAAATGTATGGTTGTTATCATTTTCTCTCCTAAATGAGACCACTTGAACTTATCCAATTAATCAGGGGTGAAGCTAGAAATACGAACTATTAGGATCAGATACAAACTGTTAACGTCAAATATATATATGAGGATCAATCAATCATATAATTTTTTTTACAGAAAATAAGAGTCCATTTAAAATTTAAAATCTCAAACATATCTACTCTTTAATTATTCTGCATATCTAATTTTTAATTATACTTGTGCTAAAGAAAAAAATATATAATTTTGGGAAATAAATCTGCTGTGATTCTAAAGAATCGCAGGCTCCCTGCAATTCAATATCTCACCATTAATTTTTTTTGGAACGTAGGAATCTCAAGAGCAGTTATCTTTTCTGCACGAATCTCAAAGCAAATGAAAAGGTGGATGTAGAATCGCAGCAGATTTGGTTCCATAATTTTGAATGGCGGGTCCAGCTTGTTTCTCATCTTTCTTTTCCGAGAAAGCTAACTCAGTTGAAGAGCATTGACTTGCGGTTGCGGGTCTTCTAAGTATCTTGTTTCTCATCTTTATTCTCCGAGAAAGCAACTCAGTTGGGAGCATTGACTCGCTGGTCTTCTAAGTATATTAATTAACTGAAATAATATATTTTTCACATTCTTTTATTCAACTTTATAATTAATTACTTTTGTTATTGTTTCCCACAAAGTTTGTACGTGCTGTTATAATCTAAATAGGCTATATACGAACATCTGTGCAATATGCTTATATATATGATAGTCGTTAAATTATCTATTCACTTTTTTTTTAATAATTTTAGTAATGTTATATATATGATAGTCGTTAAATTATCTATCCACTTTTTTTTGAATGATTTTTATTAATGGTGTGCTTCAGAAACAAGCTCTGTAATTAAAAAAAAAAAAGGAACGGAAGGAAACAGTTTACCTCCGTTACATTTTTATTTGGAGGTGTACAAATTAATCACTTTTCTATATGTGATTCATCTTCTGTCCCTTTTTTCCTTCTCCGTTCTCTCTCATTTTTTTAAGCGAGAATTTCTAGTATGTCCATGTACAATTTCATAAATAGTTGATTTCTAGTATGTTTTGACCACCTCAATGTAGGGCGGTTGCCTATGATTTTTTTTTAGATAGATTGTTTAGTATGTACAGAATGATTTTGGTCTCATTGTTTTTATGATTTTTTTTTCTCTTTTTTGGATACTCATATTGTATGGTCTGTGTGTGATAAAAGAAATATAATATTTTTTCACGTCATCAATATGTATCTTTCTGTTATAATGCATCTTTATCTATTTTTTGTAAGTCATTTCTCTCATTTCTAAATTACATGTATTTATCTAAGACATCTCTCGTAAACAGGCGAGGTTAGGACAAGGGGTAACGCAAGAGAGACAATATCTTCACTAAGAAGGCAAAACTTCAAATAGCCATAAAATGGTGCTTGAGTGTCCGATTTCAGGAAATTATCACTTTTCACAAAGCTTGTGAGAAGATGCATGTGTCGGTTATGACTATGCCGTTTTTCAAATTTTAGAATTGCCAAAAATCAAAGAAAAAAGTTTCAAAACTTGAGTTGAAGTTTTCGGTTTTTTTGTCACTTATAGTCATTTAGTTTGTTGTTTTCATTTTAAGTTGCTCAGTAAATTGGTTATATATTCAATTTGTAGAATATCAATTTTTATTATTTTTTATGATTTACGAAAGATGACATGAAATAACTTAAAAATAAATTTTTTTGTAAATATATTATTAAAGATAACAAGAATATATTTTCTTGTTACATAAATTATATAAAATACACTTGAACTACACTGGAGATCAATATATATACTGGAAGTGATTTGAATTAACTAGCCGATCTACATTGTACGTATCGAATTCGCTGCAGAAAAATGCTTCAAGTAAATTATTATTGACAACATTTTATAGTCATAAACTCATATATGATAATATGATAGATTAAATTACGGTTTTTGTATAAACAATAATTTATTTATTTATTTATTCCATTTTGGTTTTTGAAAATTTCAAAATTATTGTACTATATAGATTATAGACTTAATTTACATGATGATGCGCATGAAGGCATATATTAATATCCTTTCCGTCAATGTAAATAATGTGAATGCTGAGATTGACAATTAAACAATCTTATATGTACTAATTAAAAACATGGTTTTCGCCCTTGCCGTGGACCCAAAACCTTCTTTCTAATTTCATCTATTTTAGTGTTATCAAATCAACATGCCAATATTATCATTAGAGTGAGTCTATGGTACTATGCATATTACGATTTGTTACCGTGTTACGACTCTATATTCGAGTTTTCAAATCCTAACGGTTGATCCAAACCGTTCATCTTGTTCTCCATATTAATATGTGTTTGGAGATCAAATTTTATATTTTTTGAATTTTTTTTACTATTTTTTTAGATTTATTGAAAATTACTGTTTTTGAATGGTCCAGAATTTTCAAATCAAGTGATTTCTAAATATCTAAAAAAATAGTAAAAAAATTTCAAAAAATGTAAAATTTGGTCTCCAAACACATTAATATGGAGAACAAGATGAACAGTTCGGATCAACCGTTAGAATTTGAAAACTCAAATATAGAGCCGTAACACGGTAACAACCCATAATATGCATAGTACCATGGACTCACTCTTATCATTATATATATAATTATCTTCAATCCGCTTTTTAAACTATTGTCTGTCTGGGAAACAACAGGATAAAATTTACAAAAAAATAAGTACCAAATGAATGAAAGATAATATCGTAATTTGTAAGGACCTTTCTAATAATTTACTCAAAATGATCCTATTAATATCACTAGCAAGTAGCAACAATTTCTTTCCCTCAGCAAGATAAAGAAGAGCGCCAGTGATGGAGCTAAGCATTAGAAAGTTGCTAATAACTCAAGTAACAAAATCCTCGGAGGATCTCAAACCAAACATCCTTGAATTTTTTAAAGAAAAACTAACTCTCCTTCTCCACTTCATTACCACCACCTTCACCAATTTATCCGAAAAACTCGACGAGCTCTTCCCGCCCGAGACCCGATCGGAGACATTACATCATTGGGTCCTCATAGCACTCACCGCTGTCCTCCCGATTGCACTGGTTGCTTATATGGTTTTCTGTTGTTGCCGCTGCTGCTGCAGATGCTCAGGCCGGAACCGTAGTTTCTCAAGGATGATGAAAGCCCCAGGAAGAGGTGGGGCCCGCATGCCAAGAGCAAACTTTGAGGCTAACCCGCGAGATTACTTCATCAATCTCCGTGCTGACAAGCCTCTCGCTTACTAGAGACCTCGTATTGTCATCGTTGTTATAAAATTGTCGCCATGGATTTCAATTATGTACCTACCTAGTTATGTTCTGAAAATTTGTAGCCCAGTGCGTTTGTTATGTGTTTCTACTTTCTAATTATGTACTTTGTTTGCTGAAATTATTGTTGAAGATTGTAGCACAGTGCGTTTGTTTGCTAAATTTTCGTCTTCCTCTTTATATTGATGGCAACAAACAGTTCAAACTACTTAATTTGTTTTCCGAAAATGTGGAGCAAATGTCAATATGAGCCATTTTCAGCAACAATATTCATGGTTTATTATTGGAGAATATTTTAAAAAAATAACCCTAAATTTTACTTTGGATAGGGGTATCAGGGCATGTACTGGTTACTGTTGATTACCAGACTTTGCTTCGAAAATAAATCTGTTGCCCTACAATCCTTCAATTCCAAATCACTCCCTTCATTTGTTTAGAGATTTGTACATAAAAGGTAATTCCTCCTTGAGATTTGTGTATTTTAGAATTTCTAAACAAATTAAGGGAGGGTAGATGTAGTGTGGAAAAAACGTGCCATACTATACTGTGATTTTGATCTCGTGCCGTGTGGTGTCGTGATTAAAATGTCAAGGGTGGTCACAGGACGCGAGTCACGCCGTGACTGATTATGTTTCTCACACTTAACTATTTTTCATAATTAAAGTTAGTTTATTCATGATTTCTCATTCGATGGTTCTAATTATACGTGATTATGTGCCGTGTCGTGACCAAAATGTCAAGAGATAATTACAGCACGCGACACGTGAATTACAACACGAAATAGTAACACATACCGTACTATTCTGTACCATTCCGTAACAGAATCGACTCCCTATTCCATTTTTTTGCACACTAGGTGGTAGTGATTGGTAAACGGACCGGGCCGGGCGGTCCGGGCAAAACCCGGGCACGGGAACGAGTAGCCACGGGCACGGGCACGAGTAACCACGAGCACGGGCGTCACGGGCACACGGGTACAATGGGCCGGGCGTCACGGGTTTTTTTTTCAAAAATCCTGCCCTGCCCGTTTAATACCCGTGCCCGTCACGGGTTCGGGGGCAGGACGGTCCGGGTACCGGGGGCCGGGCGGTCCGGTCCGGTCTGGGTCCGGACCGGTTTTTTTTTTCTGTTTTTTGTTTCTGTTTTTTCTATTCTGGTTTTTTTCTTCTGTTTTTTTTTCGGTTTTTTTGTTCTGTTTTTTTTTGTTCTGTTTTTTTGTTCTGTTTTTTTGGTTCTGTTCTTTTGGTTCTGTTTTGTTTTCTGTTTTTTTTCCTGTTTGTTGTTTCTGTTTTTTTTCAGCTTTTCGGTTCTATTTTTTTTTCTTTTTTTTTCATTTTTTTGTTTTTTTTTGTTTTTTTTTTCTGTTTTATTTTGCTGTTTTTTTTTTGCTTTTCTTTTGCTGTTTTATTTTGCTGTTTTTTTTACTGTTTTTTCTTGCTGTTATTTTTTTCTGTTATTTTTTTTAAAACCAATAAATTATAAATATAAATTCATACCAATTTAAACTCATTTGACATGGTTGTATATTTGAATAAAACAGAATTTAAAAATCAGAAATAAAAATAACAGAAAAAAAAAAACTGAATTAAAAAAAAACAGAATTAATAAAACAGAAATAAAAAAAAACATATTTTATTAACCTATTAAAAATAAATCCGAATTTCAAAAATAATATCTAACCTATTCAAAACAAATCAAAGTGCTTCACATATTCAAAAAAATAAATATAACATCCTTTATTTACCTATTAAAAATAAATCTGAATTTCAAAAATAAAATCTAACCTATTCAAAACAAATCTAATTACTTCACATATTCAAAAAAATAAATCTAACATCCTTTGTTAACCTATTAAAAATAAATCCAAATTTCAAAAATAAAATCTAACCTATTCAAAACAAATCAAAGTGCTTCACATATTCAAAAAAATAAATATAACATCCTTTGTTTACCTATTAAAAATAAATCCGAATTTCAAAAATAAAATCTAACCTATTCAAAACAAATCTAATTACTTCACATATTCAAAAAAATAAATCTAACATCCTTTATTAACCTATTAAAAATAAATCTGAATTTCAAAAATAAAATCTAACCTATTCAAAACAAATCAAAGTGCTTCACATATTAAAAAAAATAAATATAACATCCTTTGTTTACCTATTAAAAATAAATCTGAATTTCAAAAATAAAATCTAACCTATTCAAAACAAATCTAATTACTTCACATATTCAAAAAAATAAATCTAACATCCTTTATTAACCTATTAAAAATAAATCCGTATTTCAAAAATAAAATCTAACCTATTCGAAACAAATCTAACTACTTCACATATTCAAAAAAATAAATCTAACATCTTTTATTAACCTATTAAAAATAGATCCGAATTTCAAAAATAAAATCTAACATATTCAAAAGAAATCAAATTGCTTCACATATTCAAAAAAATAAATCTAACATCCTTTATTAACCTATTAAAAATAAATCCGAATTTCAAAAATAAAATCTAACTTATTTAAAACAAATCTAACTACTTCACATATTCAAAAAAATAAATCTAACATCTTTTATTAACCTATTAAAAATAAAATCTAAGCTATTCAAAACAAATCAATGTGCTTCACATATTCAAAAAAATAAATATAACATCTTTTATTTACCTATTAAAAATAAATCCGAATTTCAAAAATAAAATCTAACATATTCAAAACAAATCTAAGTACTTCACATTTAAAAAAAAAAATCTAACATCCTTTATTAACCTATTAAAAATAAATCCGAATTTCAAAAATAAAATCTAACCTATTCAAAACAAATCAAATTGCTTCACATATTCAAAAAAATAAATCTAACATCTTTTATTAACCTATTAAAAATAAATCCAAATTTCAAAAATAAAATCTAACATATTCAAAACAAATCAAATTGCTTCACATATTCAAAAAAATAAATCTAACATCCTTTATTAACCTATTAAAAATAAATCCGAATTTCAAAAATAAAATCTAACCTATTCAAAACAAATCTAACTACTTCACATATTCAAAAAAAATAAATCTAACATCTTTTATTAACCTATTAAAAATAAATCCGAATTTCAAAAATAAAATCTAATCTTTTCAAAACAAATCAAATTACTTCACATATTCAAAAAAATAAAGCTAACATCTTTCATTAACCTATTAAAAATAAATCCGAATTTCAAAAATAAAATCTAACATATTCAAAACAAATCTAATTACTACACATCTAACAAATCTAACATAAACTGAATAAATCTAACAAATCTAACATAAAATAAATCTTACAAATCTAATTATTTAACAAATTTAATAAATCTAACATTCAATAAATATAACAAATCTAATTACTTAACATTCAATAAATATAACATAAACTAAATCTAACATTCAATTTAAATTCTAAATTTTTTCTACAAAAATAAATCTAACGTCAAATTTAATTTTTAAATTACTCTACACAAATATATCTAACATTCAATATTTCAATCTAACAAAATTTAATCTAGCAAAATTTAATCTAACAAAAATTAATGTTACCTTTTAATTTCGCGGGAAAATCTTCGAGAATACCTTCGTAATTCCGCTTCCGTTTGCGTATTTGTTAAATTAACAACTATTTTTTTTTAACAATAAAATTAAAATTGGAAAATAATAAAAATATTGAGGATATTGAGATTGAGAGAATGAGAGATGAAAATATTGAGAGAGATGTGAAAATTTGTAAGGAATGGGTGTATATTTATAGAATTTTGTTTGGAGGGATTAAAATTTGAATTTAAAAAAAAAAAAAAAATTGGGTAGGGGTCCGGGTAGAAAGTGGGGACGCGGGGCATGGGGGGAATGGGAGGAGAATTTGAGTTTAAAATTTGAATTTTAGACCAAAAGTTAAAAAAAAAAAAATTTCTGCCACGGTCTCACGGGCAGGGACGGTCACGGGCACGGGCACACGGGCTCACGGGCACGGGCGTCACGGATACGGATTACGGGTACGGAGGTCCGAATTCTCACGGGCATTTTTCCAAAAAACCGGGTCCTACCCGTTTAATACCCGTACCCGTGTGCCCGTGTGCCCGTGTGCCCGTGTACCCGTGCATACCCGTGGTACGGGCACGATCACGGACGGACCGGTCCGAGTTAAATCCCCGGAGATATTTACCAATCACTACTAGGTGGATGAGTGGGTCACAAACCCACTGTTTCGGAAAAGAATAAAAAAATCGCTGATTTTTGTCCTCGTAGTCGTAATTATCAGGGAACATTTAAATATTACTACCTAGGACAGGTTTTTTTTTTTTATTGAAAACCCTTAGGTACCTAGGACAGGTTGAACCTACAGAAATATAGAAAATAGAAAAGTTGAACCTAGTTTATAGTGGCGGGTCCCGCCTATATTCATCGTTCGTTTCCAAAGCACAAACTAACAAGTAGAGCAAGCAGTCCCCTTCACGGTGGAACGCTATTTTTTGTGGAGTTTTTCTGTACGGAACTGTACAAAATTTTTAATTTAGTCTGTTTATTTCGAATCGAACTGATTAAATTAAGGCTTTATCAAATTTTGAGTTTTTTTTTTAAATTCAGGTAAGATTTAATATGATCCGTCTGATTCGAAATAAACGGATCAGATTAAAAGCTCCGCACATAATACTTTCCCACTTCATGGTCTCCACTCGAAGTCTGTCTTAATTAACAGAGCTATATATTATATATATATAGTGAAGCATGAGAAATGAATTCCTGTGTACCGCTACGATATTATCTTTTTTCGTAGCATGAGAAATGAATTCATTGTTAAAAAAGAGATGAATATAAACGATTGTGATTTGAAATAATTTTTTAATCGGAATTTATTTACTAGTTAGAAAAAAATCATTTTCAAGATAAGAAAAGTCATCCATTATATTTATTGAATTTACAGAAATTGTTATTGTCAGGATTTCATAAAAGAGAGAAAGGAATAATCAATTGAAAATGATAAAGGTTTATAGAAAGCAACTCAATATCTCGTCCAAGCTCACGTTGCGGAGAAGAGAGATTAATTTCATCCAAAAGCCAAGTTAGATTTTCGAATTATGTGATTAACGTGTCAAATATATATGAGGATCAATTATATTAAAAAAATTTAGTGGTTAATAATGATCAATTTTACAAAATTATAACATTTTACTCTAAATAATATTAAGAAACATAGATAAATACAATTTTTTTTAAAAAAATTTGTGATCAATTAACCTCCGTACTAGGTGGAGAGACAAAAGAGAGAGAATAGATAGATTTCTTACTATAAATCTCACCAAAAATCTTCGTTTGGCTGAGATTTTTTTACGCGACTTGAAAGTCAAAAAGTTATGGAATCAATTCTTCTATCGCTTCTCCTTTGCTTCTGATCACTTGTGTGTGATATGAAATTCTAATTCATTTTGCGTTTGGCGTTCTCTTTCCTCTTCCTAATCAGTGTTTATCTTTTAGTGGTGTGTCAAAAATCCAAACATCATACGTTTTGATATGGAAAAATCACGTCTTCAGAGTTATTTAATTATTAATATTAAAAAATGTTAATTGTAGTATAATTTGTACCGATTTCTGTATGATATATAATACTTTACAATTTTACTTTTTATATTTAAGAAATTTGACATTGATTATACTAATATGCATTAATATTCGGTCCTTAATTATTACTAATATGCATTAATTTGACAATTTTACTAATATGCATTAATATTCGGTCCTTAATTATTACTATTTGTTTATTAGTTTTCGTCTTATCGTAGAAAGAAACAAAAGGCCATAGCTCATATATAGTGCTAAGTAGGCCTAACAAATCTTTCGGTAAAGATATTAAGAAAGTTAGCAGAGCGAGTCACTATGCATATTACGATTTGTTACCGTGTTACGGCTCTATATTTGAGTTTTCAAATTCTAACAGTCGATCCAAACTGTTCATCTTGTTCTCCATATTAAAATGTATTTGGAGACTAAATTTTACATTTTTTGAAAAAAAATTACTATTGTTTTAGATTTATTAAAAATCACTGTTTTTATATAGTCCAGAATTTTCAAATCAAGTGATTTTTTAAATATCTAAAAAAATAGTAAAAAAATTTCAAAAAATGTAAAATTTGGTCTCCAAACACATATTAATATGGGGAACAAGATGAACGGTTCGGATCGACCGTTAGGATTTGAAAACTCTAATATAGAGCCGTAGCACGGTAACAACCCGTGATATGCATAGTACCATAGACTCACTCAAGTTAGTATCAGTTACATATTTATTTTATTTTTTCTTTATTAGTGATGCGATGCATGAAGAAAAAATAACTCTGTCAAGATCTCCATCTTAATTTTTCTTTAATTGTACTGCCAAAAAATAGAAGTGCATGACTGTTTTAATTCATGCAACATATGAATAATAAAGTTAAAACAACGCTGCATGAATAAAAAAAACTGCTATGTTAAAATGTTTACACTAAAATAGGCTTGCCAAACCTTGCAAATTGATACTGGTTAAAGAACTAGAAAGTGGGGTAGTGGTAGTTCAATTATTATGCGTTGCTCCTGATTAAAGAAACCAAAAGACGTGGAGCGCACAAAAGAGTAAAATAGATTTCAGGTAGGGTCTTTAGAGTGTAAAAACAAATAAATGGAAACAAAGATCATGAGCAGAAAGAAGACATCTTCCCGCGTATTAAATCTATAAAAGGTTTAAAATTTTCTATCGGTTAAATAATAAAAGTTTAACAAAACAAAATTATATGAAGCGTAAATTGATTTTCCTGACCGTGTCCTTGTGAAGTGGGACCATATGTATGCAAAAACCTCTGTTTTAAAAGACAAAAAAAAATTTTACTTCTATAATTTGTATTCTTCTATTAGGTTACGAAGAAACTCAATAACACATAATATGATTTGTGTTCCTTGTTATTTACAGGTTCTTATTGGAAAAATGAAAAGAAGAAATAACGAATGTAAAAAGGAAAATTATTAAAAAGTAAATTTAATAGCTAAAAGGATTTAAAGTAAAGAATAAAGAAACTACGAAAGGAAAAGGGAGATTAAAGTTGAAAAAAGGAATGTCAGGGGAAGGCAAAGAAGATTCTAACTAATGGATGTCATGCTTTCATCCCCTGTAAAAGGAGGCTGCTTTACTGTTTTACTGGTAGCAGAACCAGCTTATGTATACCCTCTTTATTTCCGCTGCGATTTCACTCGTTGTTTCTCATCAGTAAATATTGTCAGCATCTTTCATGCCAAATAACAAAGGCCGTTGTCATTTGTATCTTTCAAACCACTTGATGTTTCGGTTCAGTGATTGCTTGAGTCTACTCTCCTGTTGCAATGTACTGACATAATGGCATTCTGAACTGCATTTGTAATGCATATTTATTATGATCCATCGCTTTTGACGGAGATTTATCTATTGTGGGGATCTTACTTCTCAACATCAGCCAAGTGAAAACAGTAATTCTTTTAAACAGAATTTTTTAATTTTTTTAATTTTTTTGTATTAAAATATTAGAAATATTGAATATATTTCTTTGAAAATAGATGAAATATAATATAGTTTGATTTATTAGAAAGACTGCAACAAATAACCCGGATCAATATTTTTCAGATCGGATTTTTCACGGCTGTAAGAAAAATTAATATATTTTTTTATGTGTAATTGGAAAAAAAGATGCTTAGATTCTGAGCGGCCATTTTTTTTAATACCCAAAAAAAAAGAAAATTACAAAAATAACTTATTTTTTGGATTTTTTCCATATATGCCCTAACCGCCCGGGCGGTTCATGCCATTACCAAACCGCCCATATAATGGGCGGTCCACTTTTTTTTTTTAAACAGAAATTATTTTTTTTTGTATTAAAATATTAGAAATATTGAATATATTTCTTTAAAAATAGATGCAGTGCAATATAATTTGATTTATTAGAAAGACTACAACAAATAACCCGGATCAATATTTTTCAGGCCGGATTTTTCGCGGCTGTAAGAAAAATTAATATATTTCTTTATGTGTTATTGGACAAAAATAAAAATGCGTAGATTCCGAGTTATTGATCCCGGTTCAAAAGTCACTTCTATGTAATCTAGAAAATATTATGATCCTTCTAGGACATTTAATTTATAAAAAGTTGTATCTATTTTGAGAATTATTTTTGAATAACAATTATTAAATAACTTAAAGTTTTTATTTTTTTTTCAAAAATAGATACAACTTTTTATCAATTAAATGTCTTAGAAGGATCATAATATTTTCTAGATTACATAGAAGTGACTTTTGAATCGGGATCAATAACTCAGAATCTACGCATTTTTATTTTTGTCCAATAACACATAAAGAAATATATTAATTTTTCTTACAGCCGCAAAAAATCCGGACTGAAAAATATTGATCCGGATTATTTGTTGTAGTTTTTCTAATAAATCAAATTATATTGTATTCCATCTTTTTTAAAGAAATATATTCAATATTTCTCATATTTTAATACAAAAAATAAAAAAAAATTGTTTAAAAAAAACATTTCAAAAAAATAATAATAAAATATAACCCTAGAACCGCCCAAGCCACGGGCGGTTCATTTTTTTTTTTAATTTTTTTTTAAACAAATTTTTTTTGTATTAAAATATTAGAAATATTGAATATATTTCTTTAAAAATAGATGGAATACAATATAATTTGAGTTATTAGAAAAACTACAACAAATAACCCGGATCAATATTTTTCAGTCCGGATTTTTAGCGGCTGTAAGAAAAATTAATATATTTCTTTATGTGTTATTGGACAAAAATAAAAATGCGTAGATTCTGAGTTATTGATCCCGATTCAAAAGTCACTTCTATGTAATCTAGAAAATATTATGATCCTTCTAGGACATTTAATTTATAAAAAGTTTTATCTATTTTTGAACAAAAAATAAAAACTTTAAGTTATTTAATAATTGTTATTCAAAAAGAATTCTCAAAATAGATACAACTTTTTATAAATTAAATGTTCTAGAAGGATCATAATATTTTCTAGATTACATAGAAGTGACTTTTGAACCGGGATCAATAACTCGGAATCTACGCATTTTTATTTTTGTCCAATAACACATAAAGAAATATATTAATTTTTCTTACAACCGCGAAAAATCCGGCCTGAAAAATATTGATCCGGGTTATTTGTTGTAGTCTTTCTAATAAATCAAATTATATTGTATTTCATCTATTTTTAAAGAAATATATTCAATATTTCTAAACAAATTAAGGGAGGGTAGATGTAGTGTGGAAAAAACGTGCCATACTATACTGTGATTTTGATCTCGTGCCGTGTGGTGTCGTGATTAAAATGTCAAGGGTGGTCACAGGACGCGAGTCACGCCGTGACTGATTATGTTTCTCACACTTAACTATTTTTCATAATTAAAGTTAGTTTATTCATGATTTCTCATTCGATGGTTCTAATTATACGTGATTATGTGCCGTGTCGTGACCAAAATGTCAAGAGATAATTACAGCACGCGACACGTGAATTACAACACGAAATAGTAACACATACCGTACTATTCTGTACCATTCCGTAACAGAATCGACTCCCTATTCCATTTTTTTGCACACTAGGTGGTAGTGATTGGTAAACGGACCGGGCCGGGCGGTCCGGGCAAAACCCGGGCACGGGAACGAGTAGCCACGGGCACGGGCACGAGTAACCACGAGCACGGGCGTCACGGGCACACGGGTACAATGGGCCGGGCGTCACGGGTTTTTTTTTCAAAAATCCTGCCCTGCCCGTTTAATACCCGTGCCCGTCACGGGTTCGGGGGCAGGACGGTCCGGGTACCGGGGGCCGGGCGGTCCGGTCCGGTCTGGGTCCGGACCGGTTTTTTTTTTCTGTTTTTTGTTTCTGTTTTTTCTATTCTGGTTTTTTTCTTCTGTTTTTTTTTCGGTTTTTTTGTTCTGTTTTTTTTTGTTCTGTTTTTTTGTTCTGTTTTTTTGGTTCTGTTCTTTTGGTTCTGTTTTTTTTTCTGTTTTTTTTCCTGTTTGTTGTTTCTGTTTTTTTTCAGCTTTTCGGTTCTATTTTTTTTTCTTTTTTTTTCATTTTTTTGTTCTTTTTTTGTTTTTTTTTTCTGTTTTATTTTGCTGTTTTTTTTTTGCTTTTCTTTTGCTGTTTTATTTTGCTGTTTTTTTTACTGTTTTTTCTTGCTGTTATTTTTTTCTGTTATTTTTTTTAAAACCAATAAATTATAAATATAAATTCATACCAATTTAAACTCATTTGACATGGTTGTATATTTGAATAAAACAGAATTTAAAAATCAGAAATAAAAATAACAGAAAAAAAAAAACTGAATTAAAAAAAAACAGAATTAATAAAACAGAAATAAAAAAAAACATATTTTATTAACCTATTAAAAATAAATCCGAATTTCAAAAATAATATCTAACCTATTCAAAACAAATCAAAGTGCT
Organism: Carex pumila; assembly: GCA_033356055.1. Taxonomy (NCBI): domain Eukaryota; kingdom Viridiplantae; phylum Streptophyta; class Magnoliopsida; order Poales; family Cyperaceae; genus Carex; species Carex pumila. The sequence goes on from JARJHM010000590.1 coordinate 25,882, forward strand.
TCACATATTCAAAAAAATAAATATAACATCCTTTATTTACCTATTAAAAATAAATCTGAATTTCAAAAATAAAATCTAACCTATTCAAAACAAATCTAATTACTTCACATATTCAAAAAAATAAATCTAACATCCTTTGTTAACCTATTAAAAATAAATCCGAATTTCAAAAATAAAATCTAACCTATTCAAAACAAATCAAAGTGCTTCACATATTCAAAAAAATAAATATAACATCCTTTGTTTACCTATTAAAAATAAATCCGAATTTCAAAAATAAAATCTAACCTATTCAAAACAAATCTAATTACTTCACATATTCAAAAAAATAAATCTAACATCCTTTATTAACCTATTAAAAATAAATCTGAATTTCAAAAATAAAATCTAACCTATTCAAAACAAATCAAAGTGCTTCACATATTAAAAAAAATAAATATAACATCCTTTGTTTACCTATTAAAAATAAATCTGAATTTCAAAAATAAAATCTAACCTATTCAAAACAAATCTAATTACTTCACATATTCAAAAAAATAAATCTAACATCCTTTATTAACCTATTAAAAATAAATCCGTATTTCAAAAATAAAATCTAACCTATTCGAAACAAATCTAACTACTTCACATATTCAAAAAAATAAATCTAACATCTTTTATTAACCTATTAAAAATAGATCCGAATTTCAAAAATAAAATCTAACATATTCAAAAGAAATCAAATTGCTTCACATATTCAAAAAAATAAATCTAACATCCTTTATTAACCTATTAAAAATAAATCCGAATTTCAAAAATAAAATCTAACTTATTTAAAACAAATCTAACTACTTCACATATTCAAAAAAATAAATCTAACATCTTTTATTAACCTATTAAAAATAAAATCTAAGCTATTCAAAACAAATCAATGTGCTTCACATATTCAAAAAAATAAATATAACATCTTTTATTTACCTATTAAAAATAAATCCGAATTTCAAAAATAAAATCTAACATATTCAAAACAAATCTAAGTACTTCACATTTAAAAAAAAAAATCTAACATCCTTTATTAACCTATTAAAAATAAATCCGAATTTCAAAAATAAAATCTAACCTATTCAAAACAAATCAAATTGCTTCACATATTCAAAAAAATAAATCTAACATCTTTTATTAACCTATTAAAAATAAATCCAAATTTCAAAAATAAAATCTAACATATTCAAAACAAATCAAATTGCTTCACATATTCAAAAAAATAAATCTAACATCCTTTATTAACCTATTAAAAATAAATCCGAATTTCAAAAATAAAATCTAACCTATTCAAAACAAATCTAACTACTTCACATATTCAAAAAAAATAAATCTAACATCTTTTATTAACCTATTAAAAATAAATCCGAATTTCAAAAATAAAATCTAATCTTTTCAAAACAAATCAAATTACTTCACATATTCAAAAAAATAAAGCTAACATCTTTCATTAACCTATTAAAAATAAATCCGAATTTCAAAAATAAAATCTAACATATTCAAAACAAATCTAATTACTACACATCTAACAAATCTAACATAAACTGAATAAATCTAACAAATCTAACATAAAATAAATCTTACAAATCTAATTATTTAACAAATTTAATAAATCTAACATTCAATAAATATAACAAATCTAATTACTTAACATTCAATAAATATAACATAAACTAAATCTAACATTCAATTTAAATTCTAAATTTTTTCTACAAAAATAAATCTAACGTCAAATTTAATTTTTAAATTACTCTACACAAATATATCTAACATTCAATATTTCAATCTAACAAAATTTAATCTAGCAAAATTTAATCTAACAAAAATTAATGTTACCTTTTAATTTCGCGGGAAAATCTTCGAGAATACCTTCGTAATTCCGCTTCCGTTTGCGTATTTGTTAAATTAACAACTATTTTTTTTTAACAATAAAATTAAAATTGGAAAATAATAAAAATATTGAGGATATTGAGATTGAGAGAATGAGAGATGAAAATATTGAGAGAGATGTGAAAATTTGTAAGGAATGGGTGTATATTTATAGAATTTTGTTTGGAGGGAATAAAATTTGAATTTAAAAAAAAAAAAAATTGGGTAGGGGTCCGGGTAGAAAGTGGGGACGCGGGGCATGGGGGGAATGGGAGGAGAATTTGAGTTTAAAATTTGAATTTTAGACCAAAAGTTAAAAAAAAAAAAAAATTTCTGCCACGGTCTCACGGGCAGGGACGGTCACGGGCACGGGCACACGGGCTCACGGGCACGGGCGTCACGGATACGGATTACGGGTACGGAGGTCCGAATTCTCACTGGCATTTTTCCAAAAAACCGGATCCTACCCGTTTAATACCCGTACCCGTGTGCCCGTGTGCCCGTGTGCCCGTGTGCCCGTGTACCCGTGCATACCCGTGGTACGGGCACGATCACGGACGGACCGGTCCGAGTTAAATCCCCGGAGATATTTACCAATCACTACTAGGTGGATGAGTGGGTCACAAACCCACTGTTTCGGAAAAGAATAAAAAAATCGCTGATTTTTGTCCTCGTAGTCGTAATTATCAGGGAACATTTAAATATTACTACCTAGGACAGGTTTTTTTTTTTATTGAAAACCCTTAGGTACCTAGGACAGGTTGAACCTACAGAAATATAGAAAATAGAAAAGTTGAACCTAGTTTATAGTGGCGGGTCCCGCCTATATTCATCGTTCGTTTCCAAAGCACAAACTAACAAGTAGAGCAAGCAGTCCCCTTCACGGTGGAACGCTATTTTTTGTGGAGTTTTTCCGTACGGAACTGTACAAAATTTTTAATTTAGTCTGTTTATTTCGAATCGAACTGATTAAATTAAGGCTTTATCAAATTTTGAGTTTTTTTTTTTAAATTCAGGTAAGATTTAATATGATCCGTCTGATTCGAAATAAACGGATCAGATTAAAAGCTCCGCACAGAATACTTTCCCACTTCATGGTCTCCACTCGAAGTCTGTCTTAATTAACAGAGCTATATATTATATATATATAGTGAAGCATGAGAAATGAATTCCTGTGTACCGCTACGATATTATCTTTTTTCGTAGCATGAGAAATGAATTCATTGTTAAAAAAGAGATGAATATAAACGATTGTGATTTGAAATAATTTTTTAATCGGAATTTATTTACTAGTTAGAAAAAAATCATTTTCAAGATAAGAAAAGTCATCCATTATATTTATTGAATTTACAGAAATTGTTATTGTCAGGATTTCATAAAAGAGAGAAAGGAATAATCAATTGAAAATGATAAAGGTTTATAGAAAGCAACTCAATATCTCGTCCAAGCTCACGTTGCGGAGAAGAGAGATTAATTTCATCCAAAAGCCAAGTTAGATTTTCGAATTATGTGATTAACGTGTCAAATATATATGAGGATCAATTATATTAAAAAAATTTAGTGGTTAATAATGATCAATTTTACAAAATTATAACATTTTACTCTAAATAATATTAAGAAACATAGATAAATACAATTTTTTTAAAAAAATTTGTGATCAATTAACCTCCGTACTAGGTGGAGAGACAAAAGAGAGAGAATAGATAGATTTCTTACTATAAATCTCACCAAAAATCTTCGTTTGGCTGAGATTTTTTTACGCGACTTGAAAGTCAAAAAGTTATGGAATCAATTCTTCTATCGCTTCTCCTTTGCTTCTGATCACTTGTGTGTGATATGAAATTCTAATTCATTTTGCGTTTGGCGTTCTCTTTCCTCTTCCTAATCAGTGTTTATCTTTTAGTGGTGTGTCAAAAATCCAAACATCATACGTTTTGATATGGAAAAATCACGTCTTCAGAGTTATTTAATTATTAATATTAAAAAATGTTAATTGTAGTATAATTTGTACCGATTTCTGTATGATATATAATACTTTACAATTTTACTTTTTATATTTAAGAAATTTGACATTGATTATACTAATATGCATTAATATTCGGTCCTTAATTATTACTAATATGCATTAATTTGACAATTTTACTAATATGCATTAATATTCGGTCCTTAATTATTACTATTTGTTTATTAGTTTTCGTCTTATCGTAGAAAGAAACAAAAGGCCATAGCTCATATATAGTGCTAAGTAGGCCTAACAAATCTTTCGGTAAAGATATTAAGAAAGTTAGCAGAGCGAGTCACTATGCATATTACGATTTGTTACCGTGTTACGGCTCTATATTTGAGTTTTCAAATTCTAACAGTCGATCCAAACTGTTCATCTTGTTCTCCATATTAAAATGTATTTGGAGACTAAATTTTACATTTTTTGAAAAAAAATTACTATTGTTTTAGATTTATTAAAAATCACTGTTTTTATATAGTCCAGAATTTTCAAATCAAGTGATTTTTTAAATATCTAAAAAAATAGTAAAAAAATTTCAAAAAATGTAAAATTTGGTCTCCAAACACATATTAATATGGGGAACAAGATGAACGGTTCGGATCGACCGTTAGGATTTGAAAACTCTAATATAGAGCCGTAGCACGGTAACAACCCGTGATATGCATAGTACCATAGACTCACTCAAGTTAGTATCAGTTACATATTTATTTTATTTTTTCTTTATTAGTGATGCGATGCATGAAGAAAAAATAACTCTGTCAAGATCTCCATCTTAATTTTTCTTTAATTGTACTGCCAAAAAATAGAAGTGCATGACTGTTTTAATTCATGCAACATATGAATAATAAAGTTAAAACAACGCTGCATGAATAAAAAAAACTGCTATGTTAAAATGTTTACACTAAAATAGGCTTGCCAAACCTTGCAAATTGATACTGGTTAAAGAACTAGAAAGTGGGGTAGTGGTAGTTCAATTATTATGCGTTGCTCCTGATTAAAGAAACCAAAAGACGTGGAGCGCACAAAAGAGTAAAATAGATTTCAGGTAGGGTCTTTAGAGTGTAAAAACAAATAAATGGAAACAAAGATCATGAGCAGAAAGAAGACATCTTCCCGCGTATTAAATCTATAAAAGGTTTAAAATTTTCTATCGGTTAAATAATAAAAGTTTAACAAAACAAAATTATATGAAGCGTAAATTGATTTTCCTGACCGTGTCCTTGTGAAGTGGGACCATATGTATGCAAAAACCTCTGTTTTAAAAGACAAAAAAAAATTTTACTTCTATAATTTGTATTCTTCTATTAGGTTACGAAGAAACTCAATAACACATAATATGATTTGTGTTCCTTGTTATTTACAGGTTCTTATTGGAAAAATGAAAAGAAGAAATAACGAATGTAAAAAGGAAAATTATTAAAAAGTAAATTTAATAGCTAAAAGGATTTAAAGTAAAGAATAAAGAAACTACGAAAGGAAAAGGGAGATTAAAGTTGAAAAAAGGAATGTCAGGGGAAGGCAAAGAAGATTCTAACTAATGGATGTCATGCTTTCATCCCCTGTAAAAGGAGGCTGCTTTACTGTTTTACTGGTAGCAGAACCAGCTTATGTATACCCTCTTTATTTCCGCTGCGATTTCACTCGTTGTTTCTCATCAGTAAATATTGTCAGCATCTTTCATGCCAAATAACAAAGGCCGTTGTCATTTGTATCTTTCAAACCACTTGATGTTTCGGTTCAGTGATTGCTTGAGTCTACTCTCCTGTTGCAATGTACTGACATAATGGCATTCTGAACTGCATTTGTAATGCATATTTATTATGATCCATCGCTTTTGACGGAGATTTATCTATTGTGGGGATCTTACTTCTCAACATCAGCCAAGTGAAAACAGTAATTCTTCTTGGAGCTCTAATTTTCCAGATGGCCTGTATTTCACCATCATAGCCCTATAGAAGGACTTTACAGTATACATTTCATCCTTCTCTGCACATATACCAGTACGGTACAGTATTGATACTCTGAACTACCAGTCTGATTTTTGCCTTTAGGGAATATCATCTGAAAATTATGTGTTATAACAAATCAGCGGATCCAGTTTTGGTATCTAACTTGTTGGGTATCCCATTTGTTTTGGGGACATCAGTTATGTTATGTACATTGCTTAGTATTGATTATGTTTATATTTAATGTTGAAAATACCTTTTTTTCTTCATACCGATTTCGTCCCTGTTTGAATCTCTTCTAAGTTCCTGTTGCAAGTCACTAGTAGTAATATAAGTGCAAATGGAAACTGACATTGGTGCTTCCTTTTGAGATATAAAGATGGAGATTTAGCATTTCAAATTCCATTTTTTAATGTCCATCAAGAATCGCCATCTGATTTTGAACTCAGGCCGGAGCTACCACACACAATACGTTGTCTTTTGCCACTAGAATCACTAGATCAAAAACTGATTCTTGACATAGGTGCTTCTTATTTCTACCTTTTATGCTTCTTGTATTTCATTACTCGATGAATCTTAATTAGCCGACCATTAATGATGAAATACAAAATGAAAATTTTGAATTGACCCTGTAAGCTTGAAAATTTCTCATCTATTAATTTAAAACGCTCAGACATTTTTTTCTCAAGGCTTGAAAAAAAAAATGTGTTCGGTCATTTCAATTTCTTTTTATTTTAATATCTAAGTGCAAGCCCCTTTAACTTAATTTGTTTCATGCTCAAAATTGTCTACTCCCAATTTTGTAATCTCCGTGGAAGCTACGTTGTGTTATGCAGCATTAAATGGAAATGTTTTATTTTATATCAGTAGATTTAATTTAGATTTGTCTGCTGATTATTACAATAAAATTTGCGTGATATCAATTATTTTCTTTGACACTTTATTACCAAGTCAAGTCGCTCCCCACATATTAGTTTACCTAAAAAGTAATACATATAACAATAGTTTAGGGACGCATTATAATCTTATTTTACTTTGATAAAGCCAACTGACATGACACAAGTTGTTTAGACATCACCATCAGTCTCATTTGGAACTATGCAGGAAATTTCATATACCTCTTTATCTTGTTGTATCATATATTATTTAATGAAATTATGAAATTACTTCATTACATGCTTTGTCATATTTAATGAAATACCAATTTGTCAGATTTACTCGGATGGCCAATGATTTGGAGTAAAAGTTGCAAAAGAACAGAAATTTTTCATAGGGCAGCATAATTTTTTTTTCTCAAAAGTTTTGTACATCTTATTCAAAGTCAGGCCAAAACAATACGATGAGTATCAAAATCCGCACACACGGTAAATGGTTTAGATTCAGTAGCCATCTAAGTTTATTAAAATCAAAATCGGTTCGCACAAAGCTTAATGCAAATGAGATGGTGTAAACCTGAAGTTGGATAAAATTTGTCCAGATATGTAAGAAAAAAATATTTGTTGGATAAATGTTAATCAACGGGAACGTCTTGCAGTTAAGACTAATGGTTGAAAATCATTTCCTGATTTCCTCAATTTTAAAAACATGACAATTTACATAGTACACAAATTTTATTTGATAGTTCTCTCACATAAAGTAAAGTTTCGAACGTAATAGGTCCCATCAATGGCAGATTCCTAGGCTAACAGAGACTTGAATGTAGAAAATTTCTATGGTCCTGAAGAAATGGAGGTACATAAGCATGAATGATATGCGTGGCGTATGGGTCACAGTACTGGGCTGAAAAAATAAAATATGTATTTGGGCTACGAAAATAAAAAATGTTTTTGGGCTGCGAAATATGCGTGGTATATGGGTACAGTACATAGGCAAAGGCTTCTGGGCCTATATGGTCAAATTAATTTTCAAATTTTAAGAGCAAACTATCTGCTTGTACTGAGAGATTGGTTTTCTTTAAGCACTTGAATTGATAACTTTTTCAATCTGTATCCATGCAAAATAAATATTTTTGGAAGAATTATTTTAAATTTGGGAGTCAAAACAATTTAAGGAGAAAATATAATATGAACACACATATCTAAGGCTGTTTAATGCTCAAAATTAAACCTTCTCTTTTCGTAAAATTTGTGAAGAGTGTTTGAATTTGCATATCATTTAGTTAATACTACAATTATTACTTATTTACTATATATGCTGCTTTTTAGAATAAAATGTGCGCGTCATTTTCAAATTATTATGTGATAATAGCTTATTTGTTAGTCAATTTTTATTTCGAAAGTAGAAGCTATACATTTTGTAAAAAAAAAAAAAAATCTATAAAATAATTAAAACTATATTATATGTTGATAATCATGATTTTTTTTTTATATATTCAAATGCATTGAATACTTCCCTTCGAAGGGAAAACCAGGTATCCGTGAGATAATTTCTCGATGCTCTCTATGTTGTAATTTGAGCTTTTAAAATTTTGGCGGGGACGATTGGATAAAAGGTTGGATTGCGTGAACTAATTTAAAATTAAAAATAGTTTATTTTTAAATGTTTGAAAGAGACAAAATTAAAAAGATTCATTAATTTAAATTTTAATTGGGTTAATAAAATAACATGTTAATTTATAAAAGACAAATAAAAAATAGTCTATAATTGCTAATTCAAACACATTCAAATGCAGAATAATAATTCGAAATAATCGCTAATCCGAGTTAGCACTCCAAACGGATCAAAGGGTTTTCAAAATTTATATAAATATTAAAGGATCACTTGATTATTAAATTGGTCCGGATTTTCATCGGACGGTTCAGATCCAAACAGAAATTTTGAATTACTTCAGAGGATATGGACCCGTCTAAACTGAGCTGTTGTTTTCTCCGACAAATTTGTTCGAATTGAGAAACCTTCATCTTGTCATGCAGCATTATAAGGTAACCTTTTATTTTATATTGGTAGATTCAATTTAGATTAGACTACTTTATTAACCCAATAAAGTCGTTAACCAAATATTCGTTTACCTAAAATGCAATCCAAATATTAGGTTAGGCACGCATTATGGTCTTATTTTATTTTGATCCACCCAACTGATATGACATAAGTTGTTAAGAGTTCAGATTATCAGCTCCCCATTTGGAACTATGCAGGAAATTCCATATGCCTTTTACCTTGATCTATCATATATTATTTAATGGAGCTGCATTGCATGCTATTTTTTTTGGTAACTTTAATATCCTAAATTGGTCATGTTTACTCAGATGGTTAATGAATCTAGAGTAAAATTAACGTGATTAAATTAATTTATCATAATTATTAATATTAAACTGGATTTTACCTATTTGTTTAAAATTTTAAATGCTCCTTGACTTGTCCGTTGTACATAAAAAATATATATATTTTTTATTATTTATCATGTTGATTAAACTAATTGTTACATCTGTAAAAAAAAATAAATAAATAAATAAATTCGTAAAACGTTATAACGTTTTTAAAACGTTATGTAACGTTTTTCACTGTAAAACTTGATAAAAATGATAATTTTATGAATGCTGAATTCAATTAAAATGTCCTAACGTTTTCAGAAAACGTTATAATGTTTTATACATTAAATTATGCGTTTTATACACTATTCCCTACGTTTTTCATCAGTTGAATCGTTATAACGATTTACCAAAGCGTTATAACGTTTTATCTAACAATGTGAGGGTCTATTTAGCAAAATTCTGTGTCTTTTCCTCTCTCACTCCGTCCCTTCTCCCTGCCTCTTGTGTGTTCCGCCAAAGAAAGAAGAAAAGAGAGAGAGCTTCCCCTCTCTCTAAAACTCACCAAAACTCCCGTGAAATCAAAGGAAGGAGCGAGAAATTGGTTACTTCTCTCATCTAGCTCTCCCATTCGGTATTTCATTCTCTCCTCTTTTCCTCCAAAATTCGAATTTCACCATTGTTAAGGTTTTTCGTTTTAAACCCGAGATTTGTATTTGAATTGCTTGTGACTAGCTCCTTGAGCCTCCTTGGTTGTTTATGTGTCGATTCTTTTTCCGATTTCACCTCGATTTTGGATTCCCATTTCTAGGGTTTTTGGTACCAAATCCAAAATTTGGAAATGTTGTTGATCGATTAGGCTAATTCGACCAAATAGATTTGTAATCGGTAAACCTCTCTCTCAACCTTGACATAGAGCGATTTGACCAAATTAGGGTTTAATTAATCGGCAAATTGAATTGTTACGAGAACCAAAATAGTGAGACGGTAAAGAAATTGTTACCAAATTGGAATTGTATATGGTCTAGAGGACCCAAACGTGAATATGAGAATTGATAAGAGATGTTAAGTAATTAAGACCAATGAAGAAAAGGTTGACACTAAAATATATGAATTTCGTTAAGAAAAGTATAAAAAGATTAATACAACTCAAGTAAGCATTTGAACAAGGTTAAACCAAGGGTACATGTAATATAGGTATAGGCTCGGTCGAGCAAGACTTTGCGGGACAGTTCGAGATGACTGATCCATAACTAAGTAGTACGCTCGTCGTAATCAGGTGCGGGATTCTTGGACTTGTTTGATACTTTATTTTCAGGAATTAAACTGTTTATTCGTTTGTCATGTTGAATGCTTAATTGTTGCATACTTTGAAATTCATGTTGCATATTGATTCTCGTATAAATGAAAATGATTGAATTGTTTGGTTAAGGTAAATTGGCATGTTGGTATGGTTATTAATTGATTAGTTCTATTAATTATTCTATACGTGAATGGATCTGCAAGGCCGACCTGTTTAGGTGGCTGGATCAGGTGACGGTGACCTATCCGTTGATCTGTTTCTGAATTTGCCAGGCCGACCTGTTTAGGTGGCTAGATTCAGGTGACGCTGCTGACTTATGTGTTGATCTGTTTCTGAATTTGCCAGACCGACCTGTTTAGGTGGCTGGATTCAGGTAATACTACTGACTTATGCGTTGATCTGTTTTTGAATTTGCCAGACCGACCTATTTTGGTGGCTGGATTCAAGTGACGCTGCTGACTTATGCGTTGATCTGTTTCTGAATTTGCCAGACCGACCTGTTTAGGTGGCTGGATCAGGTGACGGTGACCTATCCGTTGATCTGTTTAATGAATTTTGCAAAGCTGATAGCTGATTTTGGTTCTATTTGAATTAAATTGTAAAGTTGAGCAGTATGGCTGACTTTGATTCCGTGTGATTGCATTTTTGTCAAGTTGACCTGTATAGGTGACTTGTAACCAGACCTTAGGAAATGGTTAAGCCGAACAGCTACAGATGGGTGTCAAATAAAGGGTCCAGCTCGATAGGCCATCTGTAGGTGCCAATAACCCTACAGATGTGGGTTTGATAAAGGGTCCAGCTCGAAAGAACATTTGTAATTGTTACAAGCCCTAATGAGTCGAGTTAAGCCAGCTACGTGTTTATTTTGAAATTCACCTTGGAAATTCTGTAAACTGTGATTCGGTTTATTACTTGTTGTCAAGCATATGCATTCCTTTTTATTATTATGAATATAAATTGATTTGAATTGCTATGATTTGGGTTTTATTTTTGAGTATGGAGTTTGATTGCAAGTCCAATAATCTAACTGTGGCAAATTTCGCACTAAGAATTTATTCTCACCCCCTCCCTTTGGGTTATTTTTAGGTTTATTACACGGATACAAAGAGACGATTCTGGATTTCGTTTGACAGCATAACCATGTGAAATTTTGGGATGTGGTTATTATGCAATGACATTATTGGTAATGCATATAAAAGATTCACTACCTTGCGTATATATATGTCTTAATAAATATACGCGGCAGGCTGTCATACCCGGGATTTGGGGTGTGACATTAATAGTTTAAATTATTAAAATAAGAATTGAAACATAAGACTAAAAATAAGCATATATGCAAGACACTCTGAGAAACATTTAATGCATATAAAAGAACATTTGGTTATTTTTTTTACAAAATTTTAATTTAAGAACTAATAATTAATAAAAATTATTATGTTATTGTTTAATTATTTTATTTAATTGTATAATAATTATTGATAAGTATGATTGTATTGGTATCAAGTATTTTAAAAGGAAAAATAAGATTTCTTATAACTATTCTCACTGTACAACTGAACACTAATTTTAACACATTTTCATAATTAATTCTGTGTGTCCATGTATTGATGGGTTCTCAATTTTTCAAAAATGGGTTCTCATCCCCAACAAATTACATCCCATGTAATTCCGTAACAAATGAATAGACTGTTAATTTGTAATAATTTAGAAGTCAATAATACGATAATTTATCATAATGTTCATGAATTGGATTATTAATATCATTTTGTTACCTTGAGTATTATTGCATTTATGGATCATTTCGAGTTCATGACTGAAATTGTGAAACTCCATAATATAGATGATATATACTCTTAATCTTAAAAGGTCACTGACCAAGGTAATTAGCAGGAACACTAATTACCGCTATAAGGTTAATATGTGGATTAAATGATGGTCAAGTTTTACAGACCATAGACAAGGAATTGTCATTTTAATCACATAGATATATGTTCCAGGAACATGATATTTGACAGACCCCCAATGAAACATTAAATAGAATTATGCTCGTGTCATTAATGTTCTCATTCAGTGTCAGGTTCTACAGTATGAGGTATTTATCATTCCCACTGAGAAATATATGTGTGTGATTGTTATCTAACGCTGTCCGTAAAAAGCATTCATAACTGTAGCTTTTCCATATGTACAGCTTAGCTGAGGAAGTGATAGTTTACCAAGAATACTATTTGTCCCTCGTATTTTATACGAGCTATAGCATCACTGGGCCCCTTGATAGAGTAAGATTATCTGCTAGCAGTATAATTACAAGAGTAATTATATTTGATAATCTGCTCAAGATCAAGAAAAGATTCAGTTAGCAAAGATGACACACATCTACCTTGAAACTAATCTGATAGCTATGAGACAGAAGAACAGACACAAGTAAATTGTTTACTGGATCGTGATATTGTACATTACAGCATCATCTGTGTAATTGGATGGTCATGATGTGTTGCCAGATGCCGCTCATGATTATAGAAGTTAAAACAGTTTTAACTCTATTTACCAACATAACACAGATCCTATTGGGTCACACCATATAGGAGTTAATCGGAGAATCTTATTGTGATTGATTATAAATTGGTTATGATCAATAGTAATATGGTTATAATTAATTATACGTGTTATAATTAAATTATAAATGTTATGTAAAAATAACAAGCAAAAACATTGGTTAATTTATAAATGTGTGTGACACGTTGTATAAAAGTTAACCGGTTAATTTATAAATGTGCAGGACACGTTGTATAAATTACCGAAACAACAAACCGCAAGAAAAAATATATATATATAATTGTTCAGAATAATTATACGAATATTATTTGTGTTCGGGCCAAGGGCATTCGGGTCTTTTCAGATTCGTCCTTATCCGCATGACATGTCATCGATTCTATCCAGATGGCATGTCATCAATCCTATCCACAAGGGCAAAATGGTCATTTCACACCTATGCCACCTTGCATGATGTAGAAGCATGGAGAAGAATGTGGAAGGATGTGGAAGGGGTATTTTGGTCATTTCACATATAAAAGAATGAGGTGTCAATGGCATACCTTGTAAATAGGCCGAACTTGGAGGTCATTTTGGTCTTTTGCAACTGACCCTAAACACTATAAATAGGGGTGGAGGGGTAGAGAGAAATTCACTAATTCACACATATCATTTCGTGCAGAATCGAATCAGTATTTTCTCTCTTTCTCGGTTTCTCTCCCAAATAGTGTTTCGGTTGAGAAAAAAAAGTTATACGTAGTTGACGTATAATCTTGCGGGTTGTTGTGGAGTATATTTACGGGATTGATGAATAGTGTTTTATCGAATTTCGCGGTATGTCAGTTTTGCATATTGATGAAACTGAGCAACCGAAAATTCGTGTTTACGGGTTTTCGTCTTTTCCCCGTAAATAGTGTTTTTGCAGAATTCTGCAGTTTACGATATTTCTGGCAGAAAAAATAAACCGCTCTCCGGTTAGTCCTGGTGGATAACCGATAGAGGCATCAGACGTCTGATTCTCCGCTCCGAGTCGATTCCTTCCCTAGTGAGACTCTACTCGCTCGGTCTGCATTCCAACTGTGATTTGGAAACAAGGTATAAATATGTTATATTAATCTATTTAATTTGTAAGTAGATTAAAGTTTTAGAAATTAATTATGGGGTAGATCTGTAAAAGTATTAAATTGAGTTTTGATGTCAAAGGAATACTGAAGGTGGACCGCCTTGGAAAGTTTCCTGACATACCCCGTTTAATCCTGAGCTTAAGTTGGCCGTATAAATTTTTGTTCTACAGCCATTCTGCAACTTAAGCCTAAAGGATTTCGGTTAGCACCGATAAACCCCAACATAGACTAGTAACAAACACGGGACACCAAGTTCAACTAAATAGTATTATTGTATAAAAATATTGTAAAAACTGATTTGACTTCATGTAATTTATTAATTATATATTTTGTATTTTGTCTTTGTTAGTTGTGTGTTGTGTTAAACCAAACTATCTTGACTATATCTTTTACCTTATTTTTTTTTTTATATAAAAAGGTCGAGATCTAGTCTACTAATTTTCATTTAATATCTACAAAGTATCTTCTATTCAGAGAGGTTTTGCTCTTTGTCATTAAACCAAGGATTATTTTATTTTACCCTGTTTTGTAGTAATAAAAGAAACGTCAAATTTGTGAAACTAAAAAATTGATGAAAAAGCCGGGAATTTTTTTTTTCTTTTTTTTTTGTTGTAGAGGTATCATTTCTGATCAATAAAACAGGTGCCTTGGGTTTACATTATGAGATTTCGAATTGATATCATATTTTTTGCAGGAAGCTTTCAATGTAGGTCAAAACGATTTCATACCATATTAAAATTTACATTGTGTAAAATTATATTTTTTCTTAAAACCTCATCAATTATTCTTTCCATGATATTGTGCTTATTAAACCTCCTTTAGTTTATTAAGTATTTAATTTCTGTCGAATGGAAAGAATAATTGATGAGGTTTATTTTTATTTTTTTCCAGTATAAATGGTTTGGTTTTGGAATCTTTTGGAATAATTTCACATTGCACTTGTCAGTTGCCTCTTGTCCTTGGTTAGCATGGAAAGATCATGATTTCATGATTATTGATTCCTTTTGATTTTCCTCTGATTTGTTTCTAGAAGGAAACATTGGGCCATATTAGGTGTACAATTAGTCATAACTAGAAAGTAAAAAAGAACCTTAGGCCCTGTTTAAGCTTGGGCCTATCAGCCTTTGAGTGGATCTAAAGTTGATGCCACGTTGCTAATGGAAGCATAATTTTACTTTTGGAAGCAGAAAGCATAGATAAAGTCGAAACAAAAGAATTTAAACAAATTTTTTTTTTAAAAAGAACTCATTTGTAGTTTGGAAAATTATTCTAAGATCCAAATTTAATATTTTTGTCGAGGAGCGTTCAAATGTCTATATTTTCTTAAAAAAAAAAATAATCACAAAAATTATAAAACTCGTATATTAAAACAAAATTATTAGAGATTATTTATATTGTTTTCTCTTATGTACGAACAATTATTAATTTTTGGTTTTATTTTCTAACAATTGTAATTACATGTGATCATGTGATCACCTGACCAGAGGGGTGGACCCATTTTCTTAGTAATATATGAATTAAAAAATAATAATTGGATCGGTAAAAATTTTGAATCCAAGTTTTTGGAATTGTAAAATTTACCAACCCTTTATGCACGAAAATATTTTATTTGTTTCTCTTTTTTTAATGTTTTCTATGAATAAAAAAATCTCCATCGAAATTTCCAGAAAGATTAACTATTCTGTTTATCTTTTTTTCAAAGATGGTAAAGAAAAAATTGGGAATTTTTAAATCCCTTTATTATAATCGGTTAAAATTGTAGCCAATCCTGCATTTAATGAAAGAAAAGTAGATGGCAAAAGTCAAGTTCCATGTGCAAGTCGGT
This sequence comes from Carex pumila, assembly GCA_033356055.1. NCBI lineage: Eukaryota > Viridiplantae > Streptophyta > Magnoliopsida > Poales > Cyperaceae > Carex > Carex pumila. The sequence goes on from JARJHM010000590.1 coordinate 41,752, forward strand.
TGGATCTTCTAAGGATTTTGAACCATTACCGTGAAGAGCGCGTTTAATTGTTATAAATCTTCAATGGTAACACAGAAGGTTACACGAAATAAAAGCAACAGAGAAGTCTGATTTGTACAAACATTCCACCCTCTACGTGTTCAGAAATAGATCTAATAAGACTATCTAAAAGTGAATAATCTATTATTATGATTTTAAAATTTTAATTATGTATTTAAATATTTTAGTTAAATTTTATTTTTTCTAAACTTTTATATAGCCTAATTCCCTTTATAAATAACAAATATTTAGTTGTAGTCTACTGATTAAAACTCTATTATGTAGTTCAGATATTTTGAATTTAAATCTCACTTGTTACACTTGTGTATTTTAATTTTTAATTATCTCTATCAAAATTTTCTAGTTCCACTCTACATGCATTTCTACGTAAATTTTCTGGTATTTTTTTCCCGAACTCCGGGCTTCAATAAAAGCATACAGCTGCTTGATGCGCGTGAAGTATGCGACCCACCGAAAGTATTATTTTGTTTATAATTACCAGTTACGTGTTTAGCTCCGAATTTTTTATTAATATTCAAATTTAATACTAAATTTTAAAAAATAACCGGATCAGTAACGTTTTTCGAAATCTACCTTTTCCGGAAATTTTTTTTTCAGAAATAGGATTTTTTTTTTTTTAGAAAAATTTTTTTTCCGAAAATTTTTTTATAGGAATTTTTTTTCATTTTTCAGTTTTTATTTATAATTTATTTATTTTTTATATTTAAGTATTACAAATATTTAATATAGTTTTTTAAAAAATAGATATAATACTATATAGTTTGATTTATTCAAAAGACTGCTATAAATAATCCGGATCAATATTTTTCATGCCGGATTTTTTATAACCGTAAAAAAAATTAATATAATATAATATATGTATATGTATATGTATAGGTATATATAATATAATATATGTATATGTATATATAATATAATATATATGTTAAAATGTGCTTGCATATCAAATTTTATATTTTTTTTGAATTTTTTTACTATTTATTAAGTATTTAACAAAATCGCTATCTATATTCAGACCATTGAATTTTTGTACCCATCTTGATAAATAGTAAAAAAAATTAGAAAACTGTAAAATTTGATCTGCAAGCACATTTTAAAATATCCATCATGTTGAATGGTTTGGATCGACTGTTTGGACTTTGAAAACTTTGAAAATACCGATCGTTGAATGCCTACCGTTGAACGAAAACTTCAACTGAATTTTTGAGGCACTAAACGAGGGTTCCAATACCTCATATTTTTTATACCTCATCATACCTCATATTTTATATCTTCATTTTCATATATATTATATTATATATACATATACATATGCATATATTATATTATATTATTTTTTTTATGGCCGTAAAAAATCCGGCATGAAAAATGTTGATCCGGATTATTTGTAGCAGTCTTTCGAATAAATCAAATTATATAGTATTCTATCTATTTTTTAAAAAACTATATTAAATATTTGTAATACTTAAATACAAAAAATAAATAAATTATAAATAAAAACTGAAAAATGAAAAAAAAAATTTCGAAAAAAAAATTTCCTAAAAAAAAATCCTATTTCCGGAAAAATTTATTCCGGAAATAGGCTATTTCCGGAAGTAGCTACCGTTTCCGGAAAAAAAAATTTCGGAAACAGAGGCTATTTCCGGAAAGGGTAGATTTCGAAAAACGTTACTGATCCGGTTATTTTTTAAAATTTAATATTAAATTTGGATATTAATAAAAAATTCGGTGTTTAGCTAAACAAAATGCTTCCTCGGAATATTTGAGGACAGAATAGAGTTCATGAATTCAGATCTAGTGTGAGTAACCGAGTACGTATAATGAGATCTGACATCTGAGTCGTCAGTTTTAGTCTGACACGAAGCTCAAAATGAACCTCTGTATCTAAACGGAGCTTATCAGTTATCAGAGCTCATTGTACTCGGTCATACGTGGGAGATGATACGGGCTCAGAGTTGACCATTATTTCGAAATCATGCACGATGGGAAGGTAAAAAAAATAAAAATAAAACGGTTTAGAACTCCAGATTAACACTTTTTCTTCGTTAAATATGATCGATATATATATATATATATATCATTTTTTCTATGTAAACATAAAAAATTAATTTTTTTTAAATTTGTTATCAATAAGTTAATAAATTAATATTCATAAATTGTACATATCAGTGTTTTTTATAAGTTCTTCATGACAATAAAAACAAAGTTGTAATATTATAATCTTTTATGTGTGACAATGATATATATTATATCTATTTTTTATATTGACATTTAAAATTTAAATTTTAAGCTATTAAAGTTTTTAAAAATAGAAGTATAATGGAGACATTTAATCCTTCTAAAAATAGTAATATATAGTTGGGAGGTCTTTATAAGAAGGCAGCATGTTTCGCTTAATTATGATAGGAAATGTAAGGAGATATTTTAAAATATTGGAAAATATCATAAGTTCAGATATGCATTTTAATGTAAGAATCAGACTTATGTGTATGACATTTTTTTTTAATATTAAACAGTTTTATTATGACCTTTTTATTTTGCTTTTGGAAGTATGTGACCTTGTCAAGGGCTATTTTGCACCACAAATAATTTAGACTTAGCCACCTTATGCGATGTTTCATTTTCTCAATGACTATTAAAATTAAATTAAGATTATTTTTTGAGTGAGTCTATGTTACTATGCATATTACGATTTGGTCCGTAATACGGCTCAATATTCGATTTTTCAAAAATCTTAATGGTCGATCCGAACTATTCATCTTGTTCTCTATATTAATATGTGTTTAGAGACCAAATTTTACATTTTTTGAAATTTTTTTACTATTTTTTTAAATTTATTAAAAATCACTGTTTTGGGATGGTCCAGAATTTTCAAATAAAGTGATTTTCTAAATATCTCAAAAAATAATAAAAAATTTCAAAAAATATAAAATTTTGTCTACAAACACATATTAATATAGAGAACAAGCTGAATGATTCGGATCAACCATTAGGATTTTGAAAACTTGAATATTGAGCCGTAGCACGAACCAACCCGTGATATCCATAGTATCATAGACTCACTCTTATTTTTTTCTATATGTATGTCATTGAAATTGTATCAAAACATTTGACAATTTAAATTTGTTAACTCAAATACGAATTAACTTAGTCCTCATATTTTATTATGATGTTTGATTAAATGTTACAAATGAAGTGCTATCGTGGAAAATGTATTTAATTTTACGAAATTGAAAAGATCAAAATGCTCTCTATATTGAAATTCTACACGATAATGACAACGGCATGAGTATAAGTCAACAAAATGAATAATAAAGATCAGAATGCTCTCTATATTGAAATTCTAAACGGTCAATCTCAATCACCGAACATAATCTCCATACTAAAAATGTGCTTGGAGACCAAAATTTATATTTTTTTGCAAAGAAAATTACTATATTTTTAAATAAGTACAAAATAATTATTTTTGGATGGCTCATAATATTTTCAAAAATAGTAATTTTGTATCTATCTAAAAAAATAGTGAACATTTCAAGAAAATATATAAATTTGGTCTTCAAGCATATTAAAATATGAAGTAATATTAAGTGGTTCAGCTGTTTAGATCGACTGTTTGAACTTTGAAAACGAAGATAAGAAAGTGAGACATAATTAGAGCACAAAAACAATAAGATATTTTAACCCAGCTCAAATATAGTAATGTTATTATTGTAATTGTTATTATCAAAGTAAACAACAATACTAACACTAATAATAAAATTAATTATAGCAGTTTACGCAGAATAAAAACAAATATGTATTCGAGAGAAAAGGTCTGAAATGAGGGCAATTGACTAGCATTCGTTTTTTAAATTATGAAGTGATGCAGGAAAAATGTTAATTTTCACAACTGCTTAGAGAACCTTTTTTTTTGTTAATACTTTCAAATATTTCAACTTTTGTTAACTTTACTTTGTCTTTTTGTTAAGATTTTTTATTAATATATATTTGAGTTTTGTTTACTTATGTATGACAAACGAATCCAAATAAACTTTTTTCAGAAATAAAAAAGTAATTATTGGAAAAGAGAATAATTGTTTTTTGTTTTTTCGAAAAATAGATAAAACTGCACTAATAGTGTGATTCCACTAGGTGTAGGTTCCAGAATCACTCCAATTTTGCGGTTCCAGTATGTTCAAACTTTAAAATCCCATCTTGAACTCAATTTTGCTCGAAAAATACTGGACCGCGCCATTTTATCAGCTTGTTTACGGTGAAACTGTACCATTAATATAGTTTTGTCTTTTTAAAAAAAAAAATCAAGTTCTTTTCTGAAAATTTGATTTTTTTTTTAATTTATATATAAGAATCATCCAAATGTATTACATTTAATTTTCTATTTTTATATTGAAGTAATCTAAAAGTTGTAGACCCATGAGTCGCTTAACGGATCTGGATCAAGATCATATTGGACTAGACTGGATCCGTCACCCGACCTTCCACCTATAGAAACAGTTGTTGCAAAGTCCGCTTCCTTAATCTTATCTCTCATGGGGGCACTAATCAATTTCAATGGACCCACTAACCCACTAATTCCAGTATTATAATAACCCCTAAAAAAGCACTTTGGTTTAACTACCTCTTTACCTTCTGTCATTTGCATCCTGTTTCAGGTCCTTAATTTTTGCCAAATTATAATACAACGACAATTAACATCAACCTGTTAACAATTTACTTGACGACAATAAACGTTGGTGGAATTGTAAATATTTGAATTAAAAATGTATAATTTTCAGCGTTTGACTCGATGATTATTGCTAGCTTCTATAAAGTAGGTTCCAAAAAAATTTGTTTTGTAGATGTTTGGTCACAATCTGGATAATATTTTTTTTGTGTTGTCAATTTTGTTAAAGACTTTCTTTGATAAGTCGTAATATTAATTTTCTTTCATTAAAAAAACATAAATTCGAAACAAATTAAATATTTTTTTGTCAATATTGATATATTTGTATTTTGTCTTAATTACTAGAGGCGGACATGTAATTCCAATGTGGAGTAGATATTTCTCCTGGATTTTGAATTTTAGTGGAGATGGGATTGGTTCTATCGACTTTGTCCCTCCTGAAATTTTTTTTAACACACTTTGAATGTTTAATTTGTAATTCGGGTTAAATTTAGGGTTAAAATGAATTTTTTTTAATTTGAATTGGTAATTAGAATTATAGATTATAAAATCAGGAATTATAAATTAAAGTATTAAAAAGTATAAGTTAAAGCATTTTTTTATCGAGTATCTAATTAGTTGATGGATTTAAACTCAATTAGCTATTTAAATCCTATTCGATATTCTCCTCCGACGAAAATGACGGGCCCGTCTTTGTCAATTATAAACTGTCGAATTCTATCATTTTCCTGTTAAGACCAACATAATTGACAAATTATTTTCTTCCTGTGTGTACCTTCTTTTTTATTTTTTATTTAATAATATTCAAACCTATCACTAAGAAACTATTATCATTTTCTCACGTGTTGCTTATTTTAGATGCTGTATGTTACAGTATGTAGGTGTTGATATTTGATTTTGTCCTGATGGTGATAATTAACAACTAGAGCAACTTCATCATAAATTACCACAAGCTCAAAGAATTTTTGTTCTTCTATTACAACATTTCCGAGCGTTCCGTGTAGCGAACTCAATTCTCACGTGAATTACCCGCTATAAGATTTATATAGAGTTCGTATTGGATCTTCTATGTATGTCAATTTTCATGGAAATTCACAAGCAGGCCTGATTAGTCTGAACCGTTGGAGTTCATATGACCTTAGGTAACAGAATATTTCTCTTTAGATCGGAACTATTCGATTAGAACCCGCACGACTATTAATTATTAAAGGAGCCCTGTTCATTCCACCATGGGCCGGATTGGCCCGGATTACGATCGGACGGTCCAAATCTATACAGAAAAGAAAGTTCGCATTGAAATGTAAAAATACGGACCAGATCTGCACGTGATGATCCAATGAGATAAACACACGTGGACAGTAGCCGACCTGGCATTTCGGCCTTTTTCTTTTTTGTAAAGTCGAACCCGACCCGGTAATGACTGAGAGGAGGGGTCCTCTTTCTCAGTGAACGCGCAGAGAAGGGCACAAGAGAAAAGCATGCTGTCTTTCCCTTTACGTCACCTGCGCTGATAGTCATAGATCTCTCTCCCTCGCCTAATCCCATCCCACCTTCTCTCGACAAAAGACTGATCCAACCAGAGCTTTTTCTCTATTATCTCAGCTCCCTGCCTCTGTTCTTCATCCCAGCTCGTCTCCAAGCTGAGATTTCTCTTTGAAACATTTTATAGAAGATCAAGGGGCATTTAATTGGGGCAATAAAGAGAGCAATTTTGGCGCGTAAGCTTAGAGTCCGTGCTAAAGGAGTGAACTCCTTTTGAAGTAGAAGGAATAATTGGTACTATTCGATGGGATTTTGTTAGCATCTGATTTTGGTATCCGTCTCGACGTTTTTGTAAATTATTAGAAGGGTTGAATTGGGGTGAGATGAGGAGGCGGCCGGCGGAGTACAGACGACCGGCTAGAAGGAGGCTGATTGACTGGATCTGGTGCCTACTCGGGATTTTTCTCCTCGCCGGATTGATGCTCTTTGTCGTTCATCATTTCCATCAGGTTCAATCCCAGCCGTCCGTTCGGGTGAGTTACAGATACCTTTTAATGGTTTAGGTTATGTTGATCCAGAATTCCAGATCATGGAAATTCGACTTATTTTTTTAAACTATTGTATTTTAACCTATGAACTTTTTAGCATTTGAATTTGTGGTCCTGTATAAATCATTGATCATTGAAAAATGCGTCAAACACGGGAATTCAGGGCATAAGAAAAAAACAATTATTGTACGCACAAATTGGTATTGTCTGCATATGCGCACTGATTGTTCATTTTTGTGCGAATTAGGGCTCTTTCGTAGGTTCGGAGACATCCTGATTAGAATTTTTTTTTTTTTTCGTTCTCCTTCTCTCTAGAGTCTAGACTACTCTTACTTGTTTTGTATTTTTCAATGATATTTTGCTTTGCTTTTACGAATACAGTGCTAGTAATATGGGTGGGTGATAGCCTAACAATTAAATAATTGGATGATAACTGGATTTGGGGATTTTTAATGCCTTCCAAACCAAATTTTGTGGGTTCATTGAAATGTGTACTTGTTTAGTATAGTTTTCATACGAAGGTGTCAATATATATATATGTTAATAATATGCACAATAATTTGATAAAGTTGGTTTAGGTGAGCTATTCTTGGTTCCCTGTGTCTCTTTCAATGTATAAATCTGTGTTGTGGGTCACATCTAGTCAGGAAACAACCAACCACAGGATAGTCCCCATAGGGATATGTTTGAGGATCCTGAGAAAAGAATTTGGTGAGATGTCAGAGTTGGTGAGGGGGTACTGATGGTTGGCTACTTTAATTCTCGTTGCATCTCTTGTCTAAATAATGGATATCTGTTTAGAAGGTGATTGCGCACTTACTACTTCATAGTTATATTTGTTAGGAGGTAGAAAATTCTTGGATTGGTTGCGTGGTTTATTGTCAACTGTTTCTTGGTTGGTGGATCCTGTCACAAAGGGAATGAAAAGGGTGGCATGTTTACTCTTTTGTAAAAATTACTGAATTTATCTGGTTTAAGTTGTCAACAAATTTATGTTTTATTTTTAATAATTTAATTATGATGACATCAGAAAGGTTTGCTAGAAAGTGCAAATATATGCATATTGTATGAGTAACATAAGGGCATGCCATTTTTTTATGAATGTGAATTCTTTGAATTTATTACCTAGTATGTTCTACTTAGCTTAGAGTTTGACAAAGGGTTTTTTTTGTATTTGACTTAATTGGTCTTTGATTCGGACTTTAATGTCCCGTGTGATTGACTATCACGGGTCAGGTTCCAGAAAGCACGGACTGGTACCAGGATTTACTGTTGCAAACTTGCAATATAGAAAACCAAGTTTGCAATTATTGTTTATAATTGACTTTATAGTTTATTGCCATTTCTTGGCTCCTTAAGCCTTGAGTCTTCTTACTTTATTGCCTTTATGAAGCCTATCTTATTTCAAATTCGTTTCCAAGAAAGTTATTAATTATAACCTATTGAAGATTATGGACTATGTTATTCCACTTCTCTGTTGTTTCGGAAAAAGCAGGCCAATCAACTACATCAATCATTAGACTTAAAAAAAGAGCAATGTATCAGCAACACTAACTGCCTTTTTTTTTAATGTGAAAATATTAGAAATCTCTACTTAACCTTTTTTTTTTATTTGTTTGTTTCAGGAAAAGACTCCAGTAAATGAGCAGGTGCACCATGAAAGCAATCTAAACCTAACCCAAGAACTCCTCAGCAGCAGCTCATATGCACGCCAGCTATCTGACCAAATGACACTCGCCAAGGCCTACATTGTAATTTCGAAAGAGCACGGCAACCTCAAGCTTGCCTGGGAGCTGTCTTCCCAAATTCGCAACTGCCAACGCCTCCTCTCCCAAGCAGCCATCAAAGGAGAAGCCATAACAAAAGAGGAATCGGACCCGGTAATTACCCATTTAGCACAGTTACTGTACAAGGCCCAAGATTCACATTATGACATAAGCACTACCATTGTTACTCTGAAAAGCCACGCTAATGCATTGGAGGAGCGTGCCAAGGCTGCCATAGCCCAGGCTGCTGAGTTTGGCCACATTGCATCCGAATCCATGCCGAAAGGGTTGCATTGTCTTGGGGTTAGGCTCACTGAGGAGTGGTACGGTAACCCTGAAATCAAGAGGCATGTAGAGGAACAAAGGAATTCACCAAGGCTAGTGGATAACAACCTTTACCACTTTTGTGTATTCTCAGATAATGTACTAGCAACTGCAGTAGTGGTGAACTCCACTGTTTCCAATGCGGATCACCCACAACAGCTTGTTTTCCATATTGTTACAGATCGTGTCAACTACCCTGCCATGGCAGCCTGGTTTGTGTCAAATGACTTTAAGGGGTGCACAGTGGAGGTGCGTAGCATTGACGAGTTTTCTTGGTTGAATGCCTCATACTCTCCGATCCTTAAAAGGATATCCGATACAAAGACTAGGGAATATGATTTCTCATCTGGGTCAACAGATCAGGGTGGGGAATCCAAATTTCACAACCCAAAACATATATCCCTTTTGAACCATCTGCGATTCTACATCCCTCAAATTGTGCCCAATTTGGAAAAGGTGGTATTTCTAGATGATGATGTGGTTGTGCAGAAAGACCTGACCCCATTATTCTCGGTTGAATTGCATGGAAATGTGATTGGGGCAGTAGAGACATGCTTGGAGGCATACCACCGGTATTACAAATATTTGAATTTCTCACACCCACTAATTAGCTCCAAGTTCGATCCCCAGTCTTGCGGGTGGGCTTTTGGGGTAAATGTATTTGATTTGATTGCTTGGAAGAAAAATGATGTGACAGCACGATACCATTATTGGGAGGAGCAGAATGCTGAGCAGACACTCTGGCGCACTGGTACATTACCTGTAGGGCTTATGGCATTTTATGGATTGGTCGAGCCACTTGATCGGAGATGGCATGTATTAGGGTTAGGGTTTGATATGGAGATCGATGATAGGTTGATAGAGAGTGCGGCTGTACTGCATTATAGCGGAAGTATGAAACCATGGCTAAAACTGGCCATTACACGGTATAAGAATCGATGGGCGGGGTATATGAATTTTACACATCAATATGTTGGAGAGTGTCTGAATCATTGAAACTGGTACAGAGAGTGGTGTGTTTATTCATTTGTTTTAAGGTTTTCCCTCTTACACTGGTAGATTCAATGCTAGAAGCCTTAGCTCGAGATAGTTCAACTTCATTTCGAAGCAAGTTATTTAAAACATTTTCCTAAAGAAGAAATAGAGTGTATACTGGAGAGAAAAACAACCAAATGCCATTGTTGTGAATTTTTTTTTGGGGGGCGGGGGGAATATTGTTTCCAAGCTTTAAAATAAGTTCAATTTTACTTGTATTTTCAGATTATAGAGCTTCAAGAAATTCTAATCCAACATAGTGGATTGAAGTTGTTCCGTTTTGAGTCAGATATTATCTGATCCTTTGTTCATTGTGTATTTACCACTATTTTATTTTCCTACTTTTTTATTTGTTATAGCATCGAGTTTTTGTACACCGGAAACTGTCTCGGTGGAGACGTGGAACAAAGAATAGGCAGAAAATATACTTTAATGGAATCCTTTTAAAACGGAATCCACATCTTCTCCATTGTCTGAAAAGAGAATCTTTTATAATTCCGGAATGTTATTTTTAACTTGGCACGAATCTCAAAGTCCAATAATTCTGTCCCTGCGCTAGCATGTATTCCAGGAAATTTTTTATTCATAGAAATTAAGAAAAAGATAGAGAGAGAAATAGAAAGAGTACAGTATTTGTTATATTGATAGAAAGATCGGTACAGATTCTACCGATCTAAAAAATCAGAACACTTAGGATAGGCAGAATTCCTATCCATCCTAACTTATTTCGGATCTTCTGTGAAGACGGTGCTTGAGAAGATCAAGAATTGATCTGTTGCTATTCCTGTTTTGAAGACGGTGTCACAGAAAATCCAAGAAGAGTTAGGATGAGTAGGAATTCTGTCTATCCTAAGTGTTCTCATATTTTAGATCGGTAGAATCTGTACCGATCTTTCTATCAATATAACAAATACTCTACTCTTTCTGTTTTTCTCTCTACCTTTTTTTCAATTTCTATGAATAAAAAATTTCCTGTATTCCAAACCGATTTGAGATTAAATCTCAAACCGTGAAGGAAATTCTCTACAGTACTTGAGAGGATACGAATCATATAAAACGGGCTTAGATACAGTGCTGAGTAGGGCTGGCAAAAAAATTCGAGGTTCGTGATTTGATTCGGGTTTGATTCGAAATGGGTTCGAATTGAAACGAACCAAACCAAGTTCGGTTCGGAATTAATTCAAACCAAACCCAAACCTAGCCTGGTTCGATCGAAATGGGTTCGATCACTTTTATGGTTCGAATCTTATAATAACATTGGCCGTCCATTTACCTGATGAAATTAAAATTCAAGATAGAGAGTTATAATTTAACTTAGCTGACACTCTCTCGCTCTCAAATTTTAATAACCTAGTTCTCTCTCCACCTCTCCCTAACTCATTTTTCCTCTAGCTCTAAAATCTACCTGATGCTCTTAGCGACTGACTGTCTCTCCTCTCTCTTCGGTCGTCTTTTATAGTTCATACCAGGAAAGCCATCTATGACGTATTTTTTATGAACAATTTTTCAACTTAAAAACACTCATTTCATAATTCATAATTCATACCAGTAAAAGGAAATCATGTAAATTGTCATATTGAGAAAAAATTAATATATAAATTACCGGTATAACTAGGATTGCTAAAAAATAATTTAGTTCGTGGTTCGATTCAAAAAATGTGTAGTTCAAAATGAGTTTGGTTCAAAATGGATTCGGTTCGAAATTAATTCAAACCAAACCCAAACCTAAGATAAATTCGGTTCGGTTCGGTTCGTTGCCACCCCTAGTGCTGAGTGCTCCCATTTAGCTCTCGAGTCCGGATCCTCTCTATATTAGCTCATCGTTTTGAGTTTGAATTCAGACAAATTTAGATCAGTTCGGTTCAAACTTGTAATACACAATACCTTTTAAGCACAGGTCAGACTATCAAGTGATAGGGTCAAATACACTATTTTGATAAATTTATGATAAATATGCGAGTCAATTTTACAGTAATCATAATATTCATATATTACTTCAGTAAAATACAAGCATTCATAACTTATTTTGATAAATAAATATAATAATTATCTATTTAGATTAACTAGAGATCCAAAGATCATTTCTATAATTTCTTATAGCTCGCTGATTTTTTTATCACAAAATTATCTTACATCGAATAATATGGAATATTCTAAAACTTCTGTAGTCATTTTGCTATTTTTTATGGACCTTTCTCATTATAAAAAAGGTTAAAAAGGCTGTTGTGCATTACATGTGTTTAAATGAATACATCACCTGTACTTGTCTTGCTTTCTCCCTCTTGCCACGCGGTATACTCATTTGCGTGTGATACTAATATTCTTCTCAACAACTCTCGCTCTCTAATGCAAAAAGTAAAGGAATAACAAAAAGAAGAAAAAAGAAAAAAGATGCAATTAGTTATTGAAAAGTGTTTTGCATTCCGATTTACAATTTTTTTTTTTTTTGATAAAAAGGCAGCAAGTACCCGTTTCATATATGAAACAACAGTTTAATTACAGATGCACTCGTAATTGACCACAGCAAGTAAAACATAACACAAGTAAACCGAAAAACATTCCGATTTACAATTCGTTTGGCCTGTTCATTTTTTTTTTTTAATAATTTTTTTAGTATCCGTGCTATAGTACTCATGCTACAGTACCACATTTAAATAAATAATGTATTATGGTCCTCACTAATCATATAGTCTCAACTAATTATTATTATAAAATTCCAGTAACATCATTTCCTTATGATCCCCACTAGTTATATAATTTTCCTTTTACAATCTCCGCACTCATTCTCGCGTTAACATTTCTCTAATAAAAATAGTTAACTTTATAGGAATAAATACTTCAATGCATAGATATAAATAATTTTAGTACTTAAATATTAATACTTTCAGTGTCATATGTAAAAAAATACTTAGATATGTATACATTGGTAGTTATAAAATGGTTTAAGTGTCATATGTAAAAAAAATACTTAAATATGTATACTTCGTAGTTATAAATACTTAGAAAATAAGATACTAACACTTAAAAAATATTAATACTTTGATGCATGATTTGTTATGATTATTCTTTTCTGAATTCTCCAATTATTCCCGCGTTAGCCTTCCTCTAATAAAAATAGTTGACCTCATACGTATAAATACTTCAATGTATAAGTATAAATACTTTCAATACTTAGATATTAATACTTTTAGTGCCATATGTAAAAAATACTTTCAAGTATAGGTATAAATACTTGCGCGACGACGAGTCTGAAAGTACGTCATCATGGATCTCAACTAAAATGAAAAATTAAGTATATATTAATAATATGAAAAAAAAAATCGTAGAGATTTTGCAGTCCATGCTGGAAGTTATTTTTTTGCATTTAATTTTGGTGCCCCCCCCCCCCGCAAGTACAGTGCGGGTACTGTGCGAGTACTATTTTTTTCACGCTACAATACCCGCACAATAAATAATTGTCCACCTCATAGCTATAAATACTTCCGTGCATAGATATTAATACTTTAGGAAAATTTTCAAATTGTAGAGTTTTTGCGATCTCCACAAAAAGTTATTTTTTCACATTTAATTTTCAGTGGTCCCCCTGCGGGTACTGTTATCAACTTCCCTTTTTTTGCGTCTTTTTATGATTTTGAGTCACTGTTTGATCACTTCGAATGAAATTTCTAGGGAGCTATTTATTAAGATATCGGATTTTTTCTAAACTAAAAAAATTCAATTTATTTGTTTAATTAATTAATAATAACTTAAAATGATATATTTAACGAAACAGAATTATTCTTATAGAAAAGTATATGAAATCACCTATTAAGCAATTCACACACAAAAAAATTGCATGTATGCAATAACAATAAAAAAAAATTCTGCGGTAAATTTAGATCAAATTTGCAATCGCAAAGTACATATTTTGGAGTAATTTAATATATTTATGTAGATTAATCGAATTTATTCGAAAATTTGTGATACTTTTATTAGAACCGTTATAAAAAAGTAATTTGAAAAGTTACGATTATTTTAGCTGAATCTGTTTCATTTTTGTTTGTTAATTTTGATAGAAATTTTGTATAAAAATAAGTTGTCAAAGTTATGATTATTTTAATTTAAGAAATAAGTTGTTATTTTATATATGTTAAAATAAGTTCTTATAAAATTAACATATTATTATATATATGTTGTTATTTTAACATATATAAATTAACAACTTATTTTAACATATATAAATTAACATATTATAACATATATAAATTAACATATAATAACATATTTTAACATATATAAATTAACATATTATAAAATAAGTTATTTTTAATTTTAATTTAAGAAATAAGTTGTTATAAAATTAACATATTATTATGATTATTTCATAGGGCAGCATAATTTTAACATATATTTAAATTTTTACAAAAAATAAGTTGTCAAAGTTATGATTATTTTAATTTAAGAAATAAGCATATATTGCCTAACAACAATTGCTTATCTACGAAAGATTTTACAATTTTTTTTTATATTTTGTGGGCAAAATAAGTTGATAGACCGTAGTTAGATGGAAGACATTTGTTTTGAAGCATCCGATTTTGTATTGTTACATAATTTATTTTTGAAGCCTTTTATTCTACATATATCTTTAATTCACGGTATTATAGGCAATATAATTTGTGTATTAATTGGGTATCTAGAATTTTTTTAAGGTTTCTAGACTTTACTGATTTTTATACACGATAATTGTTTCATAGAATGAGAACATGATGATTGATTATTTTCTTATTTTGATTCTCTTACTCAATGATGAATTTCGAAAGTTTTAATTTCAAGTTAATATTTGGAATTAATTATTTTTACTGGAATATAAATTTAGCTCAATTGGATGTCTGGATATTTTCAATAATTTATTTTCAGTTAAGTGGCTTTATGCATTGATATTATATTGCAAAAATGATGCAAAAATGTTACTAAAAAATCATATAATGTTTTGAACGTCAAATTACGAAATTTTATTTATATTGTCTAAATGATTACTGAGCCTTGATTTTCAAAGCATAATACTTTCAATTTTCAAATAATCTTCCAATAAGAGTTGAGCTATTGTGCTTTGTGAAATAAAATGTGTACTTTATTTAATGCTCATATTTATAATTTTGAAGTTGAAAAATTTGATCTCACATGAGTCTTTGGGAAGAAAAGGAACATAAAAATCTTCTTAGCAGGGGTGGAGCCAAACATTCGAACTATGAAGGTCATCATATATAATTTTTCTACATAAAATGGAGTCAATTTTATAATATTATGACATTTTACACTAAATTGTATATAAATTATACATAAATATAAAAAAAAAGTGGAGATCAATTGCCCCATTCATTCTTCATAGCTCCGCCATTGCTTCTTAGAACATAACAAGCAAGCAGATATCAAGCTTACTCGATGAAGTCATGATAGATATTCATAATTGGAGCAATTTTTGCTTAGGTATAAAACAATGAGGGGGCTATTTGATTGTGCAAGTGTACTGTACACTTCTAGAAACAACGTTTAGCAAATAGTGAAGTATTAGGGTTTTATAATTATGTAACTGTGTAAATAACTTTTTTTTAATTAATATTTCGTTAGTGGCAATTTCCGCCAATCTTTAAAAACAATAATAGGCATGACCTCTAACATTTCTTATTCGAGAAAACAAGCAACAACATGTATTCTCCCAGAATAATTAAATGATTATCCATTTATTATATTTTTTTGCTATGCTTCTTTAATAAAAGAAACAAGTTTAAAACAGTGTCGTAACTTAAAAGGAAGATAAGAAAGTAACTAGAATTTTACAATAAAAATTATCAAGGAAGAGAACTTTAGAATTGTAGTTGCAGGATTCTTTTTTTAGGAGTAATTGTAAGGATGTTAATCATCGCTGAAATTACGAAAGATGAGTCTTATGAGTTATGCTCCATCCATGTTTTTCTATATGAGATTTATATATATCTATCTTTCATGTTTCTATTTAAATTTTTAAATATTAAAAAATTAGATGTATGAATAAAACTGTTAAATATAATTTATATTATTTTTTATGAACAGGTACAAGATTTTGATATGTTTTCTTTATTTTGATATGTATTAAGAATTTGCAACAAAAACAAAAATACCGATATGAATGATTTATAAAAGTTGATTTTACAACTTACTGAATTACATAAAAACAAAATTAACAAGTAATAACTTTCTATTTGTAAGAAGATGATATAGATCCTATCTACTGACTTTAAATAAAATTGTTATTAGAAAATTAAAAGGTGAAGGTATACAGGAAACACAAAAAATAAAGACAGTCTTGATTGTCACATGTTATAATGTAAGTTGCATTGTATTTTCTTGAATACAACTAGCATGTACTATTAGTAAGAAGATTTGGTGGACAACTTTAAAATCTATTTGATTGGTTTCTCACAACGAATTCAAACAATTGAAACCAATATACTTTATGAGTAATGCTTGTACATGTAAAATTTTGAAATTATTTTAATATATTAAATTTTTATTATTTTGGACCGCTTGACTTTGGGACTAAATTATTTTTTTTAAATAATAATTAAGCACATGCATCACTTGTAAAGTAAATCAGTTTTAATGATTTGAATTCATCATTTTATAGCCCATAAAATTTGAAGTTGTGATGATCAAATTTTTGATGCCGCTAGCTTTATTCATAAAATATATTAAAGAGTTGACAGTTCAATAAAACAATAACTGAATATGAAAAGCTTAAAATAGTTAAAGAATATAAAAAGTATATTAAAAAAAATGGATGAGTATACAAAAATAATTAAGGATGGAAGGATATATAAAATATATTAAAAAGTTGATGAGTCGATACAAAATAGAAGAAGAGCAGGGGAGAACTTTTTGATATTAATTCAATAAAGAACTACAGAGAATTTTAAATTACTTTTTCTAATATCCAATTATCCGTTATCCAAACATTATTTTTTATTATTAAAAGACTCCAGTATATTCAAACATTTTCTAAATACTATTTTTAAAAGTTGAACCTACACTATTACAGAGAGAAACGGAACTCACACCGTATGCCGTATGCCGGTATCTGTTACGGCTGGTACGTTGGTAAAATACATTATTCTCAAAAAAATGTCTCAACTCACACATTCTGGAGCTCGTATTTTTTACAATACAGGGAAGATAACGAGGTCCCATTGTCCCAACCAAGTAGGGCTGCACAGAAAATCCGTAGTTCGTGATTCGATTCGAGTTTGATTCGAAAAAGTTCATAAAAAATTTAATTCGAAGTAGTTCGAAATTAATTCAAACCAAATTTTAACTGGACCTGGTGCGTTCGAAATAGATTCACGAACTATTCTAGTTCGAATCTCAAAGTATGTGAACCGTTAATTTTCGCTGATGACTTAAAAGTTAAAACATAAGGCCGCCTAGCAATAAGTCATAACTTGTAAGTCATAACTCTCGCTCTCAGTTCTAAAACCTTAGACAACTTTCGCCTCTCGCTTTCGGCGACTACGATCACTATTCCTTATTGTAAAAATGTTCGTAAAAGATTCAAAATTGAGTTCGTAAAAAATTCAATTTAAAATTAATTCAAATCAAACTTAATTCAAACTAAATTCAAACTGAATAAATTCAATTCGGTTCGATTCAGTTGCAGCCTACAACCAAGTTATCAGAAATACAAGCTTATTTAAAAAAGAAAGCCCATATTTCAAGCACTTGTAGGATAAGGTATTGGGCCATATGAGCAGGCCTAAGCCCAAATCTGTTCAACTGAGACCACCTTGGGCCTTATACTTGTGAAATAGAGATTGCATTTAATTTATAACAACTGGAGGTTGAGAGTAGAATCTATGGTGGAACTCTTTATCTAATTATCTCTTCTTACCCAGAAATCGCTCATGTAATAAATTATACAATAGATGGCAAGACGAATGACATTGTTCAATCTTAGCATATATTTTTGACAAGATTTAGAAAAAAAAAATTAGTTGAAGAAAATATTAAATATTTAAAAAATAATCTTTATAAAATGCATTAAGGAAATTTTGAAAGTGTTAAAAATCTAAATAATAGAAAGTAATTTTTGTGTGTAAAAATTGAAAGTCAAGTCACCTAATTATTCAATATCCACAAGAGATTTTCTATTTGAATTTAAACATGCAATCTTTCATATGGAGATGGAGAATATTGTTTTTGCCATTAAAATCAGAGACTAGTTCTTTAATATATAATAATTAAGAAGTTGCTTGATAAGTTCCAAGATAGTTCATACAAAAGAACATAAATGAGTTTTACTATTTTTAAAAAAAAATTACACCTTAGACTCATCAAGCATATTTTTTAAAGTAAAAATAGAAATATAAAAAAAATATAATAACTGACTGTTCAGAATAAATAACAAAATAAAAATTAAATCAACCAGATGAATATCTGAATAAGATGCAAAACTAGCTAGTCCATCTAAATTGTCATGTAAAAAATGCCTATTATCTTTCATTATTTTTGTCTTCAAATAATTATCCTTATAAAAAAGAAGAACCCAAAATTCTCCGAATCATTGTGGGACAACATCCTTTCATACAACATGTGACTAGGTGGAAATGTGGAATCACTACACTGTGGACAGCAGCCATGTGACATAGGATTGATGCATCATTATTCCACAACATCTGACTTTGAGCATGAAAATTAGGTCAAGGTGGCTTCTCCTGACTCTATGAATAGATAATTGATTGCTAAGAATAAAAGCAAAGCAAGTTTCAATAATTTAATGCTTCTGTTAACTTCCAAGCATTTCCATTCTCTGAATCTCCTGTTACTTTTGTACCCAAACACGCAATATAGATTTACAAGTAGAAGATTTATTCATCTCTTCCAACTGTTATTCTCCGGATTTATTCTTATGCGGTTTTAATCCAACGCTTTCTTTTTGGGCCTTTTGCTTATTTATTTTTTCGTCCTTTTATTTTAGCAAGCGTATTTATTTCTAGCCTAGGTGTTTCTCTTTTCTTTTCTTTTTTAAAGATACTTCTCACAGGTCCTTCTATTTATTTATTTTTTAACAAAAAAATGAAATTTGATTATTTATTTCCTATATTTTTAGAAGATTTTTGTATATGAGCCACCGGCATAAATCTACTAATAGAATTGTTTTCTTCTTATTATATTTTATTAGCATAAACACATATTTGTTATAACAGTACAAATATATGATTTAAAAGGTACAGATGAAGCATTGATTTTCCGTATGGGACGTGAAAAAATGATACATTTTTTTAGTGTAAACGAACAGTCAACAAAGATAAATTCAACTAATTATTTAAGAATTTGTTTTCTTTTCTTTTAAATATTTTTTACAACGAAGGCTGCAACAAAGATAAAATGTTGTCAATATGATCACCAAATCATTATGCGAACTCATCCCAAGAATTTCAAAATAAAAATAAAAAATGATAGATAAGAGAATTTCAAACTTTTTGGGATAAAATAATGTACATTAGAAATGGATGGAATAAAAAATCATTGATTGGTTGGTTGATGCAAACAACCGGTAACTCCGGTCCGGATTGAGAAACCTTGACCAATTTTGTTAGAAACAAATCAACAATAATAGAATACAATTATGTTAGAAGAACCTGGACTGATCAGAATAGAATATAATAGTCAATTCTTGACTAAGGTACGATTCAAAGGACAATGATTTTTTTATCGTTTTAAGCGGTGCCCACTTAATTGGGTTGGCAACCTTCCATTAGTTTAATCTTTTCGTTGCAATCCATGAATGATTCCTCTAAGCAAAGTGGCTTAAGACTGCCGCTTGCAACTTAGAATTAAATTTTAATCCGTGATAAGAAAAAAATTATGTTCTTTTGTTTTTAATTTGTAGGTGAGATTAAGGAAGCTTAATTCCGAAGTAGAGGTGTCATAAGATTCGATTCGGATAGGAATTAAGACTTTTAACAAGAAAAAACTAAAGAAGGTGTTTTTTTTTAATCATAGTCAAAGAACCAATGTTTGAAAAAATTCCTAAGACTCGATGAGAATAGCTTGAATTCTCAAATCCAAAATTGGGGCAGGCTTATTCTGAGAAGTAGGATCTAAAGATGCCTCATTTTTTTCGGTCACAAGTCATCTGTTATTGAAGGTGTAGTCGGTGTCGATTTGCTCACCACTTCTGAGAAAGTGTTATTTTTTTCATTATGTTTTTAAATGTTTGTGCTATTAGATGTTGATGTCGTATTTTTTAGATATTGATATAAAATGATATTTTTGGATGTAGAACAATAGATATAAATTTATTTTTATTTAATGAAAATTATACTTGATTGTTGCTGTCAAAATTTTAAAAAGAAAGAAAGAAAGATTAAAAAATAGATGTCACAGTTAACAGACTTTTCCTTTAAGTTCAAATAGCTTGTGAATTCTCAAGTTAAGAAGTTGTTACTTTGATTAAAAAAAAGAAGGAATAATTAGCAAAAGAAATAATTAAAAAGGTTAAATTGTCCATACTTATTTTTATTGCGTTCACTAAAACATTTACTCAACATTGTAGAACATAATTTTAGAAATTTGTCCTCCATATATTTTATATATTTGAAATAATATTTTAGAATACCATTCTTTTCTTCATCATATCAGAAAAACAACATTTTAGAAATGGGGGATAATAAGAGAGGAAATGGACTTGGTTCATGATCACTTCTACAGTATTATTATTATTAGTATTATCATCATCATCATCATAATTATTATTATTATTATCATCATCATCATCATCATAATAATAATAATTATTATTATTTATGATGACGATGATGATGTGATGATGATGATATTATTATTATTATTATTATTATTATTATTATTATTATTATTATTATTATTATTATTATTATACATATCCATTTAGGTTATTTTGGAGGCCCACTTGCCCCATAGAATGGGACAACCACTTAATACTCTTGATACTAAAATTTAAAAATGAAGTTAAATTGATGTGTATGGACCAATCAAAAGGGGCCATCCAGGCCGCCCATGCCTTCTCTGCTGGATGTCAATTTGATGTTTTTTTCACTTTTCAGGCATGTTTGACAAATGGTTTGCGTCAGTGTGAAATGAAAAATTTTAGTGCGAGGAACAAAGAATGAAAATGTTCCAGCGAATGCCTTCGAATTCCCCTCAGTATTTGGATCTTTTCTCTTTAATTTATTGGTGAGATTTAGATTATTGCCGAAGTTTTAGGTAATTCCCGCAACAACTGACAAAAGAAAAGATTTTTACAAGAAATATTTGAAGTGGACTCGCATGAATAAATTCTAAACATCTCTCAAGTGGTGTGACGAAAGCAATGTAAATGATTTTCTATTTTCCTGTCTTTATTCAAATCTTTCTGGTCTTTGAATTTACCAAAATTGATGGATAGCTATTTTTGTCTTTTAGTTCGCAGTTGATGATGTCTCTATCAGTTTAAAGCCGCCTTAAAATACAGATTGTCTCGTCAGCAATTCATCATAGTATGAACTATGAAGTGTATGCAAAGAATAAATGATTCATGTTTAATTTGAATGCCCTACTTGATTACTTCCAATTGAATTCATATTTCTCCGAGGCTAAATTTTCTAACGCGATCAAATAGATACCCTTTTATTAAATTCTTACCATAAGAAAATCCTCTTTAAAAGTTCCAAAACGGTTTCTCTCAAAAAGACAATTTTTTTTTTTTTTTTTTCTCTCAGGAGCTCAAAAACATTGTGATGTGCACACAAATTCGGATCACCCCTGTACTGTAAAATCAATTAGAATTTCGGACTGTTCTTTAAATTTTAAAGGAAACCCCTACATCTTTAATAAGTATTGGATTGAGTTTGATCTGACTGAGAGTAAATATGGACCGTAAAGTTATATGTATCTGACTGAGAGTAAATCTGGACCGTAAAGTTGTAAGTCCAACTTTACATTATCTTGGAGGATACTTATGTGGACATTACTTCCTTTAAAATACCACAGGAATATAGTCTTAGCCGATCTAGAAATATTTTTAGAGCTTATTTGTAATATAGGAGTCTCTTTAAGATTCGTACAAATTCAACTTAAACGGTTCAAATCTAACCTTATCTTATCAAGTAGTTGATCTGAATTCTCCTTTTAAGTAGGGACTGATGTTAAGAGAGATCATGGATAGAAGTATACAAATTTATGTAATTAAAATATCTTAAATTTTTCCATTTAAAATTCTTTAAGCTTTCAAAATTTATTGAATTTAGAATCTCTGAGCTTTCATAATTTGTATTTAAAGGTTGTTTTAAAAAAAGATATTCCAGCAATCAACTAAAAAATGCTTAATGAAGCACTTCCCACTTGATTCAACATGTTCATACTTTTTTCATTGCATTGGTGAAAAATGTTGTGTCCCATTAAGAAGTTATGCGTTCACACTCCACTACCAGACATTTTAATTTGCTGACCAAATATGTTAATGTACTTTACTGATATATGTTTTAGTTACCAAAGCAATAAATGTTGACAAATGGTAAATTTCATTGAGCAGGGTTAAAATGTCAATACATTGTTTTTTTTGTGTCAATCATATCTCATATTTTTATTTCTGTTTTTAAAATTCAAATAGTTAATTCAAACTACAAAAATTTACAATTTTTTAGACTTTTTTTTACTGTATTTTAGATATGTGAAAAAAAAATTGCTTTTTAGAAGATTCGGAACCATTCAAAAACAAATAATTTTATATATCCCAATACATTTTAATATAGAGATTATGTTAAGCAGTTCAAATTGACTACTTAAAATTTCAAAACAAATCAGATCATACTGCGAGACATAATTAGAACACGAAAATAATAAGAGCATTTTAATCCCACTCAATTTTGTTATTATTGTAAATATTTTATTAGTCACTGCTGACCAATATATTTGTCTTAGCATCTTGAACACAGTTAAAGCTGAATTTTTTTTTTTTTTTCACACAAACTTCACATGTATAATCATATTGGACATGTGTAACCGAAATATAGGGGTTATTTAGTTTTGGTTTGTTTGTTGCCGCATGAATCATAATGCATCTCTATTACAATTTATTCTTTAATAATTAATACTGATGGATGTAATGCTCTTCAAAACACATCTGGAATATGACATTATGTATTTCATATATTATTTGATTTCTCTAACAATAATATTATTGGAATTTGGAAGGATTTCTCTCATAAAAGAAAGAAGCTCTAACTAGCAGCTTTTTAAACCATAATTTTAATATTTATTGTTATTATTATTATTTAAGGTTAATAGTAATTAACATTCATTTGTAATGGACAATAATATATTAAATGAACAAAAGCGAATAAAAAATGTATTTATAATGGACAAATAAGATATTTTGATGTTTTCATATAAAAATTGAAAATTTTGAAAATATTAATTGGTATATATTTGTTCCTAGGCCGTGGAACAAATGCTTCGGTTTTTATATTTTCAAAGTCCAAATAGTCGATTCAAACCATTCAACATTCAATCTATATTAAAATGTGTTTTGAGACCAAATTTTACATTTTTTTGGAATTCTTTTACTATTTATTAAGTCAGTTTAAAATAGTTACTTTTAATAATCCAGAAAATTTTCACTGTTTATTAAAATCAGTGATTTTAAAACTGGCTTAATAAATATAAAAGAATTTAAAAAAATGTAAAATTTAGTCTCTAAGCATATTTTAATATAGAGATCACATCTAACGGTTTGGATGGGCCGTTTGGACTTTGAAAATTGTAAAACTAATTGATTACATCACGATTCCAGAACAAATGTTTTGATATTAGTCAATCTCTCTCTGTATATATGACAACAATTAACACTTTTCAATTTAATTAGTATCAACTATACAAAACCTCCCACTTTTATGACCTTTAAAATTATAAGAATATTCAAAAGATATAATAGCTTTGCCTTCTTGTTGCGTTCTATTAACATTTTAAGTGCCTCGTTTAGGGGGCATGATGTTATGCATGGTTACATGTTTTGATTAAGGCTGAAGGAAACCTGGTGTCAGTTGTTGACTTGTTGTGATGTAATCATGCATTATTTAGATATGCAAGTGAGAGAGCACTGTAACATTATTTACTCTTGCTTTGCTCATAAGAAAGCAAAGCTCTAATATATATAGTTGACTGTTATAGTGTTATTGACGGTATAAAAGGTAAATGGAACGCTTTTGAGTGGGAAAAGCAAGTGGCAAGTAGGTGTAAAGCCAATATTATAGCAAAAGCTTTATTAAAATAAAAAAAAAGTATTAAACGGTTAAGTTTTATTTTTATTTTTATTTTTATTTTTATTTTTTTGATGAAAAGGTTAAGTTTTATTAGCACCCGATCAACAATCAAAATAATTTTAGTTACGGTATTTTTACTTATTGTCGGAAAATAGTTGTTAATACATTTTTCTAACCTTAAATTATACGACAAAAGTATCACGATTTTGCCACTTTACAACAAATCAAACGACCTATGTGATGTGTTCTCCACTTGGGAATTTTGAGGGGTCAGTTCTCCTATAAAAGCGGACAACCATTTAAACTTCAAATACTTTTTGCTCATGTGGCCTCCAGCTTGAGATTTTGAGTGGCCACTCCCGCCATTTAAATTGATTTGATGCCATCATGCAATCAACAGGTGGTTAATTTGGAATCCAAATCCTCTCAGTTACCTGACTTGAGCAAATTGAAACGGACAGTCCATATAGATTAACTCAAAACGGTGCCCACTAATTATTTATGCTTTGAGATTCGTGCCAAATTAAAAGAACAATCTAGAACCATCCGTTTATAATTTGTTTGAGTTAGTTACTTGAGTGATCCGAATTTGTTAAATTGAGGCACACGAACCAATCAAGAAACACTTGGGCGCTCAGGCTACGCAGAATGCAGATCTTCTTGAGTTAATGAATTTCAGCTGGCTGATTTTAAACAGAATCAATTTAGTTTCTGCATATAATATAAAAGATTCTTTAATATTAGTGTGGATCTAGTCTGCATATAATTTTAAAACATATCAAATAATTGAAATACATGAACTCAAAAGATTTCCTTTTGAGTTAATGCAGAGGATACGAATTCGGTTAGGCATGCGTCTCTAGATGTCATTGAACATGTTTGACAAGTCGAGTGTGAATGGGAATTTTAGTAATAGAAATAAGGAAGGACGCTTTTGTACCCAATTAAGTACCACGTTACTGAGATTAATCTTTTGGTATGTTAGAAAAAAGATTATTTTATGCGTGAGAGATCATATGTTTGAAAATTGAATATAAATTTCTTGTAAATATTAATAATTGGATGCAAAGTTGATGGAGGTAGAGACGAAGGACACTGATCACTTCTTATAAATTGTGACTTAAAAATAATAAATTGAGACAATTTTTTTCATTATTATTTTTTTAATTTTATGTATATACACCTTTTAAAAAATTGGATTAAATATCACAGGAGGTTACTAAACTTTGTTTTTTGTCACAAATTGATGACTTAAGTTTGATTTGTTCCCTCATAGCAACTGAACTTTTTAATTATTCCAATCAAATCACCTTATAACTTTTTCATTCAAAATATTAACGAAATATTCTCATTACATTCAAAATTTTAACGGAATATGCTCATTTAATCCAAAATACTAACAGAAAAGTTATATTTTATTAATTTTTTAGATGAAAAAGTTATAGAGTTATTTAATTATGACAAATTAAAAGTTCGGTGACTATGGAGAGACAAGGGACAAAATTTGGTAACCTTCAGCGAAATTTACCCTAAAATCTTTGAAATTATGTATATTTCTCTCTAAATTCATTATGTCATATTTAAATTTACTCATTTTATTTTCTTTTCTATTAAAACTGATATAAAATTCATAAAGTACACACTTTTTGATCCATTATTAAGAAAAAAAAAATATGTTGCATGCTTTAGAAAAATGTCCGTCTTTTAATGGTTAGAGAAATCAAATAATTACATAGGTAATATGAGCAATTTAAAAATTTAGTAGTTATTGAAGTTTGCAATCTCACAAGGATAAAATAAAATTGTACAGTCTTACATTTTATTAAAGTGTTTGCAACCGTTACATATTGGTGCATTTCGTCTGTGAGCCAACTCGCTCTTAGTTCAAATGCTAATAAGAAAATGAAATTTGGCTTTATTAAACAAATACAAAAGAACCAGATGATCTACAGAATGGATTGAAAAGAAGTAAAATGAAATTTTTTTTTAGAAGAATTGAGTGATAAATTGGTCTATTCACCTCTTAATAAAAGGAGAATAAGATATGTTGTAACGACAAAATCGAAATTTTTTAAACAATGATTGAGAGAAATGATAACTATTGAGTAATTATGATTTAAACCATGATTCACAAAAATGAAAGCTACTAAACAATAGGCCCCTCTTAATTCTACCATATTTACAAGCTGCAGATTGCTGTGCATATTTCAATCAGCCTTTCTATTTCTTTTCTTAAATTCACCTACTAAAAGGCAACCACCAAACCTACCTAACCACCTTCTCTAAACTTGCTCAACTAACACATTGAGCAGTGAAAGAAGAAGCTAAGCTTTGCACCCTGACCTAAGTCTATTTACAAATTGTGTATTCACCCCACCTAAAACTTAAAAACTTGTCAGCCTGAAATTATACAGCGATTTAGACTTGAATAGCCCACCAAATAGAAAGCGAGTAGGAGACAAGAACTCTTGTCGGGGTGTTTTGGTCATTTCATTCGGCACCTTTACTTGTAAAACAGATTGCCCCAGTTCATTCCTAATCACATCCAGAGTTCTTGGATCAACCGGAGATCCAGCAGCATCACGGACATAAAATGTATTGACCGCATTCTCTCCATGAGTTGACACCTCAGCCCTAGTTACAGACAACCCGTTCTCACGAAATATGCGAGTGATTTCTGATAAGAGGCCAACTTTGTCTCTCGTACACAATTCCAGTTTAATACCCTAAAAATAACCAGAATATAAAATTAGTTGGAAATGAAATAGGTACCTATCTGATGAAAATAAAGTGTGGTTGTTGAATAGTTAGTTAACTGGTCAACATTCCCAGGATGTGCATGAAAAAAAAATTGAAAGGGACTTTTAGGTAACATTTGTGGTTGCACATGCATTAAACATGTTATCCTTTTTAAATAGTTGTTAAACATGTAACCCCACCTCTCTCAATAATAACTCTCGATGAAAGTGCAAAATTCTCAGGACAAACTAACTAAAAGTAACATTAGTATGATTACATAGAAAAGTGATTTAATGCCCAAATATGCAACATTAATGTAATTAAATGGATTTAACTTTAAATAAAACAATACCTCAGAAACCCTTCTTTCAATGGCAGCCTCAAGACAAAGTATTACTCTCTCTCTTTCAGCTTCTGAGTTGACTGGTGACCCGTCAACATGTCTTATATAGTATTCCTTTAAGAAAAAAAAGAAGACAAAATTTACATGTGCCATGTTACACAAGTTCAAAAACTCCAACCATCTGTTCATCTTACCTTAATTGCCCCTTCCTGATATACTCCATGAGACTTCAAAAATGGAAACGGTAATTTGCATATGACAGAAGTAAAACAGGAAACTATCACACATTGAATATGTTACACTTGATTTTTTTAATTTTTGTAGAGTAAACACAAAGGTTTCCGATAAGCTACCTGGTAAGCTTCTGACGTCTCAGCATCTACATTTCCATGGAATACCACATACTGCATATCAGTGAGCGTACAGATTGTGTCGAACAAAAGTTTTGGCCTATCGCGGCTACGGATAGTGACTACCGAGTAATCCTTATCCCCCCAATTCACAACCGACACCTTTGGTCTTTGATTCACATCACCCATAATATCCCCTGAACGTTCATAGTCCCGGTCAGCGAGCATCATTTGGTGTAGCCTTCGTTCCCTATGTGTGGACCCCACTGATGAGATCATCGTCCTCCCTTTCAACACATTAGACAATAACTTTTTAATGCTTGAAAGTCTTAGTGGGTCATTTATGGCAGATCCGGTTTCAAGGTCGGTGACATGCATCACAGCTGCTGCCCTTGTGTTGTGGGCCCACACCTCAGCACTAACAACGTTGCACTTGAGATCAGTTAGCACCGCACTCACTTCAGATAGTAGACCTGGCCTATCTGTCCCCGTTAATTCGATTGATGTGTACTCAGATGCTGCTTCAACACCGACCGACCTTCTTCGGGATGGGATGAATGATGAGTCAGCACCTAAAGACTAAAAGACAAAATCCAAAGTGGAATGTTTAATAGGGATATTTAACACAACACCCCTGTGTTTTTGTGATATTCTGAAAAAAAAAAGCAATCAATAATGTTGCTAGTTGCTCTGTTTTGGATTATTAATTACGAAAACATCTTGGATGTTCAAAGTACCTTATAATGGCATGTGCAAAGTAACTACTACAACGATCTAGAACAAAAAAAAAAAGTATATTTTTATTTTTCGGATACTTTAATAACTTATCAGCTTTACCTATGGCAGTTTGAAGGTAAAGATATCAGGTAAACATGGAAGTCAATCAACATAAATTTATGTAAAAAAATGATGAATACCAAAATATAGATATAATACAAAAATTCACCTTCCGAATAAAATCAATAATTTCATCAAGAGTACTTTCATCCTTAATTTTCTCCCCATCACCATTTGTCACATTAAAAACTGCAAAAACAGAACTAATTAGTAAAAGGAATTAGAGTTACAGCAAGAAGAAAGATTAACATAAAAGAGAGACAGATGCTAATGTACCATCCATAAACCAGCCTCCATCAGAAGAAATATAAGCCTTCTTAATGTTTAAGTTGAGATCAGTAAGAACTTGTACCACCTCTAACAATATACCATACTTGTTTGCACTGTCAACCTAAAATATTTCCAAAAGTAAGGAAAATAAAATCTTCAATAACCATCTAATCTATTACCACCAAAAATACAATTGAACGGGTAAAGGTTAAAATTTACCCGAACCACTGTTGCATTGATGCATGAATCATTGTCTACAACAACCCTGAAAAAAGAATATTATGAAGTTATTAAAACAGTTTAAGCAAATTTGTGCTGGAAAAGGGAACTTTTTATGAAAAGTTACCTCGGAGGGTTCATTTTTAGTATGAATTTCTCGTAGTCATCGTCATCACTGTCCCAAGAAGAGCTCAGCTCCCCATCTGAAACGAGAAATCAAAATTTTCAGATTGCATAAAAAGGAATTGAAAAGTTGCAAGAAAGTTGATATTTAAATACAGCGGAAAAATTAATTATTAGTTTACTAATGTGACTCCAAACAGTACCCGAAAATTAAAAATATAGTTGGCTGAATAAGCTGATTTTTCACGAAGAGAATAAATACTTCTAAAACATCTCAAATTGAAGTATTCAAATTTAAGAAGAGAATGCCTTAAGAG
Organism: Carex pumila; assembly: GCA_033356055.1. Taxonomy (NCBI): domain Eukaryota; kingdom Viridiplantae; phylum Streptophyta; class Magnoliopsida; order Poales; family Cyperaceae; genus Carex; species Carex pumila. The sequence goes on from JARJHM010000590.1 coordinate 71,119, forward strand.
AGGAGAGAATTCTCGTACCCATGACAGATAAAATTGAAAGAAGAAACCGAAGACACAAAGCCAAAATCAAGAACAGTAAGAAAATACACTTTGCGACTAGAGAGAACCAACGAACGCACCCTCAACACACTCTCCACCTTTTCTCCCGAGTACACCCTTATTTAAACTCCTCTTTTCTCTCTCTATATCTCTAGAGAAAGGAGGGAGAAAAGCGCTCTCTCGGTCTGAGCGAAGAAACAGACGCAAGCTCTGCGCTAGTCTCGCGCGATTTGGGGCCGTTTTATTTTCACCATTCCATTTTTTTGTTTTTTTCTTCGTTTTATAATTCCATCCAAGTGAAACGAAGAATCCGTATCCTCTGAGATATCTCATATTTTGCGTGACTTAATCCTCACCGTTCGTATAATCTAACGGATCAGAATTGTATCTCACTTTAATAGCGCTGCCCAAATCTGACCGACTTCTCTTTTCCTCCTCCGTCAGCCAAACCTTTCTTCTCATTCTCGTTCTTGCGTGCTCATCCCACCGTCCGCCCCCATTTTCTCTCTCTCGTTGCTCATTTCCCTCGATTCCTTTCTTCCCCTCCCATATCTCCTCCCAACCCGATTCTCTCCCTCTCTTGCAGGAAAGGCAAAAACTCTAATCGCCTCCACCGGTCCCCTCTGATCGCTCCAATCAGGCGATTTGGCGCGAGGTCAGAGCTCAGATCGAGGTGCTTGAGCGGAGTTTCTCCTGACGCGCCGTTGATCGATTTGCCACTAAAATTGCTAGTTTTAACCTCTGGTACCGGGTTTTAGGCCTGGTTTGATGTTTTAGCCTTGGAATAAGATTTAATTGGAGTCTATGACAGGAAATCAAAGCAAAGAGATCAGAAGCAAAGATTTAACCCATAAAAATTCATAATACTTGATCTTGTCAGAGGCTTTGGTGTTAACATCACAATTTAGTCCCAGATTTTAGTTTTATTATGGTTTACACAAAATAACATATTTAAGCTTGTAACAGTAGCTTTAAAAAGGTGATTTAGTTGAAAATCATTGGCCCAAGGAGAGGAGATGACCGTATTTTCGTTGGACGACAGGCAAAAGGGGCGTGCGAAGGGGAAGAAGAGTCGAGCTGCTCCGTATTTTTCTTTGGCGGGAGAGCTGTTCTTGGAGAAAAGTATTTATTTTTTATTTTATTTTGGTGTGAAGCGAAGAGAGACAAATCAGTCGGTCATTCTTTTGGGCAGAGAGTGGAAAAGTTAACTCATTCTTATCCGTTGGATTATACAAACGGTAAGGGTTAAGTCACGCAAAATTTGAGATATCTCAGAGGATACGGATTCGTGAAACGAAACGGGTGCTGTCTCTCGCTCTCTCTACCCGAATTAATATGAACCTAGGTACCTCAAATTTTGAGTTTGGATCTGAACCGTACGATCAGCTGTGACACGAATTAAGGAAATCCCGTACATTCCATCTCGGTCAGGATTGGCCCGAATTCTGATCGGACGGTCCGGATTCAAATTACAGATATTGAGTTACTTCAGGGGATCCGTGCTCTTCTCTACCAGTCTCCTAATTTACAGGAGTTGCTGGAGAATGGAGATGGTCTAGAATAAATACATGGAAAAGCTCAGGGACAGCTGTCACACTGATGGCAGTACTGCTACCGGTTTAGATTCCTTCAGTCGAGAAAATTATACTTGCACCCGGTCCACCAGGACATCTTACGCCGTGTGTTAACGGCGATAATTTTCATCAAGGCATGAAAATCTAACTTTTTGCAGTTTTTTAAACTGATCATCTCAGAATTTTTTTTATCAGCAGAAATTATTAAAATAAGAGACATAAAAAGAGTGCATCGTTTTTAATAAATATAAAAAGATCCTTCAAATATTATGGATCAGATTCATTTTTTTTTTAGTTTGGATCCGGACCATCTAATTAGCTAGAAGAGAATCAAGCTTTGATTTACATACAATCTTAAAAAAATATAATATTTGAATCTGAACCATTGAGTTAGATCTATGTATTTTGGATCAGAAAATATATCAATCCCGTGATGGAGGTTGGCGTTGGGGAATTATGACCACCAACGGATCCGAGTCGCTGAATGCAGTATTCAAGCAGAGCCGGATGTTGCATGTGGCTGCAGTTGTAGAGGACACATTCTACAAGTTAAATGTTTGGTTTCAGGAACGGCGTGCTAAGGCCGCAGAATTAATAAGAATGAACCAGACATTTTCAAAAAGGGTGGAGGAGAAACTAAGACGACACAGGGACAAAGGTGCAACTATGTCCGTTATCCCGATGGGTAATGATGGAACAGAATTCGAAGTGCAAAATTCAAATGAGTACGTTCCAACCAGCCGTAAACTAGACGGTACTATGGCGTTTGTGAAGAGGGCTTGCAAGTACGTTGTTAAATTCGGAGATGCCAGGGCGGTAACCTGTACATGCCAAGGACCCCAGCTAAGTCACATACCCTGCAGTCATGTGATGGCGGTATGCCGAGTAAGGAATTACTGTGAGGATCACTATGTTGCTGACATGTACCGTACTGATTACCTTGCTTCCACTTGGGGTGGATCTTTCCATTCTTATCCCGATCAGCATGAGTGGCCTGCATGTGTCGGTGATAGAATACTCCCTTCAGAAGGATGGATAAGAAAGGGAAGGAGGAGACACAAGCATATTGTAATGACCATGGACGAGATGGGTGGTGGGCGACCGTCGGGAAATCGGGCTCGCCGTTCTGTTTCCGACAGGCGCAGGGCAGGTACGTAGAATTGTACAAAATTTATTTATGCTTTAATTATATTACTAACTAAATTGCATTGTTATATTCAGATGCAATAAACGAACACAACGAAAGAGAAAATGCCAGAGTTGTTGCTGAAGCAACCGGTAGAACACACCCCCCTCCTCCTGTAAGCCAATCATCTAGTAGCCAAGCATCTACAAGTAATGCCGCACCTGCAGCTCATACCAGTACAACTAGTTGTTTGTTAGGTTTATTGAGACGTCGTGGTAGGGGCAGATAAACTTGCTATTTTGCTTGTGTGAACTTTTTGGTTTATTGTGAACTTAAATTGTATTATTAAACTGTGTTATAATAAATTTGTTATTTTGCTTGTGTGAACTTTTTTGTTTGGTTTGAACTAAGTAATGAACTATGTTTATAACTATACTTATTTCTAAGCCTTACGAGCTGGGAGTGTGGGTCGCAAAAAAACTGGTACCATGGACGATAAGGAAACCAGTCGATATTCGCATCTCGGAGCATTTGGAGCTGACCCCGGACATAAGAAATCCCCCTGCCCTTGTCTTCGTGATCGTGATGACTGCCCCATATAGCGGCGTACGCGAGGCATCTGTCTGGGTCAGGATCTCCCCCCCGAGGATGTGGCAACGGTATAACTGGTCGATTTATGGGCAGATATGACCACGACCAATGCTGGAGCAGAAGAAGTGGTCCAAACATCTGTTTATTCTTGACCTGAAAATTTAACTTAAAATAAAAACTAGGTGCTTCTTATCCAACCTTCAATAACAACATATATTAATACAGACATACCAGACAAGCATGACAGAGGCCTCTGTATAAGTGGGCGAGGACGGCTCCACCCCAGTTCCATCTCGATTCTCTCTCTAGGTCCCTCAGCAAGGAGAGATACATCATCGGGACTGCGTCATTGCTGGAATCCTCGAACATGACAGCACCGCACAAATCCAGCACAAACGCCCTAGTATACCTGCAATGTAAAATAATCAATGTAAATAACTGAGATTGTTGACGAACTACTAAGTTAATTTAAAGAGTGTAATAGTACCTCCTGACCGCCTCAATGTCATTAGTATCGGGAAATATCTGATTCTGGTGGAAGTGAGCCCGGAGTGCCTTTAGAGAAATACAGTACCCGGAATAGCGGAACTCCTCCTCCTCCCCCTTCTTCTTCTTATATTTCTTCTACAGAGTCTTCGGATCACACCCTAACAACTCCGGTATCATCCTCTGCAGCTCTGGATGGTCTGAGATGCCACCTATGGGGTCGCCATCGATACGTAAACCCCATAGGGCGCTCACATCACCGAGGGTGACTGTCATCTCCCCAGGCGGGAGATGAAATGTATGCGTCTCAGGTCGCCATCTCTCCGCTAGACCATGCATCAGAGACACATCGATCCTACTCTGCGGCATGGTGGCAAGCTGGTACAACCCGAGGTTCAAGATGTATCGCTGCATTTCTGGGTGGGGAACGAACAGAATCTCAGACCTGCGGTGCCTCACCGTAAGCATGACATCATCCTGTATTTATTATCAATTTGTCAGACTCAAATCGTGTAATTTTTTTAGTAACTTAACAGAGTGTAATTTTGTTTAAGTATAAAAATCACGTACCTCAAGAGATGCCAATGAGACGCGGTGCTTAACATGATGGGTCCATAGGAGAGGACTAAATGTGTCAGGATCATGGACACCATCTGGAAAATCGGCCTGAGACGACAGATCCGCTCCAGTCGGATCCTCAAAGCCCCTGCCAGTCGTATCGGCCTGAGACGACGAGCCCTCTCCAGTCGGATCCACCGAGGACGTGCCCTCTCCAGTCGGGTCCACAGCATCTGCACCCGCTGCAGGCTCAGCTCGTACTCCTCACCGTCTAACTCTAGGCATACTACATTTACAAAAAAATATTAATCAAAATATACAATTTATATAAATTTTTTTTAATAAGAATTGTATGTATCTAATCACAAAATAATTGCATGTAAATAAATTGCGTGTATATGATGTTCATGCATATACAATTAATTTTGTTGCATGCATATGCATTTGCATGTATATACAATTAATTTACACTTTGCATGTAAGTAAATTGCATGCATATGCATTTTTTTTTTACAAAAATTAATTTTGTTGAAATTAAATAAACTTTACAAAAAAAAAAGCATGTATAAATTTTTTTAATAAGAATTACATGTATCTAATCACAAAATAATTGCATGTAAATAAATTGCGTGTATATGATGTTCATGCATATACAATTAATTTTGTTGCATGCATATGCATTTGCATGTATATACAATTAATTTACACTTTGCATGTAAGTAAATTGCATGCATATGCATTTTTTTTTTTTACAAAAATTAATTTTGTTGAAAATAAATAAACTTTACAAAAAAAAAATGCATATACAATTCTGGATTTATTTTTTAGGTGTATATGCAATTTGTTTACAAAATTATTTTTGCATGTATATGCATTTTTTTTGTAAACAAATGAACTTTTACAAAAAACAAAATTAATTTTAAAATATTTGCAGACCTAAATTTTAAAATTAAAAAAAAATGAGATATACATACAAATTACTTACAATAAAAAATATATATATATATCATTTTTAAACAAATATTGATATACTTCAAAATAATTAGTTTTACTTCAAATCTTTTGTATTCATATATACATATTTTTTATGAACTATCACAAAAATAATTTTCAAAAAATAAATATGCATATTTTTAAATCATAAACCCAACAACTAAATTCTTAAACAGTTCAATCATTTGACCCATAAATTCTAACCCTAAATTGAACCGTAAACCCTAAATTTTTAAGTAATTCACAATTCACAAACATAAACCCTAAATTTAATTATAAACCCTAAATTTTAAAAAAATTCACAATTCACAACTATAAACCCTAAATTGAACCATATGACATTCAAGCAATTTTACCATAAATCATAACCCTAAATTCAAGCAATTGAACCAATTCAACCAATTCAAGCAATTAAGCAATTCAAATATCTAATTCAAGCATCCAATCAAACCAAACCGAACCAATTCGACCAATCGAACCAATTCAACCAATTCAAGCATCCAATCGAACCAATTTGAGCATCCAATCGAACCAATTCGACCAACCGAACCAATTCATGTCATTGCCACAATTAAAGCATCAAATCGAACCAATTCGACCAATTCAATCAATTCAATTAATTACTCACGTTTAACCCTAAACATCGAATCGAACCAAATCGAATCACATTACACCATTTAATCACATTAACCCAAACCCTAAATCCTAATCGAATAAAAAAAAGAGAACTCACTTGTTCGATCGAGAGAGAAGCGAATCGAGGCGCGAGGCAGTGACGAGCGTGGTGCGAGGCAGAGAGGGGTCGGCTCGGAACGGCTTCTTTCTTCTTCTTTTTTCTCTTTTTTTCTCTTTTTTCCTCTTTTTTTCGGCAGAAACGATGGGGGAGAAGAGGCAGAGAGGAGGGGCGGCTCACGGGTGATACACATGGGCAGTGGGGCGCCAGATGGGGGGGCGCCTCACTTGGCTTATGGGGCGCCATATGGGGGGGCACCTCACTGGTGTTGTGGGCCGCCATTTGGGCCGGCGCTCCATAGGCTTTTTTGGGCCGCCCGAGGCCCAGGCGGTCAAGGCATAATTAAAAAAAAGTTGGGGGCAGGGGCATTTGTAAAATTTTCAATTGTTTCAGGGATATTAATCAAAATGGCCGCACTTATCCCACTTCTATTTTTTTTCTTTTTCAGCACAGCGATGTTCTATTTTTCTTCTTTCTCCTCTCGTTTCTATCTCCTCAAGCAGAGAAGAGAATAATGAAGAAAGGAGGGAGCCGAAAGCGCGGTGATACCTCGCATATTTAGCCTATATTTGACTTGATTTCGTACCAAATTCACGTTCTAAATTGTCAAAATCACGTGCATTTCATTGATATATCCTTAGAATTTGGTACTGCTGAGAGTTTGTTTGTTTTCTGCAGGATTGGAGCAAAATACACGAAGAAACGGCGTTTTTGGACTCTCTGGTACGGCCCTTACCAGGCTTAGCCGATCCAGCCTCCCTTCCATCTTGTACGGCCTAGCCGTACCACCTTGGTACGGGCCGTACATAGGTGCCGCCTGACAGAATTCAAATCTTGGCAGAGGCTATATATAGCGAGGGATCTCTCCATTTTCGAGGAGGCCACTTCATTCCAGATTGAGAGCTCAGTGAAAGAGAGAAAGAGAGCAAAGGAGCAAGGAGAGAAGATCAAGGAAGAGGAAGAGGCGAGAATCGACGGATCTACACCTTCTCCATTCCCGATCTTCAATCTAGTTCTTTCATGACTTTCTCTATCTCTTTTCTTGTATTTCTGGACAGATCCATGACTTGTGAGTAGTAGACTTTCGTTTCTAGGGTTTGTAGATGGATTTTCTTGATTTGTGTTGTTTTTCTTGATTTGGATCTTGTATGAACTCTTGTGATTGATTTGATTGTGAATTTGCTTGTTTTGATTGCTTTGTGTTTCTGTGATTGCATGTGGTGTGCCTATAGTGGTAGATCAACCCTAACAAGGTCATGTGACCATTGCCTTCTCTCAACCAAACCAATCCCTTTAGGTAGACTTGATCGAATTGAAGCCGAAAGGTTGAATTCTCCTCTAATCGACAGATTAGAGGTTACCTTAGATCTCCAATCAATCAACTAGAGGATCTGGACCAAAACACGAGAGTTGAGGTTTAGAAACCCTAGAAGGTGAAGAATTGATTCCAAAACTTAGATCTTGAACCAAAAAACGAGAGTTGAGGTTTAGGAACCTTAGGTATGGTCAATTGAACCTTTATCAAGAGTTTAATACGAGGTACCAGCAAGAAATGCATCAACTCGAACTTGTAAGCTCTGTTCTGGTAAACCAGTACGGCCCTTACAAGAGTGGTGCGGCCTACCCGTACCAAGCCCCATACGGCTTGGTCTTACTAGGTTGGTGCAGCCTGGCCGTACCAACTTGGTAAGGGCCGTACCACTAGAGGCAAATCAGAGATGAAGTCTGAAACCCTTGAAACACCTTTTATCCCAAATCAAAACACAGTTTATACCTTTTCTTGCACATTTACTATTCTATATCATTGTGTGATTGCTTGAGTTGATTCTTTCGGAAAATTGAACACCAAAACCCCCTCTTTCTCACTTCTAGTCTTTAGTCGAGATAAGTAAATATCTAGATAAAGGAACCGTCCCTGTGGATCGATACCCGATTATACTCCTCGATAGGGTTGTGCACTTGCAACCCTAATCGGAAGGTGTAACCGTGGTTTTAAAAAGTACGCTCCCGAGCGTACCGAAACTTGCGTTGCGCTTTTACGCCGATCACGCGGTATCATCGGAACTTGAAGTGTAGAATCTTTACCTCCATCTTGATCGAAGTGCGGCAGTGAAATCCGGTTGTCAGAGCGCGACGGCTATTGGATGAAAGCAGATCCGGTCATAGATGGAGATGAAAAAAGAGGTAATAGGGTGTTTTTTTAGAGTAGATAAGTATGATTAGTTGATTATAATAATTTACGTGATTTCATGAAAATAAATGAGTTTAGATCTAGGAAGGAGGATCATTTGATCCGTTATAAGTCTGTTTTTTATTAATGAAATTGTTAGTGTGCATTTAAAGCCACTAACCTTAAAAAAAAATGATACAGCTTCTCGCCAACCTTGTCACATCAACAAGTTACAATGCTTAAGTAGTGAGGAAAAAATACGACATGACTAATATGTCATGATTTGATCACATTACATTACATAACATTTTTTTTTTCACGTGACGTGATAAAAATAGTAGACAAAAGTCATATTATGTGTGGTCATGTTGTCACCAAATGTGACATGATTTATCATGTTAATTTTTTTGAATTATAAGTTAGTTCATTGAAAAAAAAAATGGAAGAAACATCAACAAATATGAACAAAAATTATTAAAAAAAATTGTAAAATGAAGGAACATTTGTTGGCAAATAATTGTTTTTTAAAGCAATTTGTGCATCTGTTTGTCGATATCATAACATGTCATGACGTAACGTGTCATAACTAGTTCGTATAAAGTACATTGTCATGTCATTTCCGGTCAGAAAAGAGACACGTGATGTGAATAAATCTGAAATTTTTATTAATAGAAAATTAATTAAATAAATATCGATAATGGATAACGAATCTGAGTTTTTTCGAGATATAAAAAAAAACGTGGTAATGTATAACGTCCTCTGAACGTTATAGATTATCATAACCGGGATTAATCATACACTTAGTAATTAACAAAAAAACAAAAAAAAAATAAAAAATACTAGACGTGATTAACAATCACGTCAAGGTCCAATTTGAGAAAACCAAGTGATAGTCAAATTTACTAAATATTTTTATGATTTGTGTATGTGGCAGCTCCTGATTGGTGGATGAATTTGAGGTAGTCTGGTTGAATTTTCATGAGTAGTTGGACATGATACTCTATCACGTCCAATTTTTTTTAGTTAATTAATAAAGACAGTAATTAGTTTATTGTTAATTAGATCGTGACAGTCTGTAACGTTCAGATGACATTATAAACTATCACATTTTGCTTATATATATTTTGAAAAAATTCAAATTCATTCTCCATTATCAGTATTTATTTAATTAATTTTCTATTAATAAAAATTTCAGTGAATAAACACCTTGATATGCAGAGATGTTTCAATGATACGTGTGATGGATATTCAAATGTCCCCCTATTAAATTGAAGAGACACATGACGTTATTCAAATTGGGATCTGTATTGGCTGCTTTTCTGACTAGAAAAATAGCTTCTTGCTATTCTTTTTTCTCTTCAAATAAGAGAAGAGAGAAAGATAATCACGTGGGAGAGAGATAGAGAGTAAAAGAAATTTGAAGAGTACTGGATCTCGTTCCTTTAAATTGAAATATAAGTGTCATTCTTACTCAAATAATTTTTTTTTATTATGTATACTTTTAATAAATAATTTGAGCATTTTTTTTTCTATTTTAGTTATGATAAAAAAAACAGTGTTCTAAATAGCGCGCTATAGCGTTTTTGGACCCTAAACGCTAAGTTATGCATAATAACGCGCTATTTGAGCTACGGATGCTATAGCAGTAATAACGGTCCGCTATAGCGCATAGCGTATAGCACAAATAGTGCCCGTTATGCAACATTTGCTGTTTTTTTTTTCAATTTATATGAGCTTTAAAATAAATAAATGGTGAAGATATTGTTTAATTTTGATGAATATTACATTATATCAAATTCAGGTCCGCTATAATAATTTTTTCATTTTGATCTTATTTTTTTTTAACTGATGATAAATCAAATAAATAATTGCTAAATTATGAAAAATTTAGGGACTAACAATAATTTCTTTAAGGATCATCTGTTTATTTGACTAGAAGTATGATTTTTTTTTTTTCAATTTCTAGGTTATTTTGAAATTTAAATAGAAAAAAGATAAATTATGTTATGATGTTGAAGATATTTTAAATAGAAAAAGATCGATAGTTTATGATATTAGTATTACTATAGATATTTTGAGTCGCAATTTAGACTTTGTATTGGTTCAATATGAATTTTATAATTTTTTAATCAATTTGACATTATTTATTGTTCTATGTGACTAAATAATGTTAATATTTAATATAAATATATAATATAATTTTTATAAAAATAAAAAAACGCTATGTGGCATAGCTTTCGCTATAGCTTTTTTTAGAGGTTCCCCGCTATGACGCGATAAACGCTATTTAGAACCTTGTAAAAAAGATTCAATTAGAATTCATATCTGTTAAATTCTATTAAATTAAATCAATTGAGTTCCAATAAGTCTTGCGTTTCGATCACAGTATTAAACGACCAAAAACATCGAGATATCAAACTCGCTCGAACCGATCCAATCCAAGTCTTACCCGACTCATCCAAATTGCCACCGGTTTCCGACACGAATCAGCATCCTCCCAGGTACCTGATTGAGAACAATTACAAAGGACGGCCTTCATTAATCCCAGCCGGACCAAAGTCAATGCGATGCCAATGGAAACTATAGGGATTTGTTTTAAGATTCGTTCCAGGTTAAAAGAACGGTTGAGATTTAATATTTGTACCTCAGGTACCTGGTAGGATCCGAATTTTTCCGACACTCGGAAGAAGGAAAAAGTAAAAGAAAAAAAATAAATAAATAAAGAGTTGCCTGATTTGCCTCCGCGCCAAAATGTTAGTTAGGGTTCGCATAGCGGAGTTGCTCGCTATACAATCTATACTAAGAGACGAGTATACGTGAAGCTCTGAAATGGAGAAAGTGGTCCAAATCCGAACCCTTGGTGGTGAGTCGATCGCCATTAAAGCAACTCTGGACAGTTCGATTCGCGACCTTAAGCTTCTTCTCAAGGAGTCTTTTCTTCCCGCCAAAAATTGCCCGAATTTCCACCTCTTCTTTCAGGTCCGGTTTTCTCTTTATATTCACAATTGCTCTTTCTCACTGAAGCTGTTCAGTTATTTTTGTGGTTACTGTCATCAATTATTAGCTCAATTGGTGGATTCTCATTAATTTGTTAATTTGACGGAATCATTTTAAACTTTATATACAGGGCTCTAAATTAAGCTTAGAAGCTCAGATTAGCACAATTGGTGACAGTGAGTTTTTAGTATTTGTCCCGTTCACAAAGAAAAGACAACAAATTCAATCCATCTCAAGCACGGCCAATCAAAGTACCGTGTCATCAAAACCTGCCGAGCCATCACCTGCATCGGCCTCAGTTTGGCAAGATATTATGAGCGACGTCTCGTCTTTATCTGACATCCCTCGATCAGAAACAAATTTGAAAAATGTAAATAGCAGCTGCTCCTCCTCTTCTTCTTCTTCCTCCTATTTTCCTTCACATATTCCCCTAAATAAGAAGTCCAAGGTGTCTTTGGATAATGAAGGTGTGATTATGGACATTCTGGGTACCAACCTAGAAGAAACATTTAATGAGAAGTTTGGTGGTGCAATGCAACAAGTGCTTGATTCAGTATCTTGTTTATCTGACAGTGACTCTGATAGCTGTTTGTTGTTCATTGAGTTGTTCAGGATGTCTGAAAGCGATACAAAATGTGCATGTCCACCATGGTTGGCTAGACTCGTAAAGGTCTTTACATTACTTAATATGTTTTATGGGGTGATTCAAATGAAAAATAGACATTTTATGACTTGGGGATATCTAGAAGGTGTTTTAAAGAAACATGCTATGTTTGGAATTGAGGAAGTGCTTATGTCAGATTTGGAGACACTCTCACAACTTTGTCCCAAGGTAAAGTGAATTCACTTTTTGCCATAGGCTATTGACTTGTACACAAAAATAGATATTAGTAACATGTTGGTTTTATACCAATACTTGGCACATTCTATTGCAAAATGCATCATTTGTATAATGGAGTGCTATCAGGAAAAAAATGAACTTATACCATGTTCGCAATATTAATTTGCTACTGCTGGTTGGCGTGGTATGTACCTGCATTATATGTCTCATTACTTGCTAATTGGAAATCAAGTATAAGCAACTTTACTTTTTGCAGTAAATTAATATAAATCTCCTACCAGGCTGCCATTAATTATAAATGGTTTACAAAATTAAATAAAGTAGCATTTTTATCAGTTGATACATTTTTTTTATTTGTAGACTGTTATCTTGGCTAAACAAGAAGAGGAAGTGACCAACTTGAGCTGTTCCATTATCATAAAAAATACCTTGAATCATGACTTTATATCAGAAACTAAAGGTAGGAGATTTAAATTTGAGACCAAGGTGCTTTAATTTCATTTTAGAATTCTTGTGTGTGCAAATTTAGCTCTCATATCAACAGAAAGAAGAAGGCCAACTAGGGCATCTGTTGTTAATGCTCTTGCAAAGAGGTGGAATGATTTTAGGGCAGAGCTGTGGAATTCTATAAAGAATTGTCTGGTAACATTTCAATCAATATCTGACCAACATCTGAATTTATTTATTTATTTTTTCTTGGGGGAGGAGTTCTTGCTGACTTATTTTTCACTTGGTTATCCAGAAGCAAAGGCGAAGGACAAACATGCCACTTGAGATCTCTTTTGAAGAACTTGCTTCTAGTAAGCTAAAATTTAGTGCTTCAAAATGCTGTAATACAAAGGGGGCGAAGATTAATAACTCTAATGCCCATAGGGTTGGTTGCCGCGTAAGTCTGATTCTTACCTATAGAATGCATATTGTCATCTTCCTCAAATAATATGTATAAAATCAGTCAAACCTGATTGTGATAATTTTTTGGCTTTGACTGAAAATAAATTACCACCATTTCGAACCTGCTGATATTAGACAATATAATTGTTTTGGTGGGGCTCTAATGAGAATTTAACATCTTAAATTTTCACCAGGGAATGGAGACCTTGGAAGCTGTTAAAATGATTGAGCATCTTAAGCAGGGATTGGGAAAACAGGGACAGGTTTCACTCCCTCGTTCTCTCTCATACACACTTATCAGCGTAACTTGTGCAAGTGAAGTGGATAAACATATTTTCCCCTCTCTGTCTTTTTTTGCAGGTTGTACATATAGAACAGATAGAAGCAAAGGAGCCAGTTTATGTGGAAATCCCAGAAAACATTTCAAAGGAAGTGAAAGAAGCCCTTGAGCAACTTAGTATAACTAAATTGTACCACCATCAGGTGACTTATTTATTTTTATTTTTTGCTGTTAGTCATGAACACTGCTTGAACTTCATGTTTATTTCTAAATAATACACAGGCTGAGGCTATACAATTGGTGCTGTCTGGGAAGAGTGTGGTAGTGGCAACATCAACCTCTAGCGGCAAATCTCTTTGCTACAATATTCCAGTTGTAGAAACTCTTTCTGAAAACTCAGTAGCATGTGCTCTTTATGTCTTCCCTACCAAGGTTTTTGTTTTTGTTTTTTTTCATTTATTTATTTATTCATAGAATCTTTCTTTCATTTGGGTTGTGTGGAAACATTTTCAGAGAATTCCCTATCAGCACTTTACAAACGAAATTGAGGTTAAAAGACTGAGTCACTTTTAATAATTAATGCAGGCATTATCTCAAGATCAGCTGAGAACTTTATTAAAGTTGAAAGAAGCCCTGAATTTTCTTAATTTAAATGTTGGCATATATGATGGCGATACTTCCAAGGAAGACCGTGCTTGGATTAGAGATAATGCTCAAATTGTATGCACCAACTTTGAGCTCTCCTTAATTTATGCATTTCTCTTTCTTTAATTTGTTTAATATTTTCAGTATGTATCTGTTTAATTGTCTGCACAGATCATTACAAATCCTGATATGTTACATGTGTCAATCCTACCTTATCATAGTCAATTCCAACGCATATTGTCAAATCTCAGGTACAAAATGCCTTCATATCATACATTGATATATATGCTAAATAGAAGAATAAGATTATCTTCTAGAGGCTTAATCTGTGGAGCAAAAATTCTTGGGTCAAATTAGTTAGCTTTCAATGTCTTCCATAGGTACATTGTTATAGACGAAGCCCATATATACAAAGGAGCATTTGGTTGTCATACTTCTTTTGTCCTGAGGAGGTTGAGACGTATATGTTCTACTGGTATGACGAATACTGTTATAACTTCTTCTTTTTCCTAAATGGGGTTGAATCTGTGACCTCCCCTTTGTGAGAATTTGCCCTGAATGCTAATTTCTATTTGATATCATGGTCTTTTGCAAATTGCATTCAGCATTTATTTGCAAAAGAATTGGAACTTCCCATATCTGTAACTAATAATGGGACATCACATAATTTTTCCAATGGGAAATAACAACCCACCAAATATAACATCTCGGCACTACTCGTAACGAACCAATATCTAGCAAATGAAGGATTTAGTTACTAGACACCAAGCTTCAATGAACAAGTCATGGAGTAGAATTTCCACTTTACAGAGTAAATTGGTTTTGTGTTTGATTTAAAGTTTTCTCAGCAGTTGGATGTTGGCTGCAAATGACAAAATTGTTGGGTAATAGTGCTAAGTACGATAAATACAACGCCTTTTCTTTATGCAGTATAATTGGTGATGTAGACTTCAAAAGCCCCTTTGTTTTCTTTCATGACTTTTATTTGCTTTTTCTTCAGTTTATTTTAGCAATCCTACTTTCATTTTGTGCACTGCTACCTGCGCAAACCCACGTGAGCATGCCATGGTATGCTGATCATGCATTTTTCCCTGTTAATAATTTCACAACAAAATTATTTTAATAATTGCAAGTTCAAAAATGCCAATTCATGCTCCTTTTTTTAGGAGTTGACTAATCTGGATAGCCTAGAATTGATTCAAAAAGACGGGAGCCCATGCAGTCCAAAGTACTTTTTGTTGTGGAACTCTCCACTGCAGTCCATTGATGTAATCACCAACTTTATGATTTGCAATTACTCACAGAAGTTCAAAAGAAAATATGCATTTAGGGATATCAAAGATGTAATGTTCACTTCTATTTTTTAGGGTTCAAGGACTCTAGGTAAGAATGAGAAAACAGTCAAAGGTGTCCTAAACAGACGTACCAGGTGCGTTTTTATTCTTTATGGAAATTCTTGGTTTTTTCCCCCAACCACAATTACTTTTATATTGTTTATTTAATTGTTTGGAAATAGTTTGTTAGAATGTTACTTGTGGTGGCTTCTTTAATATTCAATTGTTAGGCATTTAGCTGCAGCCTGCAGACCATGCATCGGGCATTGGATTTATCTTTCAAAAGAACAAGGGTTTGACCAAAAAGGAGAAATAAGAAATGGCTGAAACTAAAACTTAGACCTAATCTTTGGTTGTGATTGTTAACTATCCTTGTACATAGGCTGAATTTTGTTAATTACAGACTAATAGCGTGCAATATTAATGGTTGGCATCTTCTACTTTCTGTTGCAGCCCAATAATGGAGGTTTCATATCTGTTTGCAGAAATGGTGCAACATGGTCTAAAGTGTATTGCGTTCTGTAAAACACGCAAGCTATGTGAGCTGGTTCTCTCTTACACGTAAGCTCTTTTTAATCTCACTTTTCAAATGGTAGTACTAACTACATGTTGGTGCCCATTACAGAAATTGATACTTCGGATCATGGCATAATAGTTTGTAGTTTTGCATAGTTTTATTGTTAGTTTTCATTTGGTTGGTCCTTTTCATGTACCTATTTAAATAGGCGGGAAGTTTTAAAGGAGGCATCAGAGCAATTGGTTGATGCTATAGCTGTTTATCGTGCTGGCTATATTGCTGAGGTTTTTTTTATATGATTTCTTCTTTTTGACAAATATGTTTCTTTTCAAATATTTAGGTTGTTTGTTTTGGTAATGGAATACTACATATATTGTGTACCCGTGTCTAATTTCTCATATCTTTTTATCTTGATCTCCGAGTACCAACCAGTACAGGTCCAGTGTAATATTATACTATAGTGGTCCCAGGCCTGACCAGTTTGTTGTTGTTCTGTCCAATATGAAAGGTACTAGGTCTTAGCATTTGTTCTATGTTTATTTTCCTCACAGTACTATTCATCTGGGGTCAATTAAAAGCTTGATGACATGCTGAGCAGGATAGAAGAAAGATTGAGGCAGACTTATTTGATGGAAAGCTGCGTGGTGTAGCCGCAACTAATGCTCTTGAGCTAGGCATCGATGTGGGCCATATCGATGCAACCTTACATCTCGGCTTTCCTGGTAGCGTTGCAAGGTAAGTTTTAAATTAAAATGATTCTACTAACGGGTATGGCGATGTGTCAGTTTGGTACTGGTTTAAGACTATAATTAACTGTAGTTATCTTTAAAATGCGACGAACTTTATTATGGAAGCATTATTGCAAATATTAGGAAGTTTTACACTACCGAAAGGAATGTGGTTATTGGTATGGAACAATAGGGAAGTCTGGATGAAAACCCACCGGGTAATACAGGTCTAAAGATTCATATTGTTAACTTTTGCAATGCATGTCGTGTACTATGGCTTGAACTTTCAGCTTATGGCAGCAAGCAGGGAGATCAGGAAGAAGGGGAAGACCGTCATTAGCAATATACGTTGCATTTGAGGGACCTCTGGATCAGTACTTCATGAAACTTCCAAATAAACTCTTTGGACGACCAATTGAGCACTGCCAAGTTGACGCATGTAATCTAAAGGTCTTTTCTTTATGATCCAAGTTTTCATTTTTAGCTTTTGCAAAACTTGCATCAGTTTGTCTAATACTAAGCAAAAATGCCTACTAATTGACAAAACCTTGGTGAGTGAGGGACATCTTTGCAAAGTTTACTTAAAGTTAGCACAATTTTACTTAATTTTTGGTTTCCTTTTTTTTTTTTTTTTTGAAAAAAGGTGCTAGAACAACATCTCGCATGCGCTGCCAATGAATTACCGCTTTGTTTGCAATATGATGAGAAATACTTCAGGTTTGGTCTAGAACGCTCCATGTCATCTCTAAGAAACAAGGGTTATCTTGGTAATAATCCTGGTGGTGACCTGTCTAAAAATATGTGGAGCTATATTGGCCCAGAGGTTAGTTTTTTTCCTTGTATCTATCTTATTACAGTTTTAACTTGTTTCATGTTTCATGAACTAATGTGTTTGTTTGTTGATATTTTGGATGTCTTGTTTTGTGGCAGAAAAATCCTTCACATGGAGTTAGCCTGCGAGCAATTGAGAATGACAAATATAGAGTTATAGATAAGTCAACTGATAAAGTAGTCGAGGAAATTGAAGAAAGCAGGGCTTTTTTTCAGGTATTTCACTCCCATGCTACTCTCATAAGGATGCAGAAATTATAGGTAGAAACAAGTAAATAAACTCATAACAAAGGAACTGTAATATTAGTTGTAAGAATAATGATGGTGTACTGCTAGAGCATTATTAATAACAATGAAAAGAACTAGGATCCAATTTCCTACTGATACTGATATTTGCAAATGAAGTTGTTGAAAGCTTATTCTTTTTGTTTCTGTTAGGTCTATGAGGGTGCTGTGTACATGAATCAAGGCATGACTTATTTGGTAGATGAGCTACAGTTATCTACAAAGACTGCATTATGCCATAAAGCTGACTTGAAGTATTACACAAAAACTCGTGACTACACTGACATCCATGTGGTTGGAGGTGACCTTGTATGTCTGTTTTACATAATCAAACAGTATATTGGATCAGTCTGAAGCATGAAAACAATAGCAGACAACCACGAGAAATGTCACCAATTTGCCCTCTGCAAGATAAGAAAAATAAAGTAGCTATTAACTGACTGTATTTTCACTGTCCAATTTCAGGCCTACCCTCTTGTGAACTCTGACACGGAGCATGTGAAATCAACAGCAGAGGCAAATAATTGCAAAGTAAAAAGCACCTGGTTTGGCTTTTACAAAATATGGAAAGCAAGCAATCAGATATTTGATAGTGTTGGACTTTCTCTCCCTTCATATTCATATGATTCACAGGTGTGCTTCTTATGTTTTGCACTATCCCAGAATAAATGTGATTATAATAAAAATATAATTCAGTAACCAAAATAGGTCTATACTCAAATGCATCAGAGTACTTCTGTAGTATGGCGCATGCTAGCGGGTACTTTCAAGGGAACATACTGTACTAGAAATAATTGAGCACCCACTATTGGTACCACTGTTAACGACTCTGTTAAGGTTTTTGATTATACAAAGCCTTGTTAGAGAAGTTAAAATTAGATTTGGAAATGCTCTGATAAAGACTCAACAATAGGATAAATATTGACAATGGAAAATCACTTCAAGTAGTTAGTAGTTACTAATAGTTTCATAATTGTCAATAAAAAATATTTTTTCGGTACCATTTCTATGTCATGATTTTTTGATAAACTAGGCAGCATGGATAAGAGTTCCCGAATCAGTGAAGAAAGCAGTTGAGGCACGAGACCTTGTTTTTAGAGCCGGCTCACATGCTGCTTCCCACGCTCTTCTTAATGTAGCACCTCTCTACATAACTTGCAATGCTTCTGATCTTGGGACAGAGTGTGCAAATCCCCATGATAAACGTGCCAATCCCAAGAGAATTTTGCTATATGACCGGCACCCCGGCGGCATTGGTCTCGCATGGCAGGTGAAATTCTTAATTTCTGCAAACTCCTATAGTGTTGCCTAATTTTATATTGCTTGTTTTTGTCCTCAAAAGAAAAAGAAAAAGAAAAAAAAAGCAAACATAATAAGAAAATCATTGAATAGGGACCTGTTGTTTTTATTGGATTCATGTATTCAAAATTGGTTTGTAGGATAATATACTTGTGCTTATTTAGGTCCACAATAGTATGGAATCAGATTACTTTTTGTAACCTATAAAGGTGCATAACTTGCCCCACTCAGCTGACCTTATCCTGCTTTATTCCCCACAAAGTAATGTCTGTTTGGCTTCATAGATGTAATACAAGTGTTACTGCATTACCTTATTGCACAACCAAATTGCAGTTGTATTATAATATAATGGTCCAGTCTTATAGTGACTTCCTTTTTTTTGTGTGGATGCTTGCACACCTTCTCAATTGTTAATGTGTGTTCTGATGACAGTATAAAAATGAAAAATAAATCATCAACACAGCATCAATTGATTAACACATGTTGAGAGAGGTGTCCCTGTTTTCGATGATAAGGGTGTTGACTCATCTAAAGAGGTTATACCAACTATTGCGTACTTTATCAAATATTGTGTACTACACTGCAGAAAACAAGAAGTATTTTGTTAAAAAAAAATATGCTGGTGGCATGTTCTTTCATCAAGACAAAATTAGTATATGTATTGTTTTAGGTTAAGCTTGTGGAGATGTATTTTTTATTTTATTTATTTTATACTCTTTAACAGGTTCAAGCGCTCTTTGGCGAACTGTTAATTGCTGCATTGGAGCTGGTATCCACCTGCGCCTGTGTGACCCCTACCGGTTGTCCAAATTGTGTCCAGACACTGACATGCGGCGAGTATAATGAGGTCTTAAATAAAGAGGCTGCTATCATAATCCTCGAGGGTGTAATAGAAGCAGAGAAATTCCATCTTGAGCGCAGAAATGGTAGAGATCAAAGCTCTGGCCAGAATTGAAGGGCTTATAGTAAGATTTAAGAGTCATGTGGCTAAACTATAAAATTAGTTCAATTTGTTTGCAAATTGGATTTAACTTGTGTTGATATATGAAATTTGAAGTCAGAAGTTGGGAACGATACATATATTTCTTTTCGCTTACTAGGTTGGAGAAAATTTTGGTGAACCTTTATGTCTCCGTCAGAATAAATCCTTTCTTATCAGATAAGGGCATTGCAAAAGTAAAGAGTGTAATGTTGGCACGAAACGTATATTTCAAAGAAAAGAAGGAAATTAAAAAAAAAAAAAAAACATTCGAAACTGAGAGCTACTATATACAATTCTAAGCTACAGGGCCTAGAACATTCAACAGATACCAAAAGATAAAAGCTGCCAAGCAGAATCCAAACAGCTGTGGCAATTGGTGTCGAAATCGAGCAACCGATCAAACCGTTTATAACACTTTAGGTCTAACTGTCTAAGAAAGTGTAGCTTTCTTCTCTTTGCACTACGCGCAACGAGTCACTGCAATCTTGGACCCCTAGAAAAGTTGGCACCTGGTACTGCCTGTATGGAAACAATCCGTTGACTCGCTACACATTTGATCAGAAAACCCAATCAACAATGAAGTTTGGATTCAACAGGACAACAATACTCGTACGAACCCTACCTTACCTTCCAAAAGGCCCTGAGGAAGAACCACCGGTACCACCAGTCCCAAACCCTAAACCGTCAGTCCTCATTTGCTGATAATACATCTCCTGTTCATGCACCAGTCCTGGGACCATCGATACCGACTGCCCTGTCATACCCATAGCACCAGCATGCATATTGGTCTCCTCTACAATTCCCCCTTCCTTTTGTGGGATCCCTTTATCGCCTTCAAGCTCTCTAAACCTCTGCAAATACACCTTTAACGGTTCGACATAATCTTCAAATCCTAGAGTGGTCATGGCCCAAATAAGATCATCACCGTTTACGGTCTTCCTCTTCTCTCTCTGGCACTTGTCAGATGCCTCGCCAGTAATGAAGCTGATGAACTCAGAGACACACTCCTGCATCGTCTCCTTGGCATCTTTGGAAATCTTTGCATTGGCCGGGAGTGCCCTTTTCATGATCCGGCTTACGTTTGCGATCGGCAGGAAATGGTCTTGCTCCCGTAGGAACGAGAGGTTATGCGTGCTTCTTTGTCCACCTGATTCATTATCTGAATCTGCCATGGAAAAAGAGTTTAGAACTTGAGATGGATGGTGGTTTGAAGAGGTTTTTGGTCTTTCTAGAAGTAAAAAAGAAAGTACCTGAGTGGGGAAATTAGAATATAACTCTAGCAAATCTAATAAACAGAAGAACAACTAACTAGTCGAACATGATTTAAAAGAAGTAAAATCGATCTGATGGTGTTTTTTTTTTTCTTTCTGAAAATAAATAATCTGATGGGGGTTTCAGAGTTTGGACAACAGTATTAGACCAAAAGAGAGACAGCCTACATAGGCAAAACAGTTCATCCAGAACTTAGAAAAAAGAAAGTTAGGTGAGGGAAAGAGATGTATAGATATCTTTTGGCCTAGAAACTGTGAAGAAGTTTCTGGGATCAAATCGTTATTTATTCCACTTGGAGGAGGAGAGAGGGAAGAAGAAAGGAGAGGGAATTAAAGTTGTTAGAGTGACTAGTAGCGTTGGATCTGGGCTTAAGAAGTTGCATCGAGAGCGACACGTGGACAAATGATTACCGTTATTTAATGATATGATAAGTAGTGACGAGTGATTTTCTCAAAAAAAAAATAGTAGTGACGAGTGCAGCCAGCTGGCCAGTAGGAACACTTCACGGCCGTCGATGCAGAGCACGTGCTGCCAATCGAAGCGTTCATTGGGTGGAGGGGTCCACGGAATCAATCTAACTGTAATCTGAGTGAACCTGGCCTTTCTTGTTTAAAAGTGAACCTGAAGTGTTTGGTTATTAACTGATTACTGGTAATCAAGTTCTAAAAATTAATTATCGCTGACAAGTTATTCAAAGAAATTAATTAGATAGGATCCTGCATCTGTGCAATTTCCTTTTTCATCCACATCAGCGGAAAGAGAGCACAGAGCCAATAAAAATAAAACGTTTTGCCAGGTGTCCAAAGCAAATGTTTTCTTTTAAAGCAAATTTGTTATTTCAGAAAATAGCCCAGCAATTATATTAGCAATTTTAAAAAAATCATTGTTGTAGATACTCTAAGAGCATCTTCAATCAAGCAATTCAAATTAATTGCTAAATAATAATTATGCAAATTTTAGAAATTAAGCAATTCACTCCTACATTAGTACAATCAACCAAACAATTGAGAATTAAACACTTGGCCCATGTTTGGTTGTGGCTTAAATGGTGGAATAAGGAGTTTAGGCCTCGTTATTCCACCAAACGTACCTTAAATGAGCCGGCCTAAGATGACATAAGCCGATATTTAGGCCAGCCTAAATTAAGCCACCTCACATGGTGGTTTAATTTTTATTCCACCTCGTGGTCTAACTTGAATAATTATAATAATATTTTATTTGTATATAATTAGTATATTATTGTTAATAATTATTATTAGTATATAATTATATAATTAATATCTTATATTGTTAATATATTAAATAATTATTATAATAATATTATATAATTAATATCCTTTTATTAATAATTATTATGTTATATTGTTAATATATTAATATTGTGTAATTAGTATCTTATTAACGATATATAACTATATAATTAATATGTTATATTGTTAATATATTAAATAATTATTATAATAATATTATAATATATTAATATTATATAATTAGTACTTATTATTAATAATAATTATTAATATATAATTAATACCCTATATTATTGTTAGTTTGTAATAATCTAGAATTTATATAATAATATAATAATTATAGTTATTTATCACTTGCTCTTCTTTCTTGGGCCATCGGAATTTCAAGAACCCAAGAAAATATAAAAATGGGCCATTCAGCCTCCTTAGCTTCTATCTCGACGGAGCTTCAACAGGTGCTCCATAAGCTGGCAAACCCTACTCAGAATCCTGAACCCGATTGCATCCCTTCTCACACACAGCACCCTCCAGCGCCGTTCAACCAACACTCATCTTCTTGCACAGGTCAAGCACCCTACTCAAATACTCAGCGGCCAATACCAGTGCATGCACACCCCCGATAGCCCCAATTCCAGAATCTTCTATACCTCCAGCTAGGAAATCCATTACAGACGTAATTCATGATTCCATCCTTTCTAAACCCATTGTACGGCACACACAGCGAAAACCTCTTACTTGGTCACATCAGCAACCTCCCAAGGAGATCCGATCGAATCTGCGCCCAAATTCTACTCGAGCATATTCCAAATTGTCAAGACTCTGCGCTCTGTCCAAGAAAGGAGTCCCCGTTTGTTACCGATGCGGGGGGGGGGGGGGGGGGGCAGATCATCAGACCGTTTCTTGTCAGAGCTCATTAGTTTGTTTCAACTGCAATCAGACATGACACCGATCACATTCTTGCTTAGCTATAAGATCTACCACTCACCTTCCCCAAAATCCAAAACAGCTGCAACAGAATTCAGTTTCTGCAAAACAAACTCAGCCAGTCACTATTACACCTCCACCACTGCCTTCCACCAAATACGAACCGCCATTAACAATGTTACCCCCCCCGGCACAAGCTCTGCATACCGAATCCAACATCCTCCCAGTTATGAGGTATTATGCAACGCCGGGCACAATAGCACTGCGCAATTCCCTTTCCCAGAGCATTGTCCTCCGGGATACTCGGGGAGTAGGTCCAGACTACCTCCTATCTTGTCTACGTCTCCTCTTTCCCTTCCAAAATTGGACCTGGACTCTCAAAGAACTACCCAATCAACACTACCTGGTAGTACCTCCATCGGTTGAGTGGAAAGATGACATCATACGAGCTGGCGAAATCTCCTTCGGAGGTGTTGTCTTTACAACTACACACTACGACTTCTGATTCTTTAATGGAGGCACCCTACTTAAGGAACACTGGCTACGGGTTTATGGATACCCACACGATCTCTGAAGAGACACTGAAATGCGACAGCTTGCTAGAGACTTGGGAGGCATTTACCTTGAATCCGACACTCAATCCTCAGGTATAGCCTTACGCCTGAAGATAGGGGTGCCAGACAAGGAAGTCATATCAGCATGCCGCTGACTTATCTTCACTGACAGCAGGGGTATTTCTCATAACCACATAGTACAGATCCAGATCGAAAGCAGTGAACTCCCACTTTGGGGTACAACACGTCTCCCAGTCTTCGACACAGCTATTATCAGAGACTCATCAGAGACTCAAGGCACTAACCTGTCTCTTGCACTGCACGCTGACATCCCTGGTCCAAGCTCTATACCTCCTCTGAATCCTTTTTCCCTTGATTTGAACTCCCTTTCTATTGAAGGAATAAATTTCTTCAATAACAACGCCACACCATCAGTCATCCCTCCTTACTCCAATCCTGCCCCATTACAATCCAACTCATCTCTACCAGATGTAACCTCTCCTCGTATCCTTAGCCCTCTAATTACTGGTTCAAACAATCCACCAACAGCGATTGATCTCATGATAGGCCAGCAGATCATTCCTCTTATTGAGAATAACAAACCAATACCTGAGCCCATCATGCCACCTCCAGCTTTACCTCAGGCAGTAGATGAGATGATTATACCAGTCCCAAATCCAGACTTGATTCCAGCTCAAGAGATTCCACAAGAAGAACTTGAGAACCAGCCTGTGCTGCCAGCAATAATAAAAGAGCCGGCGATTCAACCAGAGATGCAACCAGTGATGGTAGCAGCCCCTCAGCTTGAACCTCAAGCTCAAATTCCACCACCAATGCAGATGGCCCTAATAGCTCCACCTGTCCCTGCACAGATTCGTGGAGTACCAGGAGCAGATAATGAAGAAACTAGGCACAACTTGCGCTTAAAGGTGAAAGAGCTCACTGGAGGTACCAGAAAGAGAGGTAGAGGGGGATCTGCCCCAAGTAACAATTTAATTAATCAGTTTCCTTACATTAATTTATCTAATCAAGAGATTATTGAGCTCTTTGAAGTTAGTGGGCTTAGCTTAGGACCCACAATAGAGGATAAACTAAAGGTGGTTACTCACTTGAAATCACTTTCTAGCTCTCGATTCTCTTCGACATGTGCAGATATTATTCCCAAAAGACCTCATTTTCCTCCTGTAGACATTACCAATGTTATTTTATCCATTAGCAAAGAGTCCCCCAGTAGTATTAATGATTAGTTGCTTTTCTTGGAATGCAAGGGGATTAGGCCTCTCTAATAAACGTAGGGCACTTAAAGAAACTCTCAATTTACACAAAATTGATATTGTTGCTATTCAGGAAACTAAAAAAGAATCGTTCCCACAAAGACAGTTAAATGCTTTAAGCAATAGTATCAATTTTTGGTTATGCAAAAGTTCCATCGGCTCCTCAGGGGGTTTGTTGTTAGGAATTAACGACACTAAACTTACTGTCGTTGACTCATGGATTATGGAATTTTCAATTTCAGTCCTTCTTTCTAATAATAACGAAAGCTTTGTATGGCTGTTCACTGTAGTTTACGGACCTGTCCTATCCTCAAAAAGATCTGATTTTCTAAATGAGATTAGAAATATCTCAATGATGGGTCACTCTTTTTGGTTAATTTGTGGTGATTTTAACTTAATTAGATCTCGAACTGAAAAAGTAGGACCTTCCTTTAACTTTGCACTGAGCAATAGATTTAACACACTAATTTCTGACTTAACCTTAATCGAATTACCATTACACAATAGGAAATACTAGGTTTTTAGCCAAAAACAAGATTACTATATTGATTAATGATTGGGGCTTATATAAGCCTTACAAGCAAACTTACAAATTACCCCCTTAACTATTTCATAATAGCCTAACACGATAAAACATAACAACACTCCCCCTCAAGATGAGCCTATGGACGAAAAATATCCACTAGGCCCATCTTGTCACATAGTCTCGACAAATCTAACACACTAAGTCCTTTAGTGAGACAGTCAGCCACTTGCTCTCTAGTAGCTACATGTCCCAGCTCAAGTAGTCCACTATTTAGCTTTTCCTTGATGAAGAACCGATCGATCTCCACATGCTTGGTCCTATCATGCTGCACAGGATTATTGGTAATGCTAATAGCTGACTTGTTGTTGCACCACAACTTCATTTGGGCCCCTCGATCCATCTTGAGTTCCACCAGTAGCGCTCTCAACCACAACATTTCAGCAACACCTAATGCCATGGCCCTGTACTCTGCCTCGGCTGTGGATCTCGCAACTACCGACTGCTTCTTGCTCTTCCAGGAGACCAGATTGCCTCCTACAAACATGCAATATCCAGACGTGGACTTCCTATCATCCGCACAACTAGCCCAGTCTGAATCACAATATCCCTCAATATTCAAATGCCCATTCTTACGGAAAATCAACCCCTTCCCTGGTGCATTCTTCAGGTATCTCAAGATCAGGTATACAGCATCCATGACCCTTCCTAGGATCATGCATGTAGCGACTCACGACACTCACTGCAAATGAGATGTCAGGACGAGTGTGGCTCAAGTAGATCAAGCGACCCACTAACCTCTGGTATCTCTCCTTATCAACTGGCTCACCTGTCTCAGCACTCAGATTAGACTTCTGATCGATAGGAGCCACCGCAGGCTTGCACCCTAGCATACCTGTCTCGGTCAGCAAATCTAATACGTACTTCCTTTGAGATAATACAATCCCCTCTGCACCACGAGCTATCTCAATTCCAAGGAAGTATCTGAGTTGCCCCAAATCCTTTACCTCAAACTCCTTACCCAATCTCTCCTTCAGCAAGGCAATCTCACCCTCATCATCACCAGTGATAATCATGTCGTCCACATACACCGCAAGCATCGTAATGTGAACTCCATGTTGCCTGAAGAACACTGTATGGTCTGCATTGGTCTATCGATATCCCATGCCTACCATAGCCCTCCTAAACCTGTCAAACCAGGCTCGAGGGGACTGTTTCAGCCCATAAAGAGATTTCTTGAGCCTACACACCTTACCCTCCGTTTGTTTTGTGCCAAAACCTGGTGGGACCTCCATGTACACCTCCTCCAACAGATCACCATGAAGGAAGGCATTCTTCACATCAAGCTGGTGCAACTTCCATCCCCCATTTGCTGCTAAGGAAACAAGTGTCCGTACTGTGCTCATTTTCGCCACAGGCGCAAAGGTCTCATCATAGTCGATACCATAAGTCTGACTATACCCCTTCGCCACCAATCGGGCCTTGTAACGCTCAACCCGACCCTCTGGGCTTTGCTTCACAGTAAAGACCCACTTGCATCCCATCGCCTTCTTGCCTGGTGGTAGTGACACAAGCTTCCAGGTTTTGTTCTTAGCGAGAGCCTCAAGTTCCTCAAGCATGGCAGCTTTCCACTTTGGGTCTTCTTTAGCAACCTGCCAACACTTAGGGATAGAAACAATGTCCAAAGATGCAATGAATGCTCCATGTGCAGGTGATATGTGAGAGTAAGAAACAAACTGGGCAATATCATGTGGAACACCTGGGAAACCATATCGATCAGGAGGAACTCCCGCATTGACACGAGAAGTTCTCCTTACCGATAGGGGAGTGGGAGGAGTAGAGAGAGGAATCATATCACCTGTGTATTCTGAGTCTGTGGATGGTGTAGGTGTCTGAGGAGTCGGGGTAGGCAGGGACAAGGGACTGGGCACAGGTGGCACTGTAGGCACGGTTTCCTCATTCTGCTTCCTTCTCCTCGTGTACACTCGCAGCTCCCCCTGAGCTTGAGTTCCACCATTCCCTCCTTGTTCTGGCACATCAGGCACAACAGTAGACTCTACAACGGCCGACTCCTCAACAATCGGTGTCCCAATCACACTCACAATCCTCCTCTCGCTACCACTACTACTTTCCCCCTCTCGTGTCATACCTCCTGTATCGGGCAATTCTCCAAAAGGTGATGTAACCTGAGAGG
Source organism: Carex pumila (assembly GCA_033356055.1). Taxonomy (NCBI): domain Eukaryota; kingdom Viridiplantae; phylum Streptophyta; class Magnoliopsida; order Poales; family Cyperaceae; genus Carex; species Carex pumila. Next base: position 99,010 of record JARJHM010000590.1, read on the forward strand.
AGTAATATGGCTCATGTTCTCGAAATGTGACATCCATACTAACAAACAACCTCCTCTCCACAGGACTCCAACATACGTAGCCCTTTTGGGTGGCCGAGTATCCCACAAAGATACATTTGACCGCCCTCGGATCCAGTTTGCCCACATTGGGCCTATTGTCCTGCACAAAACACACACAACCAAATACTCTCAAGGGAAGACTATCACCATTCCCCCCTTTCAATATCTCAAATGGAGACTTCCACTCCAACACACGTGAGGGCATCCTATTGATGAGTCGCGCAGCTGCCAGGACTGCTTGCCCCCACAAGTGTTTTGGTACATCATCGAAATCATCATACTCCTTGCAATCTCAAGGAGATGTCTGTTCTTCCTTTCTGCCACCTCATTTTGCTCCGGTGTGTACGGACACGTGGTTTGATGCTAAATTTCCTGAGAGGACAAGTACTCTCTGAACGCCTTGTTCGTGTACTCTGTCCCATTGTCAGACCTCAATACCTTCACTACTGCCCTGTATTGAGTCTCAACCCCTTTGTGGAAATCTTTAAAACAAGCAAGCACATCATTCTTATTTTTCATCAAATAAAGCCAAGTCACACGAGAAAAGCAATCAATGAAAGTCACAAAATATCGAAATCCATTCACAGAAGTTGTGGAACAAGGTCCCCACACATCAGAATGTACCACATAAAAAATACAGGAGCTTCTACTACCTGAACTGACATATGAACTCTTGGTGTGCTTGCCAAACTCACAAGCATCACACACAAGTTTCTCTTTATTAGCCTTTTCAAACATAGACGGATACAAACGACTCAAAAGACTAAAAGAAGGATGACCCATACGCCTGTGATAAAGCAACAATAAGTCCTCTACACTACTCCCAACTCCTACAGATCTCTCCACCATAGATGAAAGGGCTGAATCCATCCCCTCTCTATCTAGGAACCACAAGCCATCACGCCATGTGCCAGTCCCAAGCCTCCGACCCGTCCCCTTCTCCTGGAAGACTACCTTGGGAATATCAAAAGAGACAACACATTTTAGTTGAAGAATAATAGCACTTATGGATAAGAGATTTACAGGAAAAGAAGGAGCATGCAAAACATTGGACAAAGTCAAGGAGTTGGTACATCGCACAGTACCCTTACCCACCACGGGCTGAGCCGTACCATCGGCTGTCTGAATACTCTCAGGGACTGCCAGGTGAGTATAGGAAGAAAACTCCCCAGCAGTACCCGTCACATGTCTGGAAGCACCAGAATCAACAATCCATGGTGAACTAATGGTGGATATAGAGGCAAAAGCGTGTGTGTCACTCGTACCTGCAACTGAATGAGCATAAGAGGCAATGTTACCCGAGGTGGATGCATCCTCTACTGCGCCTTTCTGCTTCCTCCTAAGTAGCTGGGAGTAGGCTCTCAAGAGCTCCTGATCCTCTGCAGAAAGATCCTCATCATGCACACCCCATTCTTCCTCTTCACCTGCTACCATCAGGTTTGCCCGGTAGCCCCCTCTTCCATCTCCTCTGCGGCCACGACCACGGCCTTGATCTCCAGACTGTCCGCGTCCCCCAGGGTTCCTCACTTTTGGTGGCTTAGTGCAAGCCGACTTCAAGTGACCTACCTCTCCACAGTTGTAGCACTCCTGGGTCTCACCCTTAGACCTGGTACCACCACCTGAGTTGGAGACTGCTAGGGCTGACTTCGCCCCTGGAAGTCCCCCTGCTCCAGTCTGTAGCCCGATTCGGGTCTCCTCCTGTATCATTGCCGAAACTGCCTCCTCAAGTGAGGGAATTTTCGGCTGAGCTAGTAACATCACAGTCCTCTGCTCGAATGTTGAGGCCAGACCCCTAAGGAATGCCATGGTCCTATCCTGCATGCAAGCCTCAGTCTTCCTGCATGCAGGATCAGGGCAACATAATGTCCTCGTGCAGTAGTCAAGGTCTAGCCATAAGCGCTCCAGCTCTATGGCATACTCCTGCACAGTCCTCTCCCCCTGTACACAAGCAGCGATCTCTCCTTTGATCTGGTAAACCCTCAGGTTGTTCCCCACTCCATCATAAGTCTTCCTCGGCTTCTCCCAGACACACCTCACATCCTCCATACCATCAACATTGGCCGCAATCGGTGGAGTCATCGAGTTCAAGACCAAGACGTACACCAGCATGTGAGTAGACCTCCACTCATCCCATGCTGGAGTACCCTCAGCCGGCTCAGTAATCACTCCAGTCAAGTACCCCCTCTAGTTTCTTCCCTACTAGAGTGTACCGCACCCGACGTGACCAGCTCAGATACGAAGCTGCATCGAGTTTCACATCAATCAGTGGAAGCTCCACCCTTAGTGCTGGTGCTGGGGCTGGTTTCAGTGCCATATCACTAGAGGCAAAATTGAATGCTCGCATCAACGTTGCGATCTCATCACCACTCAGCTTACTCAAGGCCTCTTTCATGGGATTCGACTCCCCACCTTCCATTGATCTGACTCTGATCTACACACAAGATTGAGTCAAATCCTCTTTCCCCAACACCCGATCTTGAACCCTCAAGATCTAAAAACTCATCACCTCAAACCCCTCCCTCTTTCCTTTAACCCGATCTTGATCTTAGCACATCAAGATTCGAGCCCAACCAACCCGATCCAAATCAGAAAAATAACAACCACAAGAGATGTAAGAGAGAAAGAGAAGGAAAAAGTAGAACAAATCAAGGAAAAATGAAGAAAAACCAGCTGTTCTCAGGTCAGGGAGGCCAGATCTGGATGGAGCAGTTTCTGGCGGGTCACCTGACCCTCTGATGAAGTCGCTGGCCAAGTTCCAGCAAGGCTGGCGGAGCACAAGCACCCCTGGCGGAGCACCAGCAGGGCCGGCGGAGCCCCTGGTTACCTGGCGGACCCCCTAGCGGAGCCGGCGGACCTCTGGCAGAGCTGGCGGACCCCCTGGCGGAGCTGGCAGAGGGCTGGCGGAGCCCCTGGAGGCCTGGCGGACCCCCTGGCGGAGCTGGCGGAGGTCTGGCGGCGCTGGCGGAGGTGGTGGCGGCGCTAGCAGAGCCCTGGCGGAGGTGATGGCTGCTGCACGGTTTTTGAGACAAAACCCTAGATCTAAAAAGTAGCTCTGATACCAACTAGGTTTTTAGCCAAAAACAAGATTACTATATTGATTAATGATTGGGGCTTATATAAGCCTTACAAGCAAACTTACAAATTACCCCTTAACTATTTCATAATAGCCTAACACGATAAAACATAACAACAGAAATACACATGGGCTAGATCCATGACTTCCCCTTCAAAGGCCTTATTAGATCGGTTCTTGTGCACAACCTCATGGCTCAATCATTACAGTTCATCTCTAGTTCATTCCTTACCCAGAGTATATTCTGATCACAATCCCTTGATATTACAAACTAATTCCATTACCACATCCCTTTCTAAAAATCTAAGATTTGATAAGAATTGGTTATCTTAAGAGGGTTTCAGAGATTTAGTAATTCATTGGTGGCTTGAGTTCCAACTTTCACTAGACATAGGAAACTCTTGGAAATACAAATTGCAACATCTTAGGAAAAAACTAAGAGGTTGGAATTATAATTTGCAAGGGGAGAAAAGGAGACTCAAAGCCTCTCTTTCGGCAGATATTGAACACTATGAATTACTAAATGACTCAAACTCTTTAACAAGATCAGATTTTAACAATTGGGAAAATTGTAAGACCACCCTTTACAATTTGTATCATCAAGAGGAAGCCCATTGGCAACAAAGAGCTAAATTAAAATGGTTCTTAGAAGGGGATCAAAACACTAAATTCTTTCATCTTATAGCAACCCAAAGACGAAAGAAAAATACTATCTTATCTTTGGAAATTGAAGGCACTGTTATCTTTTGACACTAAGGTTATTCAAGATTATATATCTGATTACTATAAGAACTTACTCGGCTATTCAGAACCAAGGTTAATCTCTTTAGGAAACAGTTTATGGTCTGTCTCTGAACAACTCACACCTCTTCAACAATCTTCACTGGAATTACCTTTTGCCCTAGAAGAAATAAAAACCACTCTTTTCTCTTGCAACCCAAATAAATCTCCAGGGCTTGATGACATTTCCTTCCTGTTTTATCAAACCTTTTGGGATATTATCTCTTCTGATATCTTAACCTTATTTCATTCCTTCTACAACTGCACCTTAGATATTTCCAAAATTAATCTAGCCTCCATATGTCTAATCCCTAAAAAGGAGGATGCTAATTGCATCAAAAAATTTAGACCCATTAGTCTAATCAACTGTAGTTTTAAACTAATTACCAAACTTTTAGCAAATAGACTTTCTCAAGTTATGGATCCTTTAATAGATGACTCACAATCTGCCTATATTAAAGGCAGATTAATTGGTGACAACATTATTACTGCTCATGAATTGCTTCATCAAGTCAAAATTACAAAACAAAAAGGAATCATTCTCAAACTAGATTTTGAGAAGGCATTCGATAATGTTCACTGGGATTTCTTAGTGGAAATTCTAGTAGCACGAGGCTTTGGATCTCAATTTATTAATTGGATTACTCGAATATTACAAGGTAGTAGGACTTGTATCTCTTTTAATGGCATATTAGGAAATTACTTCTCATGTAAAAAGGGACTTCGACAGGGCGACCCATTGTCACCCTTCCTTTTTGACTTAGTAGCTGATGCCCTTAATAAGATTCTGAAAAAGGCTCAATTAGCAGGAAAGATTAGAGGATTAGGTCAATTCCCTAACTCTAAGAAAATACTTAATTTACACTTTGCCGATGATACTCTTTTATTCCTAGAGGCTGACCCATTAATGGTAGAAAATCTAAAATTTTTACTATTAGGCTTTGAAGAATTATCAGGTTTAAGAATCAATTTTGACAAGAGTGCCTTGATACCTTTTAACATCTCATCTACTCTTGCTACATCTTTATCGAATCAATTAGGTTGTCAAATCTCCTCTTTACCTATTATCTATTTAGGAGTTCCCTTGCATTGGAAAACATTAAGTATAGCTGATTGGAATCCCTTAATCAGTAAAATAGAGAAAAAACTTCAAACATGGAAAGGGTCTCTTCTCTCGTTAGGGGGTAGAGTAACATTACTCAATTCTGTACTCTCTGCTTTACCCTTATATTGGTTGTCTATATATAAAATACCAACTTCAGTTTGTTCAACAATTGATAAAATTAGGAAGAAATTCCTTTGGTTAGGGAGTTCCTCAGCAAACAATAAATATCATTTAATTGCTTGGGAATTTGTATGCTTAGGAAAAGATCAAGGGGGTTTAGGGGTTTTAAACCTCAAAAGAATGAATAATGCCTTATTAGCTAAGTGGTGGTATCGGTTTAAAGATCCAACAGTTTAAGGCCAATGTAAGGAAATCTTAGCTATGAAACATGGTGCATCAGGTTTAGATTTTAGCAGAATCTCACACTTTTGGAAAGGCATTGTAAGTATTAGAACAATTATAGATCTAGGATCCAAAAGAATAGTACAAAATGGACAGGATACTGCTTTTTGGTTAGACATATGGCAAGGAGAATGTAGCCTTTACTGCAGTTACCCTAACTTATTTAAAGCCACTTCTCATCCAACCATTTCTGTTGCTCAGGCTTTTAATTCAAATTCTCAGCTTACTATTATATTTACTAGGCAACTTACTGGTATTCTCCTTGTTGAATGGAATAGCTTGAAAAATAACTCTCTTTACTCCCACTATAGGGCCTGACTTAATCACATGGAGATGGAATGCAAATGGCATTTTTTCAGTACATTCCCTTTACAAATGGCTAGAGTATGGAGGAATTAAAAATAAGACTTTTACAACAATTTGGAAAGCTAATATACCCTTAAAAATTAAAGTTTTTCTATGGCTTCTTAAACAAAACAGAATTTTGACTAAATCAAATTTACTTAATATGGGCTGGTCTAGTAATGCATCATGTATATTTTGTGGAGAATTAGAGACCACCGACCATTTATTTGTTACTTGTTATATAGCACAGTCAATTTGGTCTTGGATTGCTACCCACAATGGTTTTAATTTTAATTGCAAAACAATCGAGGACCTTTGGCTAATTGATAGTTGCATTCCTTTGAAAGATAAGCTTTTAGTGGAACTTGTAAGAGCAGCCACCCTTTGGACATTATGGTTAAATAGAAATAAAGTTTGCTTCAATAATACTTCTATTCTCTCAGTAGCTAGCATTAGTTCTAATATAATCTCTTTAGCTTCCTTCTGGTGCAAAATTAAAAATGATGACACCTACTTTAAATTAACTTTGATCTTGCCAATGCATGCTTGTAATTTAACTCAGGTAGGCATGGTTCATCTTATGCCGGATACTATAGAGGAGGACCACAGTCAAGATACAGAGGAAGGAGGTCTTGGATCAGAGGAAATGGATCTCTCAGCATACCTAGTAGACATGGTTGAATCTCACCATATGGCCTCCTCCTCATCTGATACAAGAATAAATGGAGGCTCTCTTTTGGATTACAACTCTGCCTCTTTTGATGCTTAACTTTTTAGTTCATTTTTGCCATTTCTAGAAGTTGCTTAATTGGTTGTTTTAGTAGTTGGTTTTGTAATATTGCCTCTGCGAATATTTGACAGTATGGTTATCTTGCACAATGAGATTAATCTCATTGATTTTTGTATAACTGCAACATTTTGTTTCTATAAGAAACAGGTGGGGGTTACCCACTTTTGTCAAAAAAAAATAATAAGTAATATAATAATATATTAATATTATATAATTAATTTTTTTTGGATTTGGCTAATATGCTATGGGTAGCTAAGAAGCCTCCCGTGCTATGGCTCAATATTTAATTTTTCAAAATCCTAATAGTCGATCCGAACCGTTCATCTTGTTCTCCATATTAATATGTGTTTGGAGACCAAATTTTACATTTTTTGGAAAATTTTTACTATTTTTTTAGATTTATTGAATATCGCTGTTTTTTATAGTCTAGATTTGTCTGAAAAACAGTGATTTTCAATAAATCTAAAAAAATAGTAAAAAATTTCCAAAAAATGTAAAATTTGGTCTCCAAGCACATATTAATATGGAGAACAAGATGAACGGTTCAGATCAACCGTTAGGATTTTGAAAAATTAAATATTGAGCCGTAGCACGGGAGGCCTCTTAGCTACCCATAGCACCGTAGCCAAGTCCAATATTTTCTTATTCATAATTATTATATTAATATGTAATTATATAATTAATATGTTATACTGTTAATATATTAAATAATTATTATAATAATATTATAATATATTATAGTTGTTATTGATATATTAATATTATATAATTAGTATGTTATTATTAATAATTATTATCAATATATAATTATATAATTAATATTTTATATTGTTAATATATTAAATTATTATTTTAATAAGATTATATAATTAGTAATTAGTATTAATTTATAATTATACAATTAATTTTTTTATTATTAATAATTATTATTATTATATAATTAATATTTATATTGTTAATATATTAAATAAATTTATAATAATATATAATATATTACAATTATTATTAATATATTAATATTATATAATTAGTATCTTATTATAAATAATTAACCAATTTGGGCTTTTAAAACTTTAGTCTTCCATCAACTCTAACCAAACAAAGAATAGTTTAAGCTATGGTTTAACTTTAGGCCTCCACCAAATATGAATAATTTTGATCGGCCTAGGTTGGAATAACCAATTTAGGCCTCAGTTTTAGGCCACAACCAAACATGAGGTTGGCCAATAAGAATTAAACATTTGGACAACTCATCTTTAAAAAATGATTTCTTATTAAGTAATTATTTCCAAAAATTGCTAAATAAGCAATAGCCATACAATCCAGCAATTATAAAAACAATTGACACATCAGTATAAGTAATTCATAAGTAATCACTGTTGGAGATGCTCTTATTTTAACCAATTAATTTTTTTTAATAAAGACAATTAAAACCCTAAACTAAGTTTGCGATTGTATACTAATATTTGCTTGTCTGGTGATGTGCGGACAATTTTAAGAAGAGAATTGCGAATCTAATGCAGTGGCATAAGCTTTCGTTTGTCTTCAGAGAGACGCATGTCAATTATCGATAGTAACATTTATAAGTTGCTAGGTGTACTTGTATCCTTTAATAAAAAAAATAATATTATAAAGATTTGTTAGTTACATGTTGATATCTGAATTATATATATGTAACCATGTAGGTTTAAAAATTATAATAGAGATAAGCAAAATAATTTTTAAAAAAAAAACATAAATGAAGATTTTGAGTTTTTTTTTTTTTTTTTGCGGGAAACCCGTAGTCAAAATTTAGTATTTAAAATGTGTAAAACATCATCAAATACTTAATGGTGAGTAGGACTGTCAAAAAAGCTCACGGCTCATGGCTCGTCTCTAGCTCGCTCGGTAGTAGACGGAGCTGTTAACGAGCCAGCTTGGCTCAGGATCAGGTCAAAATAAATGAGCTGAGTCAGGAGTCAGCTCGACTCGTTAAGCTGCAGTGGATTTAGGGTTTAGTTCCGTATAATTTTAAGTCCAGTCCCATTTTCAAAGACGCAATTATGCAAAATTGATGTATTTTTGGTTTGGTAAGAAATGATATAGACTTTAGTTACTTGAAGATGTGTCTGCTGGACAATTTCTTAAATTTTTTGAATGAGATTTTTTTTTTTTTTTTGAATTTGTATAATAGTAGACCAATAAAGTCCAGTGAACTAGCTCGTCAGCTCGCGAGCTAGCTCGGGCTGGCTTGTCACAAACTGAGCCAGGGATTTTAGCTCGGGTGACCTTGGTCCAGCTTGCTCGGTCCAAGCTCGAGCCAAAATAAACTAGCCAAGCTAAGGCCCAACTCGGCCCGAACCAGCTCGTTTACAGCCCTAAATTGGTGACATTTTAAAATATCTGAATTGTTGTTTCGGTTCACACCAAGTGAAGAACACCAAGCCCAACTAAATATAGGGTACATGGAGCTAATAAGTATATGAGATAATTATCTCTTACTAAGACTTTGCTAAACTTTAAGAGGTGGATTAGTATTTAATTACATAATTAAGCTGCCCACTAATTGTTTAACCCGTTGCAAATCGCGTCATCAACCAAGATAGCGATTTCTAATTATTATCCGAGGAAATGCTATCACCACCAAAACATGAATTTCTAAATAGCTATCATATAGTTTTATTTTTTATTTTTCCTAATATGCCATAGCCTATTTTTTAAAGTCGTATACACCGTTATACCTTTTCAAGTCGATGCTAGAGGAACTAGGTACACCGTTAAACCTTTCTAATAGATAAAGTCGTATACGCTGTTTTCTTTGATTTTAACATGGCAGTTTTGAATTCATGCAATTCACAAACTGTAGAATCAAAACAGAGGATATATTGTTTATGTAGTGCACAAACTTCATGCAATGCAAATTAAGCACAAATTGTAGAATCAAAATAGAGAATATATTGTTTGTGCGCTGTATGACGTCAAAATTATTCTGTTAAAACATTTACCCTTTCTTTTATTGTACTTACCATTCTTTTAATATATCTCTAATTAACGGTGATAATCTAATAAACTAATTGAGTCTTTACAAAAATAAAGGGTCATCACCATGAACCACCTTATTTAGTAAATTTTTTTTGTGAAAGTTAACAAACTCTGGAGCAGATCTAAGAGACTAAGACTTAGTCAAGGGTGACTAAAGTCAGCCCTATGATTTAAAATTTTTAAATTTTGTATATTGAAATTTAATTAAATTATATTTTTTAAAAACGTTTTATATAGCCTAGTTCTTATCGTAAAATATTAAATGTTCATTTATAATTTAGTGCTCATCACCCCTATGATTTAAAATTTTTAAATTTTGTATATTGAAATTTAATTAAATTATATTTTTTAAAAACGTTTTATATAGCCTAGTTCTTATCGTAAAATATTAAATGTTCATTTATAATTTAGTGCTCAAGTTTTATAAATGTTCATTTATAATTTAGTGCTCAAGTTTTATTTTGTGATGGTGAAGACTTGAGTTCAAATTTCACCAATCTATTGTGTATTTAAAATTTCAGCTTCCTGATAGATTTTATAGTTAGATTGTGTATTTAAAATTTCGCCCTTGTCAATAATAGGAGTCCAAAAATCATATGTCATAATTTGACTTCAATTAATTACTATCAAAAGCATACGGATAGAACAACTTTTAGAGCAATTTGAATTCTTTAAAGAGTTTGTATTAAATAAAAAATTGTACATATTATTTCAATTTTGATAATTTTTTTTTTCCTTTTTAAGAACAAGTCCATAGACAAAGGGGGTCAATTGATCCTATAATACGCCTGGTATAATCCATCTTGGTTGAAAATTAACAAAAGGAACAAGTAAACTACCACAAGCCAAGAACACATCATTTGTAGAAATCATGAATTGTACACATACTCACATAGTAAGCTCCTCAACTCACAAGGAGACAAAAAAGAAAAGAAAATAAAATATGGGTGGCCTACTCTTGAAGGACAGGTTGCATGCAAAACTACCATCTCGAAACGCACCCAAGTCAACTTACAAAAAGAAACTAATAACATTGGCTACATTAAATTTGAACAGTGGCTCCAGTAGGAACTTGTATACAGTTGTTGTTTTCATTTCCATCTTGCTTTTCTGCGGCCTTCTCCTCTTGATTTTCTTCACGGCTTTCCTGCTCTTGTGCCTCAGCTGCAAGTCTATATAGCTCTTCCTCTATCATTACCATTATTGAACCTTTTCTTGGTGAAATATCCACTTCAAAATGCTCATCTAAAAGAAGTGTAATTAAAACCATTTAATTGTTTCACATTCTCCATTTCGGTTTAGTTCTGTAATGGTCTATGTGACAGGACTGCCCGGGTGTTACTTGTCATCCCAAATACTTGAAGCCAAGTCGCTATCATAAGGTGAGAACATAATATTAAAGTTGCCAATTTTTTGTTACTTTGAGAAACACTTACTATTGCCGTTCAAAATTGGTCCAGTGAACCAAAACCATTTTCCACATTAAAAACAAAAATAGATGTTAAGTGGGAGACTGTACCTAGTTCCTCTAGGACATCTGAAAATATAGCCTGAAGTATGAAAACAAATTAAAAAGGATATAGAATCAGTTCAATATTATTTAAATTTTAAACACAGTAAATAACCGGACCAAATCAGCAATATTAACTCAATCCTGTAGGGATTACCGGAACTTTTTTAACTTTTGAGTCTCTCTCTTTTTTTTTTGTAGCAACTATAATTGAGCTCAGCGTAAAAAGTCCACTAAGACAAAATAAAGAACTGCAATAATATTGACAGCGAACTGGTACCTACATGCACAAGTTCAGTAAAGGAATTTTCCAGTTTTGTCCTGAGTATTTAGTAATGAAGCAAATCATAGGTAATCTGAGCATGTACCGTCGTAATATCTATCTCTTCCAATATAATGGAAATAGCCTTTTGAACTTCCTCACAGCTTGGGTCACACCACTCTTTTGGTGGTTTATCACCTCCTTGAGCAATCCTTCTTTCTGAAAAGTTTGATTCTATTTCAAATTTTATCGAATATCAAACTCACGGTAGCTGTTTGGAGACAGAAAATGTGAGGAGAAACTAATTCTGCGGTGAATATTTTTCAATAGTTGGAATGAAAGTAGAGGCTTTGATTGCTCTTTCTCTTTTAAAATATAATAAATATTAAGGGCCAGATAAGCCTTTTCAAATGTCGTGCATAAATATATGGACTTCTTTGCACATTTGACATTATATAGTCCAGGATGATGTAATCCAGAGATTCCAGACAGTTTGAAGAATAAAAGAAATAAAAAGTTTATTTTGAATAAAATTGTAATAGTCACTTTTAATCCAGACATTTAATATGACATTAGGTACGATTCCTCTTTTACGATCTACGCATGAAGGCATTCATTTTCGGAAATAATCAAACTTTTAGAGCCAACCCAAGTTGGGATAGGACATACCAGTACTTTGCACAAGACAAATTTAAATACAAATACAGATACAGATATAAATAAGGTATACCAGTGCGTTTCTGCTTTTTATTTGATTTCTCGAGATCCCATACTGATTTGGTAAGCATCTGACTAGAACTGTGAGAATTCAAGCCAAAAGTGGGATATCCTCTAGAACTGCTAGCACTTATGTCCAGAATGTCTTTTGACAAATTTACATCTCTGTCCTTGGGCTTTTCAAACAGTGTGCTGTTTTCTTCTTTATCTGAGCCCTTCATTTCCTCTGCCTCATTGCTGGGGGCATTACCGTCTTCTTCTTCATGGACAATATCAAGGGAACTGCCCGTATCCATTTCTGAAGACAATTCCTTCAATGGGAGTTAGAAAAATAGTTAGAATATTGAAATTTATATAAGGGAGGATCTTGGTCATTGGCAAGAATTAGCAATATTGCAATAACAAGATATTAACAACAACACAAGTAAAAATAATTTCTATAAACCTCACTATGAGAACTTTCGGTTTCCTCAGTGGCATCATCATGGGGTGCCTCCAAAAAATCCAGTAATAGTTCAATTATTTCTTTCTGCTTGTAATCAGATGCAATTAGTGGTGACAAAATCAGATTGTAGAAGCTTCTACTGTACAATATAAATAAAAACATGATGCAAAAATAAACAACCTTATTCTTTCCATAGAAAGCATTTCTGCTAGGAATGTCAAATACAGAGCACAGCTGTGTTAACATCTCTCTTGTGCACCTTTCAAGTCTCTCCTTCACTTTGTCCCTTTGACTTTCCTAAACCAATGAGAAACAGCAGTGGTAAATATTGCTGGTACATCAAATTTGCATGTCATAGCAGTCTAACACATAAAGTGCTTACCTCATCACCATCAGATACAAATCCCGAAAATTCAAGTACATCCTTCTTAAAATCTTCTACCTGCTTGATGAAAAATAATCTTATTTTATTTATTTAATCATTTTTCATACAGTCATACAATTAAGTACACTGATATTAAATCAACTGTCCTCATAGAATTATAAATTTATAACAGATCTTAAGGATCAGTGTTACACACTTCGTCATGCTCCCCATAAAGTATACAGTGGAGTGTTGTCGAAAATGAAAGAACCTTGTTCTCTAACTGGGAAACCACTGAGAAAAGAATTCCAAATTACACATTTTATTAGAATTAGAATATACGGGAAAATAATAGTTCAATAGGAGTCAAGAAAAAATAGATGCATGGAAACAAACAATACAAAGAGTCACACCATCACAAATATTCTTCAGAGGTGTTCCCTTTCCCTGGTAAAACGCAAAAAGGGTAAAATTGTAAATTTTAGTAACAATGAGTCGCCTACTCGTCATTAGTTGTAAAGAGGGCAGAAACAATAAAACATGAAACATTCAAAATTAAGAAGTTAAATTACCTTCTTGACCACAAACTTTTCAGTGAATTCCTCTGGTATATTTTCACTTTTAGCATTGTTCTTTTTTTCTGTGAGACAGGTAGCACTGATCAGTAAAAATTGCACTATGGTACCATCTCAGTAGATGTGCAAATTAGACGGTACTTCTATATAACTCAATCACCTTGATTTGAATTGTTGACATCTTTAATTTGCATTGCCTCTTCCTTCACCATGCTTTTAACCTCTGACTAGTTTTAAAAACTGAATCAGTAGTTCAACAAAATAAACACATTAGAAATTCAGCTACATTGAGCAAAACTAAAGAAATTGAAAACTAAGGCCACGCTGTAGGTGGAAATTGTAATCTACCCGTGTTCCAGTATTCTTAATTTTATATTTTTCTTCTTGTTTGAATGTGTAAATTAGCCTACGGGCATCTTTCCTCAAAAAAAAAAAAAGAATGTGTAAATTGCCATCAGCACAGAAAAATGGGAGTACTTACGGTGATATCTCCGATCCTAAATCTCGTTTCTTTCCTTCGACATTAACGAGAAATCGAGCTTTGCGATATTCTTCAATGCTAAATGCGACCGCCCCGAGTTCGTCTGATACATTCTTTTTTTAGTAAATACACGCACCCTTGCACAGTTGCTTTCTTTAACTATCTCGTTCTTTGTGTTAGTGTGCAGAGTGCAGAGTGCAGTACAGGTGGAAGCCTGGTTTGAAAAGACGGATACGTTCCTCTCCATTAGTAATAAAATTTACTGAATCATCCATACAGAGAACAATCGTTGATATTAGATCGTACGGTTCATGTGACTTCTAACAAAATGGCTGTTTATATTTGAAAATCTTGAAGGAGTCATATAGACCGTCTGATCTGAAATCAACGCTATATTTTCAAGAAGCACCCAATAAATTAATTACTATTGAAGAGTGTCCAGGCCATAAGACGCGCGTAATCGAGAGAATTCCAGCAAATATATTTATTGCACTGTAACTAGCGGTGAAAACGGAGCCGGATTATCTGGCGGATATCCGCTTCGTATCCGGATTCGGATAATTTTCGAATACGGATTCGGATAATTTTCGAAAATCCATAAAAGATTTGGATACGGATTCGGAGTTCTAAACAAAGTGGATATTCGGATTCAGATAGTTTGGTCGGACTCATATAAAAGGAGAATAAATATTTGCTATAGATGGGATTTGAATCCATGTCCTCCCATCTCAATATCTCTAGACTTAGCTTCAAACCACTACACCACAACATCTTTTGTTACCATACACTTATGTGATATATATATATATATATATATATATAGAGAGAGAGAGAGAGAGAGAGTGGGGTTAAAATGCACCCTCCTTTTTGTGCTCCAAACGTGCACCCTCTTCTCGTTTCTTCATTTTTAAAATTCAAATACTTGATTTGAATTTACCAACGTGTTCTACATATTAAAATGTGCTTGGAGACCAAATTTTACATTTTTTGAAATTTTTTTACTATTTTTTCAGAATTTTTGAAAATCATCACTGTGCTGAATTTTTTATTATTATTTAGTTTAGTAAAAATATTCTGAAAAAATATTAAAAAATTTCCAAAAAATGTAAAATTTGGTCTCCAAGCACATTTTAATATGTAGAACACGTTGGTAGATTCAAATCAACTATTTGAATTTTAAAAATGAAGAAACGAGACGAGGGTGCATGTTTGGAGCACAAAAAGGAGGGTGCATTGAGTGGGGTTAAAATGCACCCTCCTTTTTGTGCTCCAAACATGCACCCTCGTCTCGTTTCTTCATTTTTAAAATTCAAATAGTTGATTTGAATCTACCAACGTGTTCTACATATTAAAATGTGCTTGGAGACCAAATTTTACATTTTTTGGAAATTTTTTACTATTTTTTTAGAATTTTTGAAAATCATCACTGTGCTGAATTTTTTATTATTGTTAAGTTTAATAAAAAATTCTGAAAAAATAGTAAATAATTTCCAAAAAATGTAAAATTTGGTCTCCAAGCACATTTTAATATGTAGAACACGTTGGTAGATTCAAATCAACTATTTGAACTTTAAAAATGAAGAAACGAGAGAAGGGTGCACGTTTGGAGCACAAAAAAGAGGGTGCATTTTAACCCCACTCTATATATATATATATATATAGATAGAGGTGGGCTACGGTGAGTTGCGAAGTAAAGCTACTATTTTACTTCACGCTCGTATTTTACGATTTTAAAGTTCAAAACGTCGATCTGAATCGTTCATCTTATTCTCCATATTGAAATGTGCTTGGAGACCAAATTTTACATTTTTTGGAATTTTTTTACTATTTATTAAGCAATTTTGAAAGTCGCTGATCTGATGGTCCAGAAAATTTTACTGTTTTTTACTGTTCACAGCAAAACAGCAGTTTTCAAAAATGCTTAATAAATAGTAAAAAAATTTCAAAAAATGTAAAATTTAGTTTCCAAGCACATTTCAATATGGATTAAAGATTTAACGGTTCGGATCGGTCGTTTGGACTTTCAAAATGAAAATACGGCGTAAAGTAGAAACGCGTTTTACTTCGCAACTCACCGTAGCCTATCTCATATATATATAGAGGTGGGCTACGGTGAGTTGCGAAGTAAAGCTACTATTTTACTTCACGCTCATATTTTACGATTTTAAAGTTCAAAACGTCGATCTGAACCGTTCATCTTATTCTCCATATTGAAATGTGCTTGGAGACCAAATTTTACATTTTTTGAAATTTTTTTACTATTTATTAAGCAATTTTGAAAGTCGCTGATCTGATGGTCCAGAAAATTTTACTGTTTTTTACTGTTCACAGCAAAACAGCAGTTTTCAAAAATGCTTAATAAATAGTAAAAAATTTTCAAAAAATGTAAAATTTAGTTTCCAAGCACATTTCAATATGGATTAAAGATTTAACGGTTCGGATCGGTCATTTGGACTTTCAAAATGAAAATACGGCGTGAAGTAGAAACGTGTTTTACTTCGTAACTCACCGTAGCCTATCTCTCTCTCTCTCTCTCTATATATATATATATATATATATATATATATATATTATATGAATAGATTATCTTCCATCTCTTATAAGTTTATTAATATTTATATTTAATATTTTAATTAATATTTGTATCTTAGAAGTTCATATATCTTAATTATCCGACCATTATTCGTTTTATATCCGTATTCGAATCTGTACCCGTATCCGTTTAAGGCGGATTTGGTTTTGAATTTTAATATCCGTTTACTATCCGTATCCGTATCCGCTCATTATCCGACGGATGCGGATATGGTATCAGCATTATCCGCTCCGTATCCGCTCCGTTTTCACCCCTAACTGTAACGGGGTCCGGATTAATTGCGTGAAGCAAATATATTTACTGCATTATAAAAAGGAAGTCTTTAATTTTTCAGAGATTTTTGTCCATCATTTATCACAGTTTTAACTTGCACGAATACTGTAAAACTACTTCTAAATATTATATAATTATACAATATATCACGTAAAATATATCAGTTAATCACAAAACATCCAACAACTATTTAAAGTGGTCATATGATAATTAAAAACAGATTGTAAGTTGCACTACAGGACAAAAAAATTGTACTTTTGAATATTACAGTTATAGAAAGTTAATATTAGTTATTAGCAGTTATTTTGACAAAAAAGTGATAAAAAGGCAAAATTAAATTTTTCGATTAATTTTTTTATTCGTTTTTCTTGATTTAATGAACACACAAATAAATCATCAAAATATTGAATACTATAAAATTGACCACTTTACCTATAAAAATAAATGTACAAACTATAAAATTATAGACATGCAAAATTCACAGATGAAAATGATAACATATAATGTTAAAAAATATCAATTTTCAATACTATAAAAATATCAAGTTAAACCGTAAAAACAACACATAAAAACTATAAATTTTTAACAATGTAAATTAGCAGATGAAAATGATTAAATAAAATTTAAAAGGTACCAATTTTCAATACTGTTAAATTATCAACTTAAACTGTGAAAACAAAACTAAAAACTATAAAATTTCAATAATATAAGCAGATGAAAATGATAAAACAAAATGTAAAAAATACAAAATTTTAATACTATAAAATTGTCAACTTAAACTATAAAAACAAAACATACAACCTACAAAAACCAATACTGTAAACTTATTATATCTAAACTATAAATCAATTGCATGTATACAACATCCAGAACATTCAAAATAAAAACAACAATAGTTCAATACTATAAAATAACACATCTTAACTACAAATATAACAATTTCAAACTGTAATACACAATTGCTTAACAAAACACGTCAGTTCAACAGCATATGTTCAACACATTCATAATATTCATTCAACATCCAAAATAGCATCAAACAAACTATGAAAAAATAAAACTTCTACATTAACAACCTCCTATGAAGATTGTTGGGTTGAGTAAGAAGCCTCATCACAAGAACCACACGTTCTTTTGAGATGTCATCCTGCATACAAATCAAATAAACAATGTAACAAATTGTATTTATTACATGTAGGTATTGTAAAACTGTGAACTACATCATATAAAACATTCTATGTATCATCTAAAACAGTGAACTATATCATGTAAAACTGTGAACTACATCATATAAAACATTCTATGTATCATCTAAAACAGTGAACTATATCATGTAAAACTGTGAACTATATACTGTAAACCTGTAAAGAGCAATAATAATAGATATTATAAAATAGTGCATATATCATGTAAAAATGTGAACTATATCCTGTAAAAATACTCTACATATTTCACTAGATCTGAAGTGGTATATGTTAATTGATTACTTCAGAGACGACAAAATTCCGTCGTGTTCTTCTTTCGAAGGTGAAATTGAATACTGTAAAACAAAATACAGAATCATATAATTTCGTACATCAGACAATTCAAAATAACGACATAAAGAAAACGAACTATGCATTTCAAATTAGACCATCATATAACGCGAGATCTGTTATTGAATAGTAAATTATACAATTAAAATTCAAATCAATGTTCATATAATGCATACACGCCTGAGACTATATCAATTCAAATGAAACTTCGATAGAAGCAACGAAATCATGATTATCAATTCAAATCAATAGAAGGAACAAAACTTAAATAGATTAGTAAATAAACAAGTTGTTTTGAATATTGTAAAACCACAAGATGCATATTGTAAAACTATTAAGTAAATATTGTAAAATAACTCGATTATGCTCTAGATCGCTTCGCTCTTATCACTCTTCTCCAGATCGCCTCGCTCTCATCTCTCTCCACCAGATCATTCATTCAGATTGCCTCTCTTAAATTGTCTCTTTCTATTAGAATTTAAGAGAGATGCCAGAGAAGTCCGTCGGAGAGAAGAAAATGCCGATGAGTAGTGGCTCCGACGAGCGACGAGTAGTGGTGTTGCCGTTGAAAAATGAAATGTAGAAGAGGAGGCCGTTTAGATCTGCATGATCAAGAACTCGTCAAAGAGAAGAAAATAATCAAATGATTACACGAAGAATCCATGATAACTTGTTTATTCAGAAGAAAGTAAAAGCTCTGACTTAAATACTTTAATTGAGAAAATAAGAAAATAAAATAGCGACTCCTCTGATAGCTTGAATTTGAAAAATAAAATAATGCAAAACAATCATCAATTGAGAGAGTTTATAAATATAAACCTTGTTGATATTTGATAATAATTGTGGTGGTATCGATGATTGAAGGGCATCTTACACATAGCGCTAAGTAATAGTATCTGACAAGGTCTATTTTATTGATCGTAGATTTCAATTTTTTACAAGATAGATCTATCACCGATTAACAGCGATGAATAGAAAAACTGAAACATCCGATCTGTCGCTGCCGTTGTGGCCGTTGCTACCGTTGTGTTTGTTGCTGCCGTCGCAATCGTTGCTGTGGGCTTAAGGTGATCTGTGGGGAGGAGCACAAGAAAAGAGACCGAGAGAGAGAGAGAGGGGCTGCTAGAGGAAAAAAAAAAGTAGGGAGAGGCGGAGGATTGAGAGAGAGTGTTCTGATTTCAAAATTGAGAGATTGATCGGGTAAGAAAGTTTATAAATGAAAGGTCAAGCCGTTAGAGTTTGAAGTTAGTTAGAAAGTGAATAGCGTTGTGGACAAAATGTGGACAGATTGAGATGTATAGAAATCTTTTGTCTTATAAAAATTCAAAGTTCAGCATTGTAAAAAACATCCGTCTACCGATTAATTATCCGATTAGTTGTTAGCGGTGACCAAATTGTTTCAAATTTTTTTGATTAATTGGTCGATTATTTTTTATTATTTATGATTAATTGCTTGACGGTATTCTATTCGATAATCGCATACCGTTATTTAGAACACTAATTCAAACATTTAAAATTTGGTCTTGAAAATAAAAGTTTCACACTTAAAATTTGAACTTGTTTTAAATAAAGAATTTTGGTCGAACAATGCAAGTCGGATCTAAAATTTTATTAAAACTCTACACGAATGCACCGTGTGCTGCGTTAAAGATGCCCCCACAATTCAACTGAACTGGCAAAAAAATTGGAAAGAGTATATTGAAATTTCAGCTAAGGGTTTTTTTTTTTGAATAATTATATCATTCCCCTCATATCTGCCCCCCCACCCCCCCCCCCCCCCCATTTATCCTCCCACTCTATCTCTCCAAATTAACTTCCTTAACTATATTTTATCCCCCCCATTAATTATGCTAAGAATTTTCATTTATCCCCGCATTAATTATTGTCCTTTAATAACAATCCCTGTGTTAATTATATTGTCCTTTTAATAACAATCCCCGCTAACAATTATTTATTTGTTTATTAATGTTCAAGAAAATATTTACCATTGTTCTGACAAGTATTTATCATTATGTTTCAGAAGTATTTATCATTGTTACTGACATGATAATACTTTGATTTGATTAAACATTAGTTATTGATAAGTTCAAGAACAAAGTTTAAGAAAGTATTTATCATTATATCTTAGAAGTATTTATCATAGTCTTTGACTTACATGTGTTTTACTGAAAATTGCAATTATGTTTGAGAAATATTTATCATTGTCTTTGACATACATATATTTTACTGAAAATTGCAATTTAAAGTTGATAAAAATTGATAACAACCAATTATTAAAAAAATAACGTTATATGGTTTAAATTATTTATATGAAGAATATACAATAAACTTTTGTTGGGCCGATTATTATATATGAATTCATATAAAACCATAACAGATTTCAATTCATGCAACATATATACATATTGCCTTTTGTACACATGCAATCCCATGTGATCCACATAACATATACTCCTCAAGATCCAATACAATATTTGTATAGAACTTATGTCCTTACCACTTAGTAACCATGTGATCAAGTTTTGGTCCAAAATTTGTTAACAATTGGGCTCAAGTTGCCAAAACGCTTGGTTATGATCTAGCTTGAACCAAAATTTCATACAAACTAAGGCGTATTAGATCCAACATATCAAAAAATGAGTGTGCATGTGATCTATGACTTGATGCCTCTTGGTTAAAGGTCTCCAACAAAATTGCATCTCCAAATACAAGGATCAACATATATGTGCATACATACATAACAGATAATAAAAATTCTCAGTTAAAATTTTCGTCCAAAATTATAAAAAAATATTTATAGATAAGAAAATTACAATTATATTTGAGAAATATTTATCCATATAACTTACAATATTTATCATTATGTATGAGAAATATTTATTATTGGTGTTTTACTGGAAGTTGCAATTATGTTTGAAAAGTATTTATCCATGTAACATAAAATATTTATTCATGTGACATAAAACATTTATAGAAGTATTTATCATTGATGTTTTACTGAAAGTTGCAATTATGTCTAAGAAGTATTTATTCATGTAACATAAAATATTTATCATTATGTCTGAGAAGTATTTATCATTGGGTGAGAGATTATTTATTTAATGGTTCCCAGTTGTGCGGGGACAATCTAGAAAAAAAGGAAATTTTGTGCAGGGATAAATGACAAGTATTTATGAGAATATTGTTTATTTAATAGTCCTCAATTGTGTAGAGACGATTCCAAAAAAAAAAAAAAAATTTGTGCGGGGACAACTAATGAATTAATTTTTTCTTTAATAAATAGAGATCATTGCAGAGGAATTAGTACTTTGAAAATTTAAGATAAATATTTTGATGCTTCAAGTTAAATACTAACAGTTTACTAAACGCTTGTTAATAATTGAGCGGTTCTCCGACAGTTTGTGCAGGGTTTTTTGCGATGATTGTTATGAGAATCTTTTTTTTTTTTCAAATCTACTTTATAGATGTACATAATCTTTAATATTTGTGTCAAGTTAAAAATGAATGATTTGGATCTCATATGTTAGGTTAGGACCTCCCGGATCTAAAACTTAGTTAGAAGATTACTCTTATAATTTCACAATTTTTACGTATGTATATTGAAATTTAATTGAATTTTTTTTATAAATAATTATTTATATAGTTTAGTTTTTTTCATAGAAAATCAAATTTTTACTTACAGTTTAGTAATTAAATCTCTATTTTATATGTTTAATAACTTGAATTTAAATTTCAACTACCACATATTGTGTACGTATTTCAAATTTCAGTCTCTCCTATTATAATTTTTTAATTTTTTAGTTCTCCAGGAATCTGACTAGATCTTAATTTAAAAAAATTTGAGGTTCGGGGCTCCTATTAAAGTAAATCAAATTCTTGAGCGAATGCGGTCGTTGGTTCAGAATTTGGATCAATTGGATTTACGGTGAAATTTAATGGGACTTTTAATATGTGACAAAATTGATCGGACAGTCCGCATCTAAACTCTGAAATTTGAATTATTGTAAAAGATTTGAATTTTTAAAAAATTGTTGGTTAATTGTAAATCAGAATTTTCAAATGATAGATGCTCATACTAAGAAACAACTTACGGTGGAGGAAAGAAACCAACTTTCATCCACGAAGGAAATAATTTTTTCATCAGCACATGGTCCAAACTTGAGTGAAAAAAACCTTTTTTTGTCCTCGCAACAATAATAGAGGAAAATTGTACTATGATCTTTACTAATTATATAGTTTCTTATTTTTTAATTCCGTACTCGTTCTCATGTCAATCTTCATAAATAAAAATGTTTAGAAGATAAAATATTAATACTTCGATGCGTAACTTGTTATGTCCAGTCTTCCAATGATACCCGCGTCAACTTTCCTCTAATAAAATAGTGGAGATCTCGTATTCCCACATCAATCTTCCTCTATAGTCTCCACGTCAACCTTTAACAAAAAATAGTTATCCTTATAGGAATATTTTTGTTCATATGTATATATACTTGCAAAATAATATATTCATACTTGAAAAATAAGATGATAATACTTGATGTGTAACTTGATATGATTGAATGTCTGAATGCTAAATTTTGTACAATAGATATACATATAAATACTTCAGTACATATGTATAAATATTTGCAATACTTAATATTAATACTTTCAGACGTCATCCAGCGTCATATGTAAAAGAATATCAAGTTTTGCAGTCTCTAGATAATTATGGCAATATTAATATTTTTAGAAATGTATATGGTCTCCTCACCTACAGGTTTTTCATCAAAAAAAAAAAGTTTGAGTGGTCCCCCGCATATATTTATGATGCAGGGATATTTGAGAGATTTGGTTTGGGAGACTATTTTTTACGTAAAAATTGTTCACCTCGTAGGTGTAAATAATTATGTGAATAGGAATTAATATTTTAGAAAAACAATTCAATACTTAAATTTTTCCAGTCCCCAGGCATTTATTATGGTGCGGAGATAATGTGAGGACGTTTGGAGAATTTAGTTGAGGGACCATTATTTACGTAAAAGTTGATCACCTCTTAAGTATAAATATTTGCAAAAATCAGTTCTGAAGTTTATGAGATTCTACCAGACAGACTGTTATGATAGTTATGATACCAAAACTGAAATGCGGAGACTCTTGTCAGGACCTAAAAATTTACTCAGGATAATTAAAACCGGACTGTACTTGGAATTATCTTATTAAAGAAAAATAAAAGTTATTAAAGAATGAAAAAAAGACGGAAGAGAGGAGTGAAGACAGCGAGGTCATCTTCTATGCATCTCAAATTGCGCTTAATTTTTACACGCATATATATCACCTCTGATTATATCCGATCAAGCTTTAATTTTCCTCTGCGCTCCACTCGTTTTCGTCGCGCAACTAATTCTGGAGCTAGTCCTAGTGTATTTGTTTGCAGCCCCGTGTTGGTTTGATTTCGCTTATCTCTGTTTAGTATCTCTCCGGATTTGCTTCTGCTGGGCTTTATTTATTATATATGATATGAGGGTAAAGAAACAAAGTATATGATCTTCCTACATTGCAAATAATAAAAAATAAAAGATGAATGATCTAGATTCTAGAATATGCGCACTGATTATTCTTTCATTTTTTCAAGAAAAATTATATATAACGTCCCTCGATTATAAACTCAAAAGAGTAAGACTTTAGTGCTATGGATGACATAAGGTCATTTGTGTTATGGCTTCAAAAATTTATTATATAAATTTCAAATTTCAATCTAAGTAACTCAGTAAATTGATTATATAATGAATTTGTAAAGTGCTAACTTTTACTATCTTTGAAATTTGTTTTACTATTTTTTATAATTTATAAAAGATAATAAAATGGCTTAAAAATAAAAATTATCAATATTTTAGATCATTTTTTTTCATATTTCACAAATCATAAAAAAATAGTAAAAATTAATATTCTACAAGTTCATTATATGACCAATTTACTGAGTTACTTAAATTGAAGTTTGAAGTTTATACTTTATGTTTTTGAAACCATAGCACAGAAGAACTTGTGCTATCCATAGCACCTAAGCCTTACTCCACTCAATATATACAAAAATAAAACAAAAGGGAAAAATGCATAGTTAAGCATTCCATTTACAACACCTTTTATTTCCAAAATAGGCAAGAAACTTCAAGAGCTATCACTCGTCAGATCACCCCACCTTACATTGTACTTTGCTGCAAGGTAGTGGGCTCCGACAGGCCCTCTGCTGCCATACGGATATAGCTCAGGCACCACCCTTTTCTCCTCTAGTTCTCGCAGCACCGGAGAGAAGATAGCCCATGCAGCGTCCAGTTCGTCACTCCTGATGAAAAGCCGTCTCTCTCCTTCTATTGCATCTAATAGTAGCCTCTCATATGCATCCGGTATCTCTCTTGAGTACCTAAGAAAATATCATAAATAAAAATTAAATTTTGTTTAACCTTAAATGACCTGTTTAAACAGTATTTAGCCTGTTCCAGTATACCTTTTTAACAGTTAAAAATAATTAACACTTTTATGTATTGTTATATCTGGATAACAATCTGTTAACCTTTTATTGTTGTTAACCTCCTTTAAATAAAAAAAAAGGCAATACAGGAAAAAAAACCCAGAAGGAAAGAAAAATTAATCTGGCAAGAGAACCATAGAACAAGTTAATTAGCATTTCAAAAGATGCAGAATTAGTGAATTACTGATAATATTTTTGCTTAAAAGGAAGTGAGAATCTTTAGAGAAAGAAAAAACAATGAAGAAAACATAAGGGTAATATTGGATACTTTTCCGAGTAGTGAAGATTTAAGTTGCTGCTGTCTAGCCGCATGCCCAGACCAGGTATTTTATTATTTATCTTGAGATATATAGCTTCATCTGGTTGCACACGTATAACAAGCTCGTTTGTTGCCTTATCCAAATCAGTCCCAAACTTGCGCCTGTATAGATTACCTGGCACATGCCTGAATTGAACCCTGATCTCTGCACTGAATTTCCCACAAAGGTTACTCATATACTGGGAACTGAACTGTCAGGTCATTTGGCTGCCTGATTGTTATCTATAAGAGACTAAAGACTCATTATGCCCAATATACTAGAACCAAAGCAAGCAAAGAGGAAAATGTGACTTCACAGGTATATCGTCAATATCTGGTAAATTTTATGCTTACAGAGCATACATACAGTTTATTATTTTATGTTCGCAATGTTTCTCCTGAACTTCGGCCGCTTGAGCATACTAATCATTTGCAAAAGTACTACAAATTAGTAAAGTAGGGGCCGGGTCAAACTTCCTGCCTGTTATCATATTAAATGATGATCTGCTATGGAAGCAAAAACACAGAGCAAATATTGATTGTATTGTTTTCAAAGAAATTTGATTAATTACCCTTTTCACATGAAGAAATGTAATGCATTCAATTTCATGCATAGGCATATTTGTGGAAATTTGGATAAAAGGAGTTGTGGAACATATATTGAAAGAGTGCATTAACAGTTATGAATAAGCAAAAAATAAAAAATAAAAAATAAAAAAATAAAAATAAAAAAAAGGAAAAGGAAAGGGAAAAAAGAGGGAAAGAAAGAATGCTTACCCTCTCCTGTATAATGCCTTGCCAGCTTTCATCAAGAAAGGAACACCATCCCATCTGGCATTGTCAATGAAAAGTGCTGCAGCTGCAAAAGTAGGAGTTACACTTCCCTTCGTCACTGTTGGATCGTCGGTGTAAGCCGGGTAAGATTTACCACCTTTTGTGTGCCCCTTGTATTGACCCACTACAACATCATCCAGTTTCAGTACCCTCATAGACCTCAATACTTTAACCTGAAAAATATTATCAAGAAATATAGGCTTTATGTTTGTAAGATGAAAACACTACTGTGCCACTTAGTACTGATGCTTGCATTAAAAGAATATGTACAAAATAGAGAGTTCATTTTCCTAAAACTATAACCTTTTCATTGCGAATATCTTCAGCATCTAAGCTAACAGGTGTCTCCATGGCAAACAATGCCAAAATCTGCAGCAGGTGATTTTGCATTATGTCTCTAATAACCCCATAGTGGTCAAAATAACTGCAAATTAAAAGAAAATCATGTCAATCTGATAAAAAAAAAATGTTAGCAACAACTTGTCTTTTGCATCATTGTTTCAAAAACCCAAAATCTAAATGACAGGTCATAATCATTAATATTGTTCTTCTGCACGAGCAATATTTCCAAGTAATTTTTTATGATTTTTTTCTAATTCGTTTTGCACAAGATCAAGAGTATAAAATTTTCTAAATTTTTAAGTAATCCATCAGAGATTAATTTTAGTACATTCATCTTTTGGCTCTTAATCTTGTATGTAATGAACTGAAAATATTACAAATTTTAGGTGGAATGAATTGTTCATCAAGAAGAACATGATCAAATGGTCTGAATTTGTCGTTTGGATTTTGAATTTTGAAATACCAATACAAAAGTGAAATTGTTGCAGCTTGTGGCACTGAAGTCCTCATAAATTATAATTAATACTAAATTAGATAATGCAGTGGACTAACCCGCCTCGCCCCTCTGTTCCAAAATCTTCAGAAAATATAAGTTGCACATTTCTTATATAGTTTCTCGACCATAGTGGCTCGAAGACAAGATTCGAAAAACGGAGAACTGAAAGGTTTTCCACAAGCTCTTTTCCCAAATAATGATCAATCCTGAAGGAAAAGAACTCCATCTCACTTAAGTAAGTATACAAAAATCATATCAAAATTTAGTAAAAAAAAAAAGAATTAAAACCTGAAAATCTGATCCTCCGCCAAGTACATCTTTAAGCATCTTGTTAGTTCACTGGATGATATTGAGTCACGGCCAAAGGGTTTTTCAACAATAAATCTGGTCCATCCATTTGGAGATGAAGCTGATCGGCTTGCTCCTCTTACCACATCAACAAATAGGTTAGGAGGAATTGATAAGTAGAACAACCTGTTTGGTATTTTTCCCTCCTGTCAAGCAAGCAGCTTGTTTGGTACTGTGAGAGAGAAGATAATACTGTTTTTTGGATGTTCTTGAAATATTTTACCTCTTTTTCTTTAAGCTTTTTATCTAATTTACAGAAATCAACCTCAGAACCATATTGTCCCGAGTGATAAAAGCATCTCTTTAGAAATTGTTCCATCTTGTCACCACAGTTCTCCCTGAAAAAAATTGAACATATGATTGTTTATTTTTAAGGAAAAAAGAAAATGCTATGTAACTAACAGCAATATACTTGTCTCAACCTATACTTTTTATTGAAATGTGAAGAAAAGTTGGAAAACTAAAAAGAGAAACACCTCTTATCGATTCGGCATGTCAAAGTTTTGCCAATGGTGTTTCTCAGCTCCTCATCAGTTAACTTACTGCGAGCATAGCCAAAAACTGTAAAATGCTGCACCAAACATGTGTTAACTCACTAAAACATATATAATATGGATTTAAACAATAACGCTCCACATTTTCCACTGGTATATTGGATATTTAAAATAAGGATAGCAATTCATCAACAATAACTTAGCAATTTTGAGATTATTTCTCGAATCAAATATAAAAAATTAAAAAGAAACTTTGTAGGTTTGTTTTTAGCTTTGTAGATTGGATTCTTATCAAACCTGCTGCAGTTTGAGTGCCATTTAATATTCCATCAAACACAATTAAATGCAGAAGTCATTTGAGAATGTTGGTAAACTTATATCAAATTTAATTATTTTTCATGTGTATGATATGTCAGAAAGTATAAATCACAATCGAAATCTCAGATTTCAAAAATTATAAATTATTTTTTATTATATGTCATTGGTGGATTCAATTATTCAAACTCTTTAATAAACCATCAGATAGTTTTAGCAATATTAGGATAGAAAAGAGAACCTTAGGAAGGTAATCTTCATAAAAAAGTGCAAAAAGTGCTGGAAAGATTTTCTTCTTGGCAAGATCACCAGAAGCTCCTACAACCGTAATACTCACTGTGCTCTCTGCCAGCTGGGACCCCATGTCAGGCCCCTTCACCACAGGCCTCTCTTTACCATCTACAGTAAAAGAACAACGTTCAGACCCTTTTTCTTTTTTTGAGTAAAACCCGTAGGAACTGAAAAAAGAAACAATCCCAACTACCTGGCAACGTAAAAGAAAAAGAAACACCCAAAATAAAGTGTTTCCAAATACGTCCCCGAAAGCACCCAATTCTCACTTCTAAGTATATCTTAGTCACTCAGCATCCCGCTGCTGTTACCTTCATGATGCATTTTTATAACATATATAACTTTAAGTTGCAATTAGTGGAATGCAATAGTAGAAGTGTGAGAGAGAGGGAAGGGGGCGCACACCGTCTTTCCAAGAAGCGCCAGCGAGGGGAGACCCATTGGAGGATTTCAACGGGGAGAACCTCCAGCATTGATTCCTTCGAGAGGTGAGGGTTACGAGCTCGCAAGTTCCAGAGAAGCTTCTCTCCCGGTGAGTCGAGAAGGCACTGGAGAGAGAAGAGGGGAGGTGACAGAAGCGCAAATTTGTCATTGCTAAATGTGGGCGAATTTGAGGAGATGAGAGGGAGAGCGAAGAGAAAAGAGTACGGATAAAGAACAAATCTTTCAAAGGTCCTCCAATCGAGATCGCGATTGGTTATCAGTTATCACTATTAGTAGGCCCGTGTATAATATGAATTCACTTCCTCTACGATATCTTATATTTTGCGTGACCTTTCGAAAAATCGCAACCGTTCAAATACGTTCTGCACAAATCCCAAAGATAAAATATATTGGCTCTTGCGCTATTCCCGAATAGGCACCAGACACGTCGGTCACGCAAAATATGAGATATCACAGAGAATACGCACTCGTTTAATATCTCGAAGCAGAGGAAATTTCGGATCCAGTGTGGTGCTACCCACACCACACCTACACAAGGATGATCAATCTGTACCGTCTATTTTAATCTGATACGAATCTTAAAGACCCATATGCATCTATATCCGGTTAGATCATACTATTCCACTCTACTCAACCCAGATTTTTTATTTGTACCTTTTAAAAAAAAATGAAGTTACAAAATAGTACACAGCTCTGATTAGGTGTGCGCAAAAAAAAAAAAATCATGGCTCATAACTCTTTTAGAATCAATTCAGATTTAATTCGCTAACAACTCGAGTTCATTAACTCGCTTGTCTCACGAGTTGAATCCAAGTTCTCTCAACTCAGTTCAGAATTAGTTCAGTTGACTCATTGAATTGGTAAACTGTATATGTTTTGTTAGACTTTGTACTATTTAAAATTTGACAAACTTTGTATTATAAAAATATTTTGAAAATACAAAATTTTATAAAATAAATACTTATTTTAATACTAATGTTTTTAACTTAATGAATTATGGAGCTACGTGTGAATGAGTTATTTTGATCTAATTTTTACATAGAACTTCATTATTTAGCACCACAGAAAATCAAATCAAATATTGATATGAGCTTTGATATACAAATTATTGTATTTGTCCGTTTGAGCTTCGATACGCAATTAATTGTATGTGTCCGTTTGAGATTTAATTAATTGCATTATTCACCTGAGTTGCAAACATTAATATAACGATAAATATTATTTTAATAATTATGAATGTACAAATTTATTGGTGTCTATGTTATTTGCTTATAAATAACACATGACATTAGAAGAGTAGATTAGGGGTGTCAATGTGTACGATACGGGTAGGATGGAAGGATTCTCATACCCATACCTACTAAGAATGATCTTATTCATACCCTATTCTTACCCATTAAAATTTAACCTTACCCTATCCTACCCTTACCCGTTAAAATTATCAGGTAACGAAACGGTAACAAGTAAATAATGAATAATACGACTATAATAATTAGTTTTATTATATTTTACAAATAGAACATCAAAACTCATTTATTTCACACATATACAATAATATTACTAATAAAAATATATAAATAATTTTGCAATCAATTTCACCTAAATTATATTTTTTTTATAAAACAAGAAAATTCAAAAACAAAAATATATCTTTCGAAAAATTTAAAATTTAATTATTTAATTAAAGAACAAAATATACAAATATGTTTAATATTTTTCTTACAACAAAAATAATATACTAAATAATAAAAGTACTCACTAATTATTGCTTAAATATTATCATATTATTATATTTTATATAATTACTCTATAAGGTAATGGGTACGAAATAGCCTTTACCCGTGCCCTTATCCATTTAGCTAACGAAAAAAATCCTAACCCATACCCATACTCAATAAGCTAACGAAAAAAAACCTTACCCATACCCGCCATATCGAATACGGTACGGGTCGGGTAAACGACTAAAAGGGTATCATTGACACCCCTAGAGTAGATCATCCAATAATCCATCTAATAATTCGTATTTTTTTTTAGCTCTTCCTCTTAGCTCTATAATTCATAAAACTCAATTTCTCTTATCCCACAAATAAATATTTTTATATAGAAAACATATTATTATGCTATAATTGTTGAAAGAAACTATATCAACTTCTACCACAGTTGCGCCCCCAGGTAGAGGAATACCGACGTAACTTGGGGCAAAGTTAACCAATTATTCCTGCGCTTAGAACGAGAAGTTGCCTTAGGTCCTCATTTTGCAGCTTCGTGTAATAAAGTTTTAATTATATTCTTGATTATATTTTTAATATAATTATTATTTATTAGTGATCAAAATTCATATTTAAAACTAGTTGTTTAATTCATATTCAAAATTCTGATTTTAATTGTCTTATATATATTGTAGAATTAATTCATGGATCAATTTTTAATTTAGTTGATCTATGTTACATTGTTTAATATGATAATTAGGATGAAAATAAAACTGATTACACTTATGTTAAGTGTTTGGATAGTAGTTAAAATAAATCCAGAAATCTGAATTTTCAACTTCTAATTTAAATTCTTTTAATTAGATTGTGAGTTAGATATAATTTTATTTGAATGTAAATTATAGGTTGATATATATAGAGAGAGATATTTTGTAGACTTCAGTTTCTTAAAGCTTTACCAATTAATGAAATAAATTGGATCTCCAATAAAAATACTGTAGAAAATTTAAAAGTTATTATACTGATCCAACAAAAACTATAGAGAAAACAAATCGAAACCTTATTTAGATACCCTCGAATTTGATTAAATATGTATTCTCAGTTATATTCATCTTCAAATTTGGTTAAATATTAATTCACAATTATATTCATCATAAATGATCAATTAAAACTCCTAACCGAGCTCAGTTATCGTTATCTATTTTTCATCGTATTGTTTTATTGAATTTTAATTACTACTTACTAGTCAATATTGTTGCTGGAATAGATATCAAACTGTAGATTAGTCAAAATTACATAATAAATATTTTCTGTAGAAGTTACAAGATTTTAAACTTCATCAATTTCCAAATATATTTATTCGGAAAAATAATAATAAAAAGTTATTTTATACTTCCTAAATGTTATCTCGGTTAATAATAACAAAAGGTTTCTGTTTTTTTATTCGAAAATAATTTTAATGATCGAGTTTGATTTCTATACAAATTTATAATTTAGATAATATGAATTCCTTAAATAATTGTTCACCAAACTAATTAAAAAAAACTCAGAGTTCTTATTAAAATGTAGAAATCTAATATTTTTTTAATCTTAACTCAATAATAAGAGTCACAAGTTATTTTCGAAAAAAAGAAGATAATGAAGTTACTAGAATTATTTAGTAATTAGACCTAGTTGTAAATAAAATAAAGTTAGGGACATAATACAAATAAATTTGTAGATTCATCAGTAAAAGGAAAAAAAATTACCATTAAATATAAAAAGTTATTTAATGAAGAAACATTAACTGTGAGCAATACTTTAGCATTACTCTTGTATTTTGTAACTGATTAATATAATTAATTATTATAAATAAAAAAATTGAAAAGTCCTAATTAATGCTCTTATATTTGCCTTTGTAATTAATTTCATTAATCATCGTGATAATCTCTCTAATGACTAGGAAAACCAAAAGAAACTATGAGCATTTGTTTCTTAAATTAATACATGAAATTAGTGTTAGTTTCATATAATTAAAAAAAATAGAGGGATCAACAGGTGGTACAACCCATCCAATCAATATTAATATTGATAATTTACCTCATGTAATGTTTTCCATATAATTAGATAAAATATTCTATTTTAGAAAAATTAGTTATTTGCTACTGTAAAATCTTAAAATTTTAAAAATGTCATCTCGAAATTAGAAATTATTCTAATGTCACTCTAAACTTAATTAATTTTTAATTTTATTATTAAATAATTAATGACTAAAATACCCTTGCAAATAAATTTGTTTGATTGGTGATGGCATTTTAAGGTTTTATCCCTCTCTCTCTCCCTATGTCTGGCGACAGAGCAGCGGCGGCGGCCTCGAATTCGGACGATAGGATAGAGTCGTTGAGGTCGTACGAATACTACACTCGCGTACCAACAGGAGAGGAGGTGCGATTTTGCAATTTATGCATTGATCCCATTTGAATTAATTATTTAATAATTCGAGGATTCTTCTGGTGATTTCTGCAATCCATATCTAATTGAAGAGTTTTTATACAACTTATAAACGAATTGGGCTAATATGACATTGGTGTTATTTGAAACTAAATAACACCACATCTTAAACCTTTAAATCTGCTTTAAGATTCATAATATCTGCTTTTACTGTTCAAGCACTTTATTTTGTACGAATTTTAAAGTAGATCTAAGGATTTAAGATGTGGTGTTATTTAGTTTCAAATAACACCAATGTCATATTAGCCTAACTCCTTATAAATGGGCTCAATTACTGAATGACATTTTTTAACCTGTTTGAATTTGGTGGATTCGACAGATCTTTGTAGGAAGGGTTTGTTTATCAGGAGGCCACAATAATTACCAATCCGGTGACCCTTCAAGGCAAATTGGCAGTAACTATGCACTAGTATCGTGCCCGTGCGTTGCAACGGAAACATATTATAAGATTGAATAGAAAATGAAGAAACATTTTTGTTTGACATTCACACAAAATAAAATAAATATTTAAATAAAAAAGAAAAGACACAATAAAAAACGGAAATCCAAATAATAAATAAAAATAAAAGAAACCACATCAAATGAAAAAAAAAAATCAAATATAACATGAAAAAATTTCTTGAAATATCATTATGATTTAATATCTAATTTTCTCCACACGCAAGACCGGTCATTAAACGATTTAGAAGATAAATGATATGTAAAGAAACAAGAAAATATATGATTAAATGATTCAAATAAGAATTTTCTCTACATATATATTCTTGATATAAATTATTTTAATAATGCAAATTTATCTTCATATCATTTCTCTACACGAAAGTTCTACATCTTCATTTTCTCTCCATATCAAGACATGATTGTTTTCATTAGCATAAGATCTGTTATTTATCTATCAACAAAGATACAGTAACCCTAAACAAAGTCCGAAAAAATATGATTGTTTTCATTTTCATTATAGAAATTATATAGAAAAAGAGAAATGAAACATAAATAATAGAGAAATAAGAAAATAATAGGAGTGGGGTATGTCCAAATTAAAGCCCTTTGGACTACATCACTGCCCAAAGGATTTCTTGACAATTTGATTAATTTTTAATTATAATGATGTATTTATCTATGTTTGGAACTTGAAAAGAAAATAATGGAGACTTCCATTTAATTATAATGATGTATTTATCTATGTGAGACATGAAGAATTTGAGAAAATAATGGAGACTTCCATTTATAACAATAATGAAGATTTGTAAGAATGCATTGTGCGTTGGATTTTCGATTTGTAAACGTGGAAATATTTTATTATTAATGACAAGGAGCAATTAATACAAATCAAATTAATTAGTTACAAATGGAATAATCTTGCAATGAAAATGTATCTTTGGACGAATATAGTGACAAGCTAAATTCAGAAATAATTTAATTGTAAGAATTCAAAATAATTGTAAAGAGAAATAAGGAAACATATTACTAGAGATTTTAATGTGACAAATTATGTAGCAGTTTGTGTGGCGAGTATGATTTTAACTAAATTTAGACTTCTACAAATAAAATAAATGTATTTAATCAAAAGAAAACAGATTATGTAATTGAAGGCTTGATATTCAGTTTGAAAATTCATCTTCCAATCTTAGCTGTTGACGGATCATGACAATTACGTAAATAATATAGAATGTAGATACACTAATGATATTTTTTGCCAAAAAAAAAATCTTGTACGTGGCAAAATTGGACTGTTGATAAAAATACTATGCATATCACTGATGACATTTAATAAGGCAAATTGGACTGTGACTTCGGACGAGAAGCTATTTAAATGGTATGAATCTGACACCGAAGGCAACAAATTTCATCAACAATTAAATAAAGAAAAAATTGTGTCATACCACTCCAAAGTTCCAAATTCTGTCAGTGTCACTATAAACTTGATTTATTCATAATTTTATCATTCTTATACCATTTTGATTAAAAATAATTTGAAAAATTCTATTTTAAAATACGTATTTCAGTATTTCCGATTATACCCCTCAATTAAAATAAATGTACACTTAGACCACAGCCGATCCCTGCCTTCTCTCTTCTCTTTCACGCGAGAAAGGGGAATCGATCTCCTCCTCTACTCTCTCGCCGATCCATCAATCCTCCTCTCACCGTTGAAAATTTCTCTGCCTAGCCGATCCCACTCTCGCCGTTGATGGTTCTCGCGCTGATCCCTCTCTCAACTTTCTCTCCTTCTCTATCATTGGCTCTCTGTCCTTCTCTATTGGCACGTGGTAGAGGCTCTCGGTGGCTCCTCCAGTTATCTCCTTGCACCTGTGATTGTTCTTCCCAACCCCTTCTTTTTGTTCCCTAAAGTATCGTATACCTCTTTTTATTGCATTTTATTTTTCTATTCCACGTAATAGTTAGATAGTGAATCTATTCGTACTTTGTCATAATTCCTTTTCTATTTTGTTGCGCAAAGTTGAACAATTTTCTATTTTGGTTAAATATTTTTTCTTTGCATTTTTACATGTTTTTTTCTTCCTCAATATAATTCATATGTATATTCGTCTCTTTATTAACCTCTTGGATATGCAGATAATCAAGGCACTTAATCTCTATCACAGGAAACTGGGACATTTAACTTTTTCTAGTAAACAATTACTTTATCATTGAGTTATTTTTATCAAGAAATTATATTGGTTTATATTGATAATGGATCTCTTCACATAATTAATACCCTATTTTCTTTCTATTTTTCTTAATTTTTTTTTGGAGAAAATAGATTCTTAGCTCGCAATAATCCTTCATTATATAGCTAATAACTCAAAGGACAAAATGGAGAAAAAATGACATGAAACCAGTTGGATTTCATTCAATTTTGAACTATTTTATGCACTTTCTTACTTTGAATGTTTGTATATAGATCCATCTTGATAAAAAGGCATCAACTGGTGCGGATCTTGGAGGTGGTCTGCCTACTGCACAACACTGGGAAATGTATGTTACTACATCTCCTCTTGTAAATATGGAAAGTGTACCATTCCATTTATTTAGTAAGTTTTTTTTTTTGTGTTTCACTTTTGGGATGGATGGACATTAGACAATGATTCACTTGAATTGGAAAATAGTTGCCAGTCTGGTTGGGTTGGGTTTGGGGGGGGGGGGGGGGGGGGGGGTGGTTGGAGATTTGTTTAAATGTGGCAGTGAAGAAGCACAAAAGAATAAAAAACTATAGTATATTTTTGGATATTTATTATAAAATTTATACTTTAGATTTGCCACTGCATCATAATATGACTAACGGAGGGTATATTTGTGTTGAAGTACTTGCATTTATATACCGGTATGGTGGTACTTATATAACACACTAATTGATTTTGTTGACAGGACCGGGACCGATTCACCACTTAAGTATCATTTCATCCCTGGTTGCAATTTAGGCATCCGACTGCTCTTTGGAAGAAGACTGGCAACTTGGCAGAGGCTAGGCTTGGGAGGGTGCGAGAGGGGTGCGGCATCAGATGAGTGGGGTTGATTTTGTTGTAGTTGTTTAAATTGTATGTTTTTTTTTGTTCTTTTAAATTGTATGTACAAGCGGTTGAACGTGTGTGAATGTATTACGGTTTAATCTTGCTAAAATAATGCTCATTTATGAATCTGCTTTTTTTTTTTTTTACGTTTATGGATCTAGAGAAAATTTGTACTCCAAACAGTTATTACTAGCTTTTATATTCTTTATATCAATTATTTATCGAAGTCCTTCATAATGAATGCTTGATGTACATGAAGCTACTAAAAATGTAGATAACATCAGCCCCAGTTGTATGTACCACCTTTCTCAATTATGCTATTCTAAAACTTTGTAAGCACAAGGAAACTCTGAAGCACATGTATGAGTGTGCTTCAAAGTTTTTAGCAATTGTGAATCCAAAAAACCAACTCTTTAACCACCACTAAAAATATGACATAAATCAGAAGTTTTACAACAAATTAGAACCCTAAAAATATGATATAATTATGCAACAAAAGCCAAAAAACAAACACAAATTCAGTTCAAACTCCATACTAAAAAACATGACAAATATTACAATTTTGCAAAATGACCCCTGTCAACTATTAAAATCCAAAAACTCCCAAAAGCACTAAGTCTTCAATCTTATCCTTCAGCTAATAAAAGAAGGCATGCACATACACCTATATTGAAAAATCACAAAAAGAAATACTGTCAATTTCTCATAATACCATACTGAATCAATTCTAGTGAACTAAAAAGTGATGCATGGCACCAGAAAATAACCAGTGACTAATTTTTATCCTATAAAAAGGGCTTCTGAATCATGTAGCATGTAGCCTTACAGACTATAGATACAAAACTTACCCATGTAGGGCTTAACTGCGTTTCCAGTACCATTCAAATCAGTACTGCATCATGAAGAGCTTTCAACATGGCCCTTAACTGTTCTAAGAAAGTGTTATATACTGGACACATGGACACGCTGTACAGAGTGAATGATTCAATTACAGATCTAATATGCACTAATTTATCAGTTTTGCAGCCTTGCTTACCACACATGCAGCTGGACCTATATTTACATATAAAGAACTCTAAAAATGGTGTAGCCAATTTTCCCACTCATAAATCTTATACTTACCCACTAGGAATCCAAGACTTGTTCATGTCATCTACTCATAAACAGGAGAATTTAGCAGCACAGGCTAGGCTTGCACCAATCAGCCCATGCTAGCTATGACATAGGCAGCTTGAGTTACTTGTTCAGCTTGTGTCACTTGCTCATATATCTATGAAAAAAATATCACTAAATCATTAAGGTTCAGTAAGAACAAAATTAAGGTTATGAATTAAAATCACAGATACTCTGATATGTATGGTTGTACCATTTGTTCATATTATGAGGAATATTAAGGGTTAAAATTGAGAGCTTGGTTTAATTTTCTATTTAGAGCTCTCAAGAAGCATTACCGGTAATGTTTTATATAACAACTAATGAACTAATTAAAAAGAACCCCCAAGTAAGAAATCCAAAGGAACACCATCATTATAATCAACCAAGACACACACTTATTTTTGCATCACTGGTATGGGTGACTTAAGTTCAGTTTCAACCCCTATTATAATCATAATGACATGAAAAATTCAACATTTAAAGCATCAACATATATCAAAGCAACAATAACATACTTCAACTTATTAGAAGATCTTTTCAACATTTTTATTCAAGTACTGGTGCCATTGCTCTCTGACTTTATCTGTGAATTGAATAAATTAAAAGCGCTAAGCATTAGAGTTCAGTACGAACAAAAATTAAAATCACTAAATCAATGGTACCCACATAGAATCTAAAAGCATTAAGCATTAAGCTTATGAAAATTAATTCAATCTAAATGCACGTTGGACTAATGAAATGCAAACCTTTGGAATCTGGTGCTATCAGAGCTCAATGCATCTTTTAATCCTGCATAACCATTTGCTAATGAGGTAGGCTCAAGATTCTGAGGCCGAATTGGCGGATTGCTGCTGAGGCTGTTGAGGCGGAAGTAGGAGGCGGTTGAGGCTAGGGTTCGTGATTTCTGAGAAGGGTTGAGAGAGAGAAGCACGGGAGAGGAATCACGAAGGGTTGAGAGAACCTAATCAATCTTTGCATATGTTCTTCTTAGAAGGGTTCGTGATTAGGCGAGGAATCACTAGTAGGAGAGATTGAGAGAAGCACAGGAAAGGAATCACGGGGGGCGCTAGGTTCATGATTTCTGAGAAGGGTATTTTTGTCACTGTTATTATTATTATTATTTTTAAAAACTAATGATGTATTTGTCGCAAAATTAGAAATAAATCAAGCTTGTAGTGGCATTGACAGAATTTGAAACTTTAGAGTGACATTTTTCAAAATTAAAGATTTTAGAGTGGCATGGATACAATTTTTCCAAATTAAAAATTAATTAAGTTTAGAGTGGCATTAGAATGATTTTTAATTTTAGAGTGACATTTTTAAAATTTTAAGATTTTGAAGTGGTAAATAACCAATTTTTCCTTATATTTAATATTGTGGGGTTGTGAGTTGTGACTCAAGAAGTCATTTTAAGAGTGTATATAGTATAATATGAATATATAATTAATAACATTATTTAAAAAAAATTACAACGGGATAATTGAATTTATATAACTGCCTCTTTTAATTCAATTTTTAAATACCATAATTACATCTTTAATGTTCTTAATTATCACTAATGACCGGGAAAATATTGAATATAAAATGTAAGCTGTGTAGATTCTCAAGATACATTCCCACTTTTATAATAAAAAAATGCAATGTCATTTTTGTATCTGATCAATATTAAATTGAGAGTAGAACTAGGATGCTCTTAAGCTCATTGATCTTACATCTCAACTACTTACTGATAAGGGAAATCAAAATCAGAATATGAACTCATCATATTAGATTTATTAAACAAAATATGATTTTGAAATTATTATGTGGTCATTGTAAATCTGCAATTATAATTGAAGGTATTATTTGAATAACTATACAAGACAATCTAGGTAAATACAAAATACAAGAAAAACAAATCTAATTCAGAAATAATTTAATTGCATTGCTACGCAATTTACTTATTAAGAATTTTACCATTTTTCAGATCCCATAACAAATATGCAAAAATAATAAATTAATTAAATCATAGCATATCATATTTCAATAAATAAATGACTTCCGAGAGTATCATTTTATAAAGTTGTGTAATATATTAATTATCAGTTAAAAAAAAGCCTCATGGGGCGCCCTAGCCATTGGCGCTCCACTAGTTACCATGGAGCGCCCCAGTCATGGGCGCTCCACTTGTGTTTTGGGCCGCTTGTGGGGCTAGCGGTTGGGACATTTTTAATAAAAAAATTAAATGTAGAGTTATTTTTAAAATTTAATTTTTTTTAAGGATATTAATAAAAATAGCCGAACTAAACTTGTTATTTATATTTTTATGAAGTAAGTTATTACTTATATTAAACTATGTTATTTTTAATTTTATATTTCTAAACAAACCAATTCATTCCATCCTGCTACTACGGTATATAACATTTAAGATAATAATGGAGGCTTCCATTTTCAAGCAATGGAGAAAACATTAGAATGGAAAAAAATTAATTGTATATATATGTAAATGCATATGCATGCAACAAAATTAATTGTATATGCATGAACATCATATACATGCAATTTATTTACATGCAATTATTTTGGGATTATATACATGCAATTCTTATTAAAAAAATTTT
Organism: Carex pumila; assembly: GCA_033356055.1. Lineage (NCBI taxonomy): Eukaryota > Viridiplantae > Streptophyta > Magnoliopsida > Poales > Cyperaceae > Carex > Carex pumila. The sequence continues at coordinate 139,177 of JARJHM010000590.1, forward strand.
ATATAAATTGTATGTTTTGATTAATATTTTTTTGTAAACAAATTGCATATACACCCAAAAAATAAATCCAGAATTGTATATGCATTTTTTTTTGTAAAGTTTATTTATTTTCAACAAAATTATTTTTTGTTAAAAAAAAATGCATATGCATGCAATTTACTTACATGCAAAGTGTAAATTAATTGTATATATATGTAAATGCATATGCATAAACATCATATACATGCAATTTATTTACATGCAATTATTTTGGGATTATATACATGCAATTCTTATTAAAAAAATTTATATAAATTGTATGTTTTGATTAATATTTTTTTGTAAACAAATTGCATATACACCCAAAAAATAAATCTAGAATTGTATATGCATTTTATTTTGTAAAGTTTATTTATTTTCAACAAAATTAATTTTTGTAAAAAAAAAAACTGCATATGCATGCAATTTACTTACATGCAAAGTGTAAATTAATTGTTTATACATGTAAATGCATATGCATGCAACAAAATTAACTGTATATGCATGAACATCATATACATGCAATTTATTTACCTGCAATTATTTTGGGATTATATACATGCAATTCTTATTAAAAAAAATTATATAAATTGTATGTTTTGATTAATATTATTTTGTAAACAAATTGCATATACACCCAAAAAATAAATCCAGAATTGTATATGTATTTTTTTTTTTAAGTTTATTTTTTCTAACAAAATTAATTTTTGTAAAAAAAAAAAATGCATATGCATGCAACAAAATTAATTGTATATGCATGAATATCATATACATGCAATTTATTTACATGCAATTATTTTGGGATTATATACATGCAATTTTTATTAAAAAAAAATTATATAAATTGTATGTTTTGATTAATATTTTTTGTAAATGTAGTATGCCTAGAGTTAGACGGTGGGGAGTACGAGCTGAGCCTGCAGCGGGTGCAGATGATGTGGATCCGAGTGGAGTGGGCACGTCCTTGGTGGATTTGATTGGAGAGGGCCCGTCGTCTCAGTCCGATACGACTGGTAGTGTTGGGTTTCGGATACCACTTTTGGGGTTTTGCGGTAACCAAAACTCGTTTAGGCTTAAGGTGCGGAATGACTGTAGAACAAAAATTTGTACGGCCAACTTAAGCTCAGGATTAAACGGGGTATGTCAGGAAACTTTCCAAGGCGGTCCACCTTCAGTATTCCTTTGGCATCAAAACCCAATTTAATCCTTTTACAAATCTACTCCATGATTGATTTCTAAAACTTTAATCTACTTACCAATTAAATAGATTAATATAACATATTTATACCTTGTTTCCAAATCACAGTTGGAATGCAGACCGAGCGTGTAGAGCTACATCACGGAAGGAATCGACTCGTCTCGGAGCATCAGACGTCTGATGCCTCTATCGGTTATCCACCAGGACTAACCAGAGAGCGGTTAATTTCTTTTGCCAGAAATACCATAAACCGCGGAATTCTGCAAAAACACTATTCACAGGGAAAAGACGAAAACCCGTAAACACGAATTTTCGGTTACTCAGTTTCATCAAATGAGCAAAACTGACATACCGCTAAATTCGGTAAAACACTATTTATCGATCCCGTAAATATACTCCACAACAACCCGCAAGATTATACCTCAACTACGTATAACTTTCTTTTCTCAACCGAAACACTATTTGGGAGAGAAACCGAGAAAGAGAGAAAATACCGATTCGATTCTGCACGAAACGATACAAGTGAATTAGTGATTTTTCTCTCTACATGCACCCCTCTATTTATAGGCTTTTGAGGAGGTTCGCAAAAGACCGAAATACCCCTCAACATATGCCTATTTACAAGGTATGCCATTGACACCTCATCCTTTTATATGTGAAATGACCAAAATACCCCTTCCACACCCTTCCACACTCTTCTCCATGTTTCTACACATGCAAGGTGACATAGGTGTGAAATGACCATTTTGCCCTTGTGGATAGGATTGATGACATGTCATCTAGATAGGATCAATGACACGTCATGCGGATAAGATCGATGACATGTCATGCGAATAAGGACGAATCTGAAAAGATCCGAATGCCCTCGGCCCGAACACAAATAATATTCGTATAATTATTCTGAATAATTATATATATTTTTCTTGCGGTTGTTGCTTCGGTAATTTATACAATGTGTCCTGCACATTTATAAATTAACCGGTTAACTTTTATACAACGTGTCACACACGTTTATAAATTAACCAGTGTTTTTGCTTGTTATTTTTACATAACATTTATAATTTAATTATAACACGTATAATTAATTATAACCATCTTATCATTGATCATAACCAATTTATAATCAATCAAAATAAGATTCTCCAATTAGCTCCTATATGGTGTGACCCAATAGGATCTGTGTTATGTTGGTAAATAGAGTTAAAACTGTTTTAAGTTCTATAATCATGGGTGGCGTTTGGCAACACATCATGACCATCCAATTACACAGATGATGCTGTACTGTACAATATCACGATCCAGTAAACAATTTACTTGTGTCTGTTCTTCTGTCTCATAGCTATCAGATCAGTTTCAAGGTAGATGTGTGTCATCCTTGCTAACTGAATCTTTTCTTGATCTTGAGCAGATTATCAAATATAATTACTCTTGTAATTATACCGCTAGCAGATAATCTAACTCTATCAAGGGGCCCAGTGATGCTATAGCTCGTATAGAGATACGAGGGACAAATAGTACTTTTGGTAGACTATCACTTCCTCAGCTAAGCTATACATATGGGAATGCTACCGTTATGACTGCTTTTTACGGACAGCGGTAGATAGCAATCACACATACATATTTCTTAGTGGGAACAATAAATACCTCATACTTTAGAACGTGACACTGAATGAGAAACATTAATGACACGAACACAATTCTATTTAATGTCTCATTCGGGGTCTGTCAAATTCCATGTTCCTAGAACATGTATCTATGTGATTAAAATGACATCTCGTGTCAGGTGGTTTGTAAAACTTAACCATCTTTTAATCCACATACTAACCTTTTCGCGGTAATTAGTGTTCCTGCTAATTACCTTGGTTAGTGACCTTTTAAGAGTATATATCATCTATATTATGGAGTTTCACAATTTCAGTCATGAACTCGAAATGATCCATAAATGCAATAATACTCAAGGCAACAAAATGATATTAATCATCCAATTCATGAACAAAGCTTTATGATAAATTATCGTATTATTGACTTCTAGATTATTACAAACTAACAGGTAGGGGCTTTGAGAATCCGACTGGAGCGGATCCGTCGTCTCAGGCTGATTTTCCAGATGGTGTGCATGATCCTGACACATTTAGTTCTCTTCTATGGACCCATCATGTTAAGCACCGCGTCTCATTGGCATCTCTTGAGGTACGTGGTTTTTATACTTAAAAAAATGACATTCTGTTAAGTTACTAAAAAAATTGCACGATTTGAGTCTGACAAATTGATAATAAATACAGGATGATGTCATGCTTACGGTGAGGCACCGCAGGTCTGAGATTCCGTTCGTTCCCCATAAAGAAATGCAGCGATACATCTTGAACCTCGGGTTGTACCAGCTTGCCACCATGCTGTAGAGTAAGATCGATGTGTCTCTGATGCATGGTCTAGTGGAAAGATGGCAACCCGAGACGCATACATTTCATCTCCCGCCTGGGGAGATGACAGTCACCCTCGGTGATGTGAGCGCCCTATGGGGTTTATGTATCGATGGTGACCCCATAGGTGGCATCTCAGACCATCCAGAGCTGCAGATGATGATACTGGAGTTGTTAGGGTGTGATCCGAAGACTCTGCAGAAGAAATATAAGAAGGAGAAGGGGGAGGAGGAGGAGTTCCGCTATTCCATGTACTGTATTTCTCTAAAGGCACTCTGGGCTCACTTGTTTCAGAATCAGATGTTTCCCGATACTGATGACATTGAGGCGGTCAGGAGGTACTATTACACTCTTTAAATTAACTTGGTGGTTCGTCAATAATCTCAGTTATTTATATCTGTTATATTCCGAAATTTTAAAACAGATTAATTTGCTAAACTGATTATTTCGCCTAAATAAAATTTTAATTAAATTAAAGATCATTTAGGTTTTAACTAATAGATTAAAAAGGAACCTAAAATTTTGAAATATAAACGAATTATGAAATTACGTATATTAAAAATGTAGGAATTTAGAAAATAAAATAATGGAGTTCGTATGGATAATTAAATAATTGAATTCTAATTAAGAGTATGATTATACCAAATTATTCGTACAAATAAATTATAAGATTTATAAGACTCGTTCATTTAGGAATTTTAGAATGTATATAATTATATAAATCAATATCGAATTATTCGGATTCTAAATTAAAATATAAACGAGTATTAGAATCATTGATCCAGTTATTTAAATCACCGAATTAATTGAACCGTTGATTGGAATCCATCTGCACGAATCTTGATGTGGTTTTGTTTTAAAAACCCTTCCCCATCTCTCTCCGTTTCCCATCTCTCTCCCGTGCTCTCCTTGCTCTCTCTTTGTCCCTGCGCCCCGACCCTACTTGGCCCCTGTTTGTGCGATAATGGAGAGGAGACGGAGACAGAGATCCCGCCCCTTTTTCCTTGGTCGTCGCCTTGTCCCTTCGGTTGTCAGAGAGCGGGTGAGGCGAGATGGCCTCACCACCTGCTTGGTACGGTAGGCGATCATTTGGTTTTCCTCTCTCCGAGTATATAAGACCTCTCTCTCTCTCTCATTTTGGCTCTGGTTTGTTCTTGTTACACCGCTCATGTGTTGAGACCAAAATCCCCTCTCTACTCCTTGATTTTTCTGTGAGTTGGTGAATCCGAGAAACCCTAGCAATTTGGGGGTTTTTGTGTTCTGGTGTTGGCTCTGTGCTGTCCTGGTGCTTGCTTGGTGCCGTTCTGTTCTGTTCTAGTGTTGGCTTGGTGCTGTTATGGTGCTGGCCAAGGCCGGTCCTGAAGATTTCGGAGTCCAGGGCTTGAGAAAAATTTGTGATCTTAATATAAATATTTTTTTTAATTGGTATGTCAATAGATCATTTTGTGGTTTAATTTTTTTTCAAAATTTTTGAATAAAACCTTTTTGAGGTTTTAGTTTTTCTTCTCCCTCTCTTTTTTTATTTTTTTTCGCTACCTGATGCATATTTTCTAGGAAACATTGTTTTAAATTAAAAGATAAAACAAAGTAATAGAACGATAAAACCTAGTCAATGAGACAAAGCAGTCCAATATAGAGACCACAGTCCGTCGTCTTGTCTCACCCAGTTCAGTCGCTGCCGCTGTCTCGCTATTACTGCTCTTGAGAAGAGCAAGATTTCTTAATTTCTTTTTTTCTCGTTTACTCGTTTATTGATTTACAGAGAAGAAATGACGGAACTAGATTTTTAATTTTCTAGGTTTCTAATTTTTGGAGTCACGTTGGTGTCACTGTTGGTTGTTGAAGAATTGATATGTTTAAAAATGAAGAAACTTTGAACAAACGACAAAATGAAAAAAAAAAGGAACGATTGAATCATTTCACGGATATCAATCAGATTGATATCTTTCCTTCTAGCGAAGAAGAAAAATTAGGAATATTTTTTTGTTGTCGGCTGTCCGTGAATGGAATAATATTCATCTCTTTCTGTTTTACGATTTTAATACATATAATTTTTTTTTTTGAGGCCCTTTTGAAATTTGGGGCTCAGGGCCATCGCCCTGGCTGCCCTGGGTTAGGGCCGGCACTGGTGCTGGCTTTGTGCTGTTCTGGTGTTGATCTCTGACTGCTGTGTTGCTGTTCTCCTCGGTGCTAGCTCTAATCAGGTAATTCTTAGCACCTTACCAATTTTGTGACTTGCTCGGGTTGTTGATTTTCCCGGCCAGCCGATGTGTTGGCTGCGTTGCCGTGCTATCTGACTTGTTGCCTTGGCTGTGTTTTCTTTGCTCTGTTGCCTTGACCTGTGCCTTGCGCAAATTGTGTGTGGCTGGGGGCTTTGCCTCTGGTTTTGTTGTGGCCTTACCTGTTCTGTTGTGCTGGTTTGCTTGACCTGTTAGCTGTTTCTGGTTCGCTGGTTGCTGGCGTGCCTATTCTGATCTGACCTATGGCTTGTTTCTGTTTTGCTGGTTCTGTTGATGCTTGGCCTGATCTGTTCGGTTTTGCTGGCTCTGTTGATGCTTGGCCTGGTCTGTTCTGTTTTGCTGGTTCTGTTGATGCTGGCCTGGTCTATTCTGTTTTGCTGGTTCTGTGATGCTGACCTGGTCTGTTAGGTTGTGCTGGTAATTGATGTTTGGCATGGGTTGTTCTGTTTTGCTGGTTGTGCTTGTTGATGTACAGGTGGTGCTGGTACCAATCGGTACTGGTTCAGTGATACCACTGGTACTGTGTTGAATTTATTTGTGTACCAGACTTGACTTGACAGGAACCAAATCATAAATAAAATAAATTGAGGGTTGCTTGTGCAAAATGCACACCCTTGGGAATTTTATAAATACGAAGGGTCAAGGTGCAATATTATTGTATATGGGCTTGGCCTTTTTCTTGTTTGGTTCGGCTGAAATTTTGAGATTGGGCTTGAGGCCCTTGTAAAATATAAGAAATTATAAAAAGGAAATGGACTTGGCTTTAATAACAATTATGGTATTTGGAATTTCTTTTCCAAAAAGCGTAATTGTTGGATTTAAAACGCGGCTTTTAAAATTTAAGTTTTATAAGGAACCGAATTAAATCGAATGCTTACGTAAATTTGAACTAGCTCTGGAAATGATTATACCGTTCAGGGTCTTGATGCCTCGATGATAGCTCATAACATAATTTGAGCAAATACTAAAATAACCCGATTGGACACCTGTATGATCCCGAAACAAACCAAATTAAAACACCCAACACATTAAACTAAAATAAAAGGTTTTTAAAGTTAAAATAATTCTTTTTAAACATTTTTTTCAAACTTGTACAAAAATTCGTTGCTAATTAATAAAGAACAATTAATTGGCAACGAAAAATATTCGTTATGGACTTAGATTCGAAACGGCTAAATTAAACGTAGAAATTAAATTAGTTATAAAGATAACGAACTGTGCGACTTAGGAATAAATCAATTAGAAACACGTAAACTAATTAAGGATTCTGTTTCTAACTTTATAAAACGAATTATACATCTAAAATATAAAATAGCTTAACTATATTCAAACGGATTATAAATTTCGCAATAATCATATAATTAACATATTTTATTAAATTATTTGCCTTAGGGATTTTAATTATAAATTAACTTTCAAAACTGAATTTTGATCCATTTAAAATCAACTATAGTCCGATTTAAATAAATCGAGTAGATAGGAAAATTAAAATATATTAGTTGAGTAAAAACACGTATAATTTATTGTAACTCTCGAACAATTATTTTATTACGAATAATTCGACATTTGAAATTATACAAGCAATATATTTTCAAATTAAATCATTAGAATATAAATTTAATTAGGATTAAATTAGATCAAAGTGAATGATCAATAGTGTTGGCGAACTTATAATTTAAGATTAATGCTAAGCTTGATGACATGAAATTAATTAATATATGCCTAATCGGATCAGTCTGACTGATTGAATCGGTAATTTTATAAAACCGAAATAATCGAGAAATTGACTTGTGCATTAATTAGGACGAGGGTTAGAATTAAATTAGCGTGGATTTTCATTGGTTTAAATGACGTGATCACAGATCAGTTAACTCCGTACAAGTCTGACCCGTGGGCCGATCCAACTGACCCGCAATTGGGAGCATATGCGGAGCACGCTGATTATTAGCGACAGAGACTCCAGCCCCCTCAGGTGCGGGATATCTGAATTATTTTCTTTCATGGGCGTACTCTTACCAGTCGTTCCATTTGACCTGACATCCGCACTTTATTTTAAGTAGTTGCATTAAAACTGTAGAGCATGTTTATCCTTTTCTGCACTATAGGTAGAATTGCATAAGCCCTGAAAAACCTGAATTTACTGTATTATAGGAGTAGAGTAATTAGTTAATACTATATTTATATTATTAGAATATTAGGATACTAGTTTGTCTTCTTCACGTGGAGACAATATATTATTATTATATTGCGTGCATACGTATGCATTGGTGAGAGCTGAGTAGAGCCGAGTGACTTCGTTCCGTCTTGGTGTCACTTGGCATGGGACGGCCCGACATCCACTGAGCTGAGGGTCACTTGATCCTTGGATGGCTTTAGGATTTATATTATATGTATAAACTTGATTATGTATTCTTTTCGATTCATTTTACCATTACGTGCGGGCCGGACTCGAGCTCTGAGACACGAACGATTCGGGATTTATTCCTTCCCTACATTAGAACGGGATTTGAAGCCGGGTAGTGTTGGGTAGAATCTTGTACAGGGTTCTAGCACCGGTTTGGGTAGAATCTACGGGATTCCAAGCCGGGTAGTGTTGGGTAGAATCTTGTGCGGGGTTCCAGCACCGGTTTGGGTAGAATCCATGTGTGGTGTCCTATTGGTCTGGCCGGACGGTAGAGTTATCTCCTGCTCATGAGGAAAGAGATTAATAATTTTACGACTTGCATTGTATGATTTCTCCTATTTTATATGTTTGGGTGATGAATCGTTAGCTGAGATGACACACCGGATTTTGATATAACCATCGGCTAGTGTGCTACTATCCTAAGGGCAATGCTCGATGTCATGTAGGCAACGTGTATCATTGTTCCCCTGATCATAGTCCTTCGATTATATTATTCGGATCTTTTGATCCTATTGGCACGGCACGGGGTGATTTGCTTAATTTGTATTATTATTATTTGGACACAGTGCTAACAGTACTGGACTCCGACTTGATTTATATCCGATATTACACCTTGATTTTATTTTTTGGGTTTATTTCGCATGTTGGCATAATAGGTTAATTGCATCATGACATGAATTAAAAGTATTACTAGATATTGAGATAGAGTCACACATGTGCATATTTTAAAACTGTATTCATGTTATAAATAAAAGTGCTTTGACCGTAGAAGATTCCTGGGGAATAATTCTGGGTCGCATACTGAGTGATTAGTCGCTCGCCCACAAGTTGTTTCGTGGGTTTTAGGTACATCTGGCGATCCACAGCAGGACTTGTCAGGAGCTGTCCCCGATGGCCACACCACTTGATTAGCTAGAGTTAGGCCCTTTTATTAGGTTTACGAGTTCCGTATTTCTTGTGTTATATAATACGGACTCGATAAATCATGTATCCCCTTTCATTAGATGATGTTATTTTGGATCCAAGACGGATCGTACTGAATGACATGTATGTTTATGTTTATTTATTTGATATGTAACTGATGCTGATACTTATTTTATGCTTCCGCTGCTATTTTATTATTTTGTTATCTTAGCCTTGCGTGCTTAACGTTTAGATTAAGCACGAGGCGAGGTTGATCACACCTAAATCATGAATTTCTGGTTTGGGGTGGGACAATATCGATTATTTTATATTGTAGGTATACTAGGGCATATGTGCTGGATTTGTGCGGTGCTGTCATGTTTGAGGATTCTAGCAGTGACACAGTTCCGATGATGTATCTCTCCCTGCTGAGGGACCTGGAGAGAGAATCAAGATGGAACTGGGGTGGAGCCGTCCTCGTCCACTTACACAGAGGCCTCTGTCATGCTTGTCTGGTATGTATGTATTAATACATTGTTATTGAAGGTTGGATATGAAGCACACAGTTATTATTTTAAGTTAAATTTTCAGGTCAAGAATAAATAGATGTTTGGACCACTTCTTCTGCTCCAGCATTGGTCGTGGTCACATCTGCCCATAAATCAACCAGTTATACCGTTGCCACATCCCCGATGGGGAGGTCCTGACCCAGACAGATTCCCCGCATACGCCGCTATATGGGGTAGTCATCATGATCATGAAGAGAAGGGCAGGGGGATTTCTTATGTCCGGAGTCAGCTCTAGATACTCCAAGATGCGAATATCGACTGGTTTCCATATCGTTCATGGTATCAGCGTGGATGGTTGAGCCTGCTGACATTAGAGTAGACACAACTATGGTATTACCGGGGACTGGTCATCTATTTTTGGATAGTTGAGTATCACTATCCCGATCGGGTATCTCGACAGTTTGACTTGGATGCTTTCATTCCGAAGCACCCGCTGATGGGCAAGGATGCTACCGGCAAGTTTCACAAGTATCATCTACTTAATTTTATTATCACTTCAATATTGTCACTGTTTCTCTCCTTTCTAATTAATTGCACTTGCAGAACGACGCATGCTAAGTCGAAAGTCGAATGGAGCCAGTATTTCGTCATGTAGTACAACTGGGCTTGACATCCGTAGCAGCACTTATAGAGCCCGCCGTCTACAGTCACGTTGGGTGCTGGTCCCGGGGATCTGAGATATGCCGTATGGTAATAGAGATGGGACATGACGTCAGTCTACCTGATGGGCCATTATGGCGAGACCCTTCGACGTAGACTGATGGATACATCCAAGAATTATATGCCTTAGGGTCCGATCAATGCTCGCGCAGTAAGTACAACCAAAACATACTTTAATTTAAAATTGCAAATTTTAATTACTTACCGTTGTCATAATCATGTTGTGTGCAGCTGTTGGTCGCTATGAGAGAAGTTGAACACAGCTTGGTGTGCATGGCGAGGGATGCTTGGCGATATATAGGATGCCAGATGCTTCAGCACACTACACTAATCATGGAGACAAACGGTTTGGAGGGCCGCCTCATTGGCATGCTGCATGATGTTGGGGAGAACATCAATTGACGGGAGATAAAGTATGCACCACGTAATTCGAACTACCAACCATAGGTCATCTACAGTCACGATATGCCGCCAACTCCTGCAGGTAATTACAAGTTAATATTAAAAGTATGACACACACAATATTCTTATTTTTCGTTGAATTGTTCGTTCTAACTCAGTTAAATTCCAATTATGCAGGTAATGACTCAGGTTCGTCGTTCCACGACTGGGTTTTGAATACCCAAGGATGGGATGCTTATAAAAATAAATACGGAGTTCCAGTAGAGCTTGGCACGGTCAGTCGCCAATTATACTATTATTTGTTGCAAAGTTCTTTGTATGTAGCAAAACTAACATTATTTTAATATAGGATGGAGCACCTCGTTGGAATGCCGATTCCAGATTCAGCATGGATAAGCTGGTCCCGGCATATACAAATATAGAGGCGTATGACTCCCACGGACCACGATATGGGGTGGAGATGGAGCATGACTTTGAGGCTGGTGGGAGTTCATCTCAGACTGCAGATGGCTTTGTCTCTGCATTATTTGATGCACCGCCTCCTTCCACGTATGCTACAAGCTGGGAGCAAGATCCATGGGAGGTGTGTACACAGCCCGCCAATACAGAGTCAGTTACTGGATTTGATCTATGGGCAGCCAGGACAGGTACGCAGCACATGTATACGGGGGACGAGGATGAGGATATGGGGGACGGGGATGAGGATATGGGGGACGAGGATGAGAAGGATCTGGGAGAGGATGCATCACGAGATGTGAGTCCGCAGAGACGCGTGCAGCCGCACAAGCATAGCAAGGGCATAACGGCTCCTAGGTTGTCTTTTTTCGGAAGGAGACAAAGATGATGATTGTAGAGTTTTATTTATTGTGATATATTTCTGACTGTAGTATTTTGACTATGGGACTGCTGTATTACATTGACGCGCATTATGTTGACATTATGTTTTATTATTTTATGTTCATGTTGGTATTTTTTTATCTTGAAACCGTAATTTTTTTTGGCGACCCACACTCCCAGCTCGTAAGGCTTAGAAATAAGTATAGTTACAAACATAGTTCAACAATACAATCAAAAGCGCAATTAAAGTTCATTACTTAGTTCAAACCAAACAAAAAAGTTAACAGAAGAAAAATAACAAGTTTATTATAACACAGTTTAATAATACAATTAAAGTTCAACAATATAATTAACAGCGTAACAATATAATTAAAAGCGTAACAATATAATTAAAAGCGTAACAGTATACTTCAAGTAAATACATTCAAACTAAGAAATTATCTTGAAATCGTAATTTTTATTTGTGACCCACACTCCTAGCAGACCGCATGTGATAGAAGCGATTTGCTAGGGTCCTGACCGCCTGGGTCATGGGCGGTCCACTAGGGATGCTTATTTAATCATTTTTCCTCTCTCTCTTCTCACTCCAACATCAATCTACCTCCCATCTCAAAGGCAGAGAGAAGGGAGAAAGAGCTGAAGGCGATTTCGGACGATTTTCTGGGCGACTACAGCTACAAGTAATTTAAATTAATTTTTTAATTATTTTTTAAAAAAATATTATTTTTTAAATATTTCTTTTAATTATTTTTAAAATATTTCTTTTAATTATTTTTAAAATATTTATTTCAATTATTTTTTAAATATTTTCTAATTATTTCGTATTTAACCATTGATTACTATATAGTTAGTATTTAATTACGCACATAATTAGCTTTTCTAATCATTTGCTATCATTTGAAACCCTAGTTATAATGGCTCCCAAAGTTAGAAAAAATAGAGAAAATATTAAAACCGAATGCGAAGCAAAAAGAGCACTTATTAATAATTTTTGGACGGCTGAAGCCTACGCAATGAGGAATGTGGAAAAAATGTTTTCACCCAAAAATAATGAAGAATTTCTTAGCACTCTTGATCCATCAATTAGAAAAATGCTGATGGAAGACTGGGTGGATAGGGTCCCTTCATCTGGATGGGGACAGTGCTGCTTATGTAAGCTGAAGGGAGATATGGTGGATATGTTCTTCTGTTGTAAATGTGGCAAAGCTGTTCATCCCAATTGCATGGACCTGCATGCAGATCTGCTGAATGACGCTTGTCTAACTACGTAGGAGTGTCCTGCGTGCATCCGTCGGGCTGAGGAAAAGAACGGAGCAAGCTCCTCAGCTCGTAAGCCTTAGCCCCCAATTGTATACTGTTGTAGTATTTTGCTTATGCGAATTGATTTTTTTGGTTTGAATTATGTTATGAACTTTAATTGCGCTTTTGATTGTACTGTTGAACTGTGTTGAACTATTTGTAGAACTATATATATATATGGAGTGTGGCTAATTTGCTACCAGAAGCACTTCAGTCGAGGTGCTTTCGGGGTTATATTTTAGTGTGTAATGATCGAACAACAAATCTAAACCGTTCGATGTTCAATCTATTATAAAATCTGCTTGGAGACCAAATTTTACATTTTTTGGAATTTTTTTACTATTTATTAAGATGATTTGAAATTGCTGTTTTTTAATGGTGCAGAATTTTAATAAAAACAACGATTTTCAAACCATCTTAATAAATAGTAAAAAAATTCCAAAAAATGTAAAATTTGGTCTCCAAGCAGATTTTATAATAGATTGAACATCTAACGATTTAGATTTGTTGTTTGATCATCACACACTAAAATATAACCCAGGAAGCACCTCGGCCGAAGTGCTTCCGGTAGCCATACACATAATATTTTATTTTTTGACATACACATACACATACATAAACCCTAAACTTTTTTCACAAAATTATTCAAATCAAAATACTAAAATTTCTCTTTAAAAAAAAAAACACACACACACACGCACACACACACATGAGGCACCCTGGGGGTTGGCGCCTCACTTGTGCTATGGGGCGCCCCAGGGAGTGGCGTCTCACAGGGTATATTGGACCGCCCTGAGCCCAGACGGTCAGAATATTTATAAAAAAAAAATTTGGAAGCAGAGTCACTTTAAAATTTCAATTTTTTTTAGAAATATTAATAAAAATGGCCGCGATTAGCATCACACAGTAAAGATGGTCCATATTTAAAAATCTATACTGAATGTCTGAATCATTGAAAAAAGAAAATAATTTGCTTTGTAATTACTATAAGTCTAAGGTCTTCGCCCAATAAACTACCAAGGCTTCGGTGAAAAAGTTCCACCACATAAATAATTACAAAACTTGAAATTATTAGAGGAGCCAATATCAGTAGCATAACTTCCTCACTTTTATCACCGAAAATAAAAGAGGAAAAAAAATCCCTAACATAATGTTAGCTATTTAGTTACTATATTTGTTATTAACTTATTTTGTCACGCACAATAAATTTCTTAAAGTTTCACTAATTACTCCAGAGTATGGCTAATATAACATCAGTGTCATTTCAGTCTATATAACACCAATTCCAAAACCTATCAAATCGAGTTCAAATGGTGAATCCAGACCGTTCAAACCGATCTACTTCATTAGTTGTGCATTTACATGTAAAATTTATAAGTTTTTGAATTTATTTGGTATCAAGTCAAGCGGTCAAATGTACAAGTTTTAAAGTTATTTTTAACACATTCATTTTTTAATTTTTTTTGCCGCTTGATTTGATACTAAAATAACTCAAAAATATAAAAAATTTGCATGTAAATGCATCACTCATAAAGTAAATTAATTTGAACGGTTTGGATTCACCATTTAAACTCAATTTGATAGGTTTTGGAATTGGTGTTATATAAAATAAAATGACACTGATGTTATATTAGCCATACTCATTACTCCATTAATAAAAAATAAAAGGAATTTCAGATTTTAATGACTGTGAATTCTAAATAGGTATAAGAAAAAAAAATGAGTGTGAATTTTTCTTGGGTAAATATTTAATCATAAATCATATAATCCATCATTTAGCTGGATTTAATTTTCTTATCTATTCTCATACACTGTTTGATATATAGGTATACATATATGTACATAACTAGAAATCATAACTAGGTGATCATAATCGGAGTTAACAGTTTAGATAATTTTGATCTAAATTTTATATATACAATGATCTGGAAAAAAATATTTATAACTCTAAATGATCATGGTATAATTAACAACTCGCTAATTCATAAATGTATGACCAACTATTTATCATTATACGGATATCGTATATATTAATCACTTCCATTGTGTCTATGATATCATAAAATATTAAAGAAAAAATGCCAAATTTAAATTAATCAATTTTCAAAGAGTATAAATTGTAAACATTCAATTAAAAATGTTACTAAGTTTTCTTTTTCAAAAGATAATAAAAATATGAAAGAGAAAACTGTAAAATAAAACATACAAGGCAATTTTTCAAACTGATTTGAATCTTGAAAGAGGGAAAAAAAATCAGGTCTACTGGTCCAAACTGTCAGTTTATTTATTTTTAAAATTAAACATAAAATTCAGAGAATGACATGTAGCATATGGCTAAATTGTTAGCAAATTATTCTTGCTAAAGTAATTATCTGGACAGTAGAAATGAAATGTGGGGGTATAAATTAAATAAATATTCATGCAAATAATTAATGATTAATTTTATTGATTGAGTTTCATTCTACTGAATTTGTCAAGATAACTAATATAATATTTAGTATATTAAAAATGCGTGGGTTGATATCTCGTGAAAATAATAAACTAATTATAGATATCCATGACATGATATTGTGCATGAATAATGATTATGTGATTAAATTTATGTAGCACAATGCTATTAATAACTAGTTCATGAAGTTATTAACATGCTTATAAAAGTATTATTATTAATGACAATTGTTTTTTGGACAAATTTAGTTTGTAATTTTTTTTTTATAAATAAAATAATTATTTACATGGTCGAGCAATAAATGATAATTTATTGACATGAAAATGTTCATAATGGACTAAAAATTTAAATCCTTATGTATAGGACGAAAATCCTAAGAGTCATCGAGGGGGATGAGATTTAACCTAATGAGCCAATCTGGTGTGGGAACACAACCATTGTGATGGCCGATCCCCTGAAGGAGATTCAATTGATAAAACAAGCAGATAGGTTGGCCAAGGAGCACAAGAATATTTTAGATATAGAACTTCTGTTCCAAACCCATCCCTATGGTGACCAATGCTCCTGTGTAATATAATAAGATGAGTGTCCCAAGTTGGTAATTCGCGAGATGTGACTCTACACACATCCTAAAGGAAACTCTTCTATATGAGAATGACCGTATATACAAGGCCGTGGCTACTGAGTTTAGGCAACCAGTAGAATATTATCATTAAAAACCAAGTTAAAGTGCATGGCCTCAAAACGCACAACCCGCAATGTAGTTTTCTATACTGTGTGTGTTAATGTAAGTTCCGATCAAATGAATCGTTGTTCAAGACCTAGTTCACTTTGATCTCCTCGGATTGAAATTATTGATACTAAGTGAAATCAAAACATTTTGTCCAATGCATAGTATAAACAATGGTAGCAAAAATATTGAGATATATGTTTTTGTTTATTTTTTTAAAATTAAAATTTTGAGTTTTGTGGAGGATTGTTAGAAATATATTTTGAAAACACAAAATTTTATAAAATAGATACTTATTTAATATTAATGTTTTTAACGTTATTAATTATGGAGCTACGTGTGAATGAGTTATTTTGATGTAATTTCTACATAAAAGTTCATTATTTACCACTACAGAAAATCGAATGAAATATTGATATGAGCTTTGATATGCAAATTATTGTATTTGTTCTTTTGAACTTTGATATGCAATTAATTGTATGTGTCCGTTTGAGATTTAATTAATTGTATTATTCACCTGAGTTGCAAACATTAATATAAACATTATTTTAATGATCATAAATGCACAAATTTATTGGTGTTTATTTGCTTATAAATAACACATGATATTAAAAGAGTAGATCATCCAATAATTCATCTAATAATTTACATTTTTTAGGTCTTCCTCTTAGCTATATAATTTATTAAAATTAATCTACAATATATATTTTTTTGTTTTTGTTTTTTTAAGGCTTCGGACTATCTCTCCCTCTCATTCTCTCTCCCAGATAACATTTTTTTTTTGAAATCCTGGCAGAGGCTGCCTAGGTTGATTTTATTGAAACAAACATAAAGGTTTTACATCCGGAGTGCATGCAAAAAATATAAAATTACACCAGCAAATATAGGCTGCAGCAGGATTATTCCCACGAGGAATGTAACCCCTGTGAAGATATCTCCAAACCAACACAACAAGAAAACAAAGTACATCTAAAACTGAAAGTAAGTAACTATAGTTTGCAACCGACAATTTGCACGCACAGACATCATTTTTTCTTGACTTGCCTAGCTCCCCCCCACCCCCACCCCCGCGATAACCTTGAGCTGTCAAGTTCTCTCTCTCGCTCAAGTTTTAAGCCGTCTGTTCATCTTTTCAAAAATTTAAAACTGTTAATTATTAATATGATGAGCTATTTGTCCTTCTAAATTAGTTTATTTAAAAAAAAATTCATTATCCTAATTTTTCAATTTCATTTCAAATTAAGTTCTGACAAGGATTGATGAGTATGATTAATATAACATCAGTGTCATTTCAATCTATATAACACTTACTCCAAAATCTATCAAATTAGGTTCAAATGATAAATCCAATCCGTTGAAACCAATTTAGTTT
The DNA here is from genome assembly GCA_033356055.1 of Carex pumila. Lineage (NCBI taxonomy): Eukaryota > Viridiplantae > Streptophyta > Magnoliopsida > Poales > Cyperaceae > Carex > Carex pumila. The sequence continues at coordinate 156,678 of JARJHM010000590.1, forward strand.
ATTAGTGATGCGTTTGCATGCAAACTTTTTATATTTTCAAGTTATTTTAGTATCAAATCAAGTGACAAAAAAATTAAAAAAATGAATGTATTAAAATTAACTTAAAAACACAAACATTTGACCGCTTGACTTGATACCAAATAAATTAAAAAACTTATAAATTTTACATGTAAACGCACAACTAATAAAGTGGATCGGTTTGAACAGTTTGGATTCACCATTTGAACTTGATTTGATAGATTTTGGAGTTAGTGTTATATAAACTGAAATGACACTCATGTTATATTAATTAGCCATACTCAGGATTGATAGCAATTAAGTTTTAATTAGTTTGTAGATCTATTGTTGTAAAATTGCAGGAGTTTTGAAGACGACAACTATTGCTGGACATCTATTGCAGGAGTTTTAATTGGTTTGTACATCTATTGCTGTAGAATTGCAAGAGTTTTGAAGACGGCATCTTATTTTGCAGAAACAAAAAACAAAAAGCTTAATTATAAGGGGACCAGAAAAAATTATAAAATTTAAGAAACAAATTATTAAAATTTCAATTTAATTATAAGGGGACCGAAGACCTCTATTTCTCTCACTACATAACAAAGAATAAAAAGAAAATCAGAAACCCACATTATCTGGCTAGTCTATTCTTAGTTCATTTAATCAAACCCAAAAAAAAAAAAAATTTGAAATCTTGGATATATTCTTCAAAGTTAATTAAGAACATTCAGTTCGGGCACATAAACTAGCACAATAAAATTAAATCTCTAAACCCAAGTTTGTCTCCTTATAAAAGCTACTTGCGAGTGAAAAAAAAAATCCATTTTTTTAAAGGGCATACAAATTAATTCCTCTAGAAGCAAATTAGTATAAAATAAAATCTAATAAAGGCTCATAGAAATCAGGGACGGATCTTAGTGCATTAGAAAGATAACTAAGTCACTCTTATGATTTTAAAATTTTAGTTATATATATTAAGATATAATTAAATTTTATTTTTTCAGAATATTCTATATAATCTAGTGGTTAGAATTTTGTCTCATAAATAAGAGATCTTGAATTCAAATTCAACACACAACCTTATACATTTTAATTTTCAGTTCTATTCATCAAAGTTTTTAAGTTCCGGATTTGATAGCAACATTGTTGACCAAGTCAAAAAAGAAAAAAAGAAAAAGAAAAAAAGAGAAGCATTGACTGACTTATGGACTTAAGGTCAATAGGTCATCTTTCCCAGTCCACACGGCGCTTGCTTGTCCCTCTTCTGGTACATTCCTCACTCACACTTGACTTAATCTCCTACCCATCCCCTATCAGACAATAAACGAACAAACCGATTCAAACCTCGATCCCTCGACCTCTTATACACGTGGTATTATTTCCGTCGTCATTCTTGATTCCATTCTGTTATGACCAAGACAGCGGATCACTACTCCTTCTGTTGCTCGTCCCCTCTCGTCTTTGAGTAGACTTGGTTCATATTAATCAAAACCCATTGACTTGACTGATCCCCATACAGTATATTACAAAGCCAATAATATCTGTACACCTGTAAATACACCAAGCCATTTACACGGTGCCTCATTTTCTGCGAAATATCCGAGCAACTGTTAAAGTCGTCTAATGACGAACCGTATCCTCCCAGGTACCTGACTCAACTCAATTAAAATGAACGGTCCAGATTTACTCTCAACCAGTTGTTTCTCCGGATGGTGCGCGGAGCAGTATTAGTTGTACTTTACGATTTGTGCCAAGTTAAAAAGAACAATTTTGATCCGTCCAATTCAATTGTACTCAGGCCAGTAACCTGAGGGGATGTCAATCCATCTACAGTACATTCCCACTCTCTAGAGCATATATATATAAGCACCGTTGCGGTTCACACATCACAAACAAATATTTTGAACATTACGTTGTGGCTTTGATAGAGAGAGCGAAAGAGAGAGATGGATACCCCCAAACAGACTGCGTCGGTGCTGTTCATCTTCTCTATCATATTGTTTCTCTGTTTTTTCAATAAATGTGATCTCTCTTCCATCATCTCACTCCTTTCTGATATATTCCAGTTGATTAATAGAAGAAACATGATTCTATTATGCCATTTCATCTTGCTATTCATAGTTAAAGACTCGGGTTTGCTCTCATCCGGAAGGAATGAATCGAGGGTGTATAAGGAAAACAGAGTAGATCCACTTGAGAAAGAGCGCGAGTTTGTAGTGAAAGAAGTTCAATCGGAGGAGGAGGAGATTAGAGAAAGTTATATCCACTCGGGTTTGGTCTCATCCGGAAGGAATGAATTGAGCGTGTATAAGGAAAACAGAGTAGCTCCACTTGAGAAAGAGCGCAAGTTTGAAGTGAAAGTTCAATTGAAGGAGGAGATCAGAGAAATTTATATCGACAAGTCCTTGGATATTGTTGTATTTGAAAATAGAAACGAGGTTATTGAGACCAACGGAGAAGAGGAGCAAATGGAGAAAATGGAGAAAATGGAGAGTAGCAGAGAGGTGGAGGTATGGGAGGTAATGCAGAGAAGGGAAGTAGAGGAGGAACTGGAGAAAGAGTGCGTGTGTGTAATTGACCAAAATGGAGAGGATGAAATGGAAAAAGAGAGTGTAGAGGAGCTGCACAAAAAGATTGAGGAATTCATAGGGAAGATTAAGAGGCAGATAGTATCGGAGATTGAAGTTTCGATTTGAATTTTGGAATAAAAGATAAAGTCGTAGTTGTATAAATGCTTTTTTTTTTTTTTTTCTTTTTTTCCACATTATTTCTTTTTGGAACTCAATTAATGTGGATACGCGGATGATCCATGCCGTACTTGTTAAGAGCAAACTAAATTGGTGCATCATAATTTTGGATCCTGCTGACAACCAATTGCGGATGCAGAAACAACCCCTATTCTGTTGCTGAGGGATGCTGGTTCCCCAGTGCAATTAAGAAGAACAAAGATTTTTGTCTTGATCAAGTTTAGGATCCTTATTTTACCTTAGCTCTATTATATGTGGCTTAGTATTAGCTTGTTGTTTTGTTATGATTGTTTTTTGGTGGCTTGTTAAACACAGAGTCTTTGTGTTTTGCTCTGCGTTAGTGCTTTATGTTTTTTCTTAACTGAACATTGTAACTCCCTTTTCTTGTGTTGCCTATGATTGAAATGGGCAATCTTGTCTTTTTATCAAAAAAAAAAAAAAAATGGTGCATCATATTGTAGAAGTTCAATTGCGCTTGTTTTGTTTTTTCCTTTCAATTAATTTTTTTTCTCAAATATATATAGCACCCAGTAGCGAGCACGGTTAGGGAGAAGGAAAATTTTTGAAACAAAATGTTGATTTGTATAAGTAGATTTATCTAATTGGATCTATAATTTGTTTTATATTTTAAGCTGGGGAAGGTTGAGGAGGAACAGTAATAAGGATCAGCCATTGATCGAGCTACCAACGATCGAATTCGGATTGATTTATAGTATAATCTAAAAGCGAATTTATTAAAATTTAATAAGAATCATATGCAAATTCATCAATGATTTAAATAGCGTTTATCGCGTTATAGCGGCCGGGTTAAAAAAGTTGCGCTATACCCAAATAGCGGCGCTATAGCGCGAAATAGCGCGCTATAGCAGCGCTATTTAGGCATAACACCATAGTTTTTATGAGAAAAAAACATTATAGCGCGCTATTTAGAACACTGAGATTCATATTAATTCAATAAGAATCTAAGGATTCCAATTTGGATACATATCCGTTTATCGTAGTGGAATAAGAATCACTAGAGGCATCGCGTTGCTTCGGCAACAGTTGTTGAGCCCGGTGAAAAAGGTATGTGCGTATTTGTTAGTAACTCATGGAACCTGAAAAAATTGAAATCTAAACATGCAAAATTATGCAGTTTGGGACATTTTAATGTCCCTGAGTTAGTTCATAAAGCTTATGAATTCATTATATCATGTGTGAATGAAATTGAAGAATAAGTTCTAAAAAAAGTTGAAGAATTAACAAATGCAAAGGTAATAAAAAATATTGTTATGTATTGCATTTTGCATAATGCGCTTAGATTTCATACAATTCATACAAAGCGTTATATGGAAAAGATTTCAATTGCAGCTACTTGTAACAATAGCAAAAATAATTTTGCACATCCACCCTCAAAATTATGGCTTTTGCACTAGATCCACTAAAATAAAGAATTTAACATCAGTTTGCACCAGAAATAAATCTGCTGCGATCTAAGCGCATTATTGCACTGGTTGGCCCCTCCCAATACGCATGAAAGATAGTGACTAAAACAAAAGGTTAAATGTTTCCTTTTTTTATTGGGTTCCCCAGGCTACGATTTGAACTTTGTGAAAGTGTGAATGATAATGTAAATGAAAAAGAGTGATAAAGACTTGAGCTTGCATTACAAAGGAAGATTATTCTGGATGTACACAACACCATTATCACTGTTCACTACTGGCCCGTTTCCTGGGATATGACTGCAATCCTGAAACATATATCATAGATGGAAATAAATCTGTTGCTATTCTATAGAATTGCAGGGTCCCTGCTATTCCAAATAAAACCGTGAACTTTTTGGAATGCACGAAGCCCCAAACTAGTTAGTTTTTATGCATGAATCCCCAAACCAATGAACGGTTTGTATCGTGTCCTTTGTAAAGAGAGCAGCGGTGTACCAGTCAGTTGCTGTTTCAGTGGCTTGGTATGGATGACAGTTCGAATGTGGGTTAATATGTTTTCTGGTACGGCTCAGCTGAGGGGGACCAAAAGGTTACGAGGTCAATGGGGAGTAATGATGGAGGTGATTTAACATTTTTCATGAAATACCAGCATAGATGGAACATACAGAGGAGTCAGCAGCAAGGCATTTGGTCAGAGATGCATAGTATGTCTCAGTGATTTTGTACCAGATGAGAAGATTGGTACGACAGCTTGTGGCTATGTCTTTCATGCATGGTGTTTGCAGCAATGGATGGCGAGAACTATTTCATGTTCTCTTTGCCATTTTGAGCTTTAGAATCGCTGCTCTGTTTCAAGCATAGTTCTCTGTTTCTATTTTCTTGGATTAGATGTAATCATGTAAATTAATAATGATAATCGGCACTGGTGAAAGAAGTTAATATTATCCGAATTTTTTATAAATATCCAAAAAAATAATTAAATTTCAAAAACTAACCAAAGTTGTGCAGGATTTCGAAATCTACTTGAACCATAAAATTTTTTTTGCTGTATTTCAATATACAAAAAAATTTTGAAACATGAAAATTTTTTCTGTTCAATTTTTTTTTCATTTTTCAGATTTTTTTTATTTAAATAGAAATATTTATAATTTATTTATTTTTAGTATTGAAATATTAGAAACATTTAATATATTTCTTTGAAAATAGATGAAATAATATATAATTTGATTTATTAGAAAGACTGCTACAAATAACCTAGATCAACATTTTCATGCCGGATTTTTTGCGGTTGTAAGAAAAATTAATATATTTATTTATGAGTTATTAGAAAAAAAAATTAAAATGCTTGAATTCTGAGTTATTGATCCCAGTTTAAAAGTCACTTCTAGATAATACATAAAATATTGTGATCCTTCTAGTAGATTTAATTTATAAAAAGTTGTATCTATTTTGAGAATTCTTTTTAATAAAAATCATTAAATAACTTAAAGTCTTTGTTTTTTTTTTAAATAGATACAACTTTTTGAAAACTAAATTTACTAGAAGGTTGACAATATTTTTTGTATTTACTTAGAAGTGACTTTTGAACTGGGATTAATTAATGAGAATCCAAGTATTTTTAGTTATTTTTTCAATAACACATAAAGAAAATATTAATTTTTCTTACAACCGCAAAAAATCCGACATGAAAAATATTGATCCGAATTATTTATACTAGTCTTTCTAATAAATCAAATTATATAATATTCCATCTATTTTTAAAGAAATATATTAAATATTTCTAATATTTCAATACAAAAAATAAATAAATTATAAATATTTCTATTTAAATAAAAATAATCTGAAAAATGAAAAAAAAAACTTGAAACCACAAAAAAAAAATTGCGTTTTTTTTAAATCGCAAATTTCTTTTGCAGTTTTAAACTGAATTACCGCAAAAAAAATTTACTGTTTGGATAGATTTCGAAATCTTGCGTAACTTTGGTTAGTTTTTAAAATTTAATTATTTTTTTGGATATTTATAAAAAATTCGGTAATATTATGCAACTTAAATATAAAATGATGTTAATATGTTTTATCTTTTGTTAACATACCTGTACCAATCAAATGTTCCTGGAGCTAATTTGGGAATATTAGTTTGGCAGTTGGTACCAAGACCTTAATACTGTGGTCGCTACTGAAAGTGGAGGGTTCCAATTCCTCATCTTCATCGTACCTCATCATAACTCATATTTTATATCTTCATTTTTAAAATCCAAATTGTCAATCCGAACCATTCAATATAATATTTATACTAAAATATACATAGATATAAAATTTTATACTTTTTGAAATCTTTTTACTATTTTTTAAGATAGGTACAAAATTATTGTTTTTGAACCGTTTAAAAAACAGTGACCCATCTTAAAAATTAGTAAAAAATTTCCAAAAATTATAAAATTTTATTTCTAACCATATTTTAGTATATATATTATGTTGAACGGTTCGGATCGACAATTTGAACTTTGAAAATAAAGATATAAAAATGAGATATAAGGAGCTAACTGGTAAGAAATCAGAGGTGTTTGTTGAAAAGCCTCCGATGTAGAATAATTTAATTGATTTGTTATTACTTGCCACATGAGTGCATTATTTGGTGGTGGAAAAGCCACATGAGTGCATGATTTGTTTTACTGAATATCAGGCTCAATCATGCAAATATTAATTTTCTTTGTTTAATTTTGTTTCCCTGAGAATAGGGGCAAGGTATAACCTAAGTTTCATTATTGATCAAACCTTATCCAATCATTTTAACAACATTATAGAGAGACCTTATATGTCAATTGCACGGATAGCAGCAAGGTGTTGAACTTGAGTAATTTATATAGCATTATTTCTCATGCGCAAAAGCAATCGATATTATTTTTGCATTGTCATTGTTTGCACAAGCAAAACTAAAAAATAAATGAGGTACAAAACAACAGAAAAAAAAGGAGAAGTTATTTACTTTGTCTCAGAGTACTGTAACAACATCTCAGTTCAATAACCAAACTGTCTGCAAGTTGAAATCCACATCTAATAACTCTTCCGAAGAAAACATTCACCCCGAAACGTGAACTGACATACAAGAACTCATGCTTCTCTTATACTACCACATCACATAATCACATTATACTACACGTCGGCTCCTCCTCACAGAAGAACTGGCTACTCTTGTACGGATCAACCGGTGCGGGGCCGCCATAATACCCCACTGGCGGTGCAGCCACTCCATAACCTTGAACAGCACCACATGAACAGCACCTGCATCCCCCATAAAAACCTTCATAAAGTGGTCTATAGCAGCAAGCACCAGCTGCTGGACCCATAGGACCCATAGGCCCCATCGAGCCCATCGGGCCCACCGGCCAACCTGGCTGGTAGGACATCTGTGGGTATCCGCCTACAACACCAAACTCATTCTTTAATGGCTCCAGCTGAGCTTTTTGAGGGATCATTACAGGGTTAGAGTCAAATTTGACCATTTTCGGCAGTTTGTCTTTCGGCATGTCACCCTTGGGGATTTCGCCACCAGGCTTGCTGTTCTTACCTTTGTCTCCCTTAGGCTTTTCATCTTTGGGCTTTCCATCTTGGGCCTTGTCACTTTTGGGTTTTTCATCTTTGGATTTTCCATTTTGGGCCTTGCCATCTTTGGGTTTGTCATCTTTGGGCTTGTCACCTTTCGGCTTTGCATCATCTGCTGGTTTCGAGTCTTTCGGCTTGTCTTTAGACTTGTTGTCCTTGATTTCGATTTCTTTTATGACCTTGCATGCTCGGCAGCAGAGCCAATTCGAGACTTTATCCGGATTGAAAGGCCCCGAGAGCATTATACTTTTGCTCTTTTCATCATAGATGATTGCCTTGATATCCTCTTTCTCTGTAAAATGGTAGCAGGGATTTAAAATATGTTGTGTAGTGAAATAATAAGTGTAAAGTTCAGATTTAGGAAGGATAGATAATAGAAAAAAGAAAAGATGCAGGGGATCTTGTGTAAAGTTGATTGTTTTATACCTTGGAGCTTGCAGAGAACCTTCTTGATTTTTTTGTAGCAGAGGTGGCAATCAAGGTCAACTTTCAGGATCAGAGTTGAGTTCTGTAAAATAATTGAAATTAGGAAAAGGCATTCAATGTGGGGTGCATACTTGAGGTGTAAACCATGTTACCAGTAAGGATGCATTGAACTTATTAACTACACTGAAATTGGTATGTAAACATGTTAAATATTAAAATAATACAAATGGCCAATTGATTGCAATTGCTTGAACAAGGTAAATCAATCAAAGTGTCCTTCTGTTTTGCTGGAAAATTTATACCAATTCCAGGCTTTGACAGGGACAGCAATTGAAAGGTTTCTATATTAAAATGTCAATCTGGGTTATATTAAAAAAATTTAAGGGCATTAATGCATTTCTTAGTACCAAGAAAAACCAAACAGAGAAAAAAAAAGGAAAGTTATTATATGAGAGAAAGTGACACCGACGATGAATTAACCAATCTAAACAATGAAAAAAAAATGCAAATGCGCAATACTATTCGAAGATCTTTTAGTCAGAGATAGAAAGTTGGCACATACTGGGCCGAAAAATTAGGAATTGAAACTAAACCCGATTTTTTTTTTTTTAAAATAAGGTTACAAGGCCCGAACTAAACCCGAAAATTGGTAAAATGAGACAAGAATACAGAAAAAAAAATACATTTATAATTCATGCAAGAGACAAATTATCTCTTAGATAAAAAAAACCACAATACAGAAGCGATGCAACTCTAAACAGTCTAACGTACTAAAATGCAAAACTTACAAGAGACTAATCATTTCGTAAAAGTGGTTTAGTAACTATTTTGGCGGCGTGAATCATTTGATTTCCAATGCGTACACCGGATTATTAGAGAATGTATACAAAAAATGAGAAAAATAAAAGGAGTAATTGATACTTGATAAAAGAACCAACCTTGTCGGCCATGGAGGTGTTGATTGAACGCTCTTTTCCTTTTCACTAGAAGCGGTTGTTAGAGAGAAACAGAGAGAAGAGATGTATAAAGAGGGGAAGACAGTGGGGAGTGGAGAGTTACCGATTTAAAAACAGCGAACAGGCACTAACAACCCAATCACATGGGGCCACGTCCCTTGGAAGCATTTAATTTTTCCTGCCATTCCCTTAATGCGGCTCATTAGCTGGTTCCATGTGCCGCAAAACATACACAGTTCATATTCGTACTCATGGAACAATTACTGATAGGCCATCAACAATTTTACAATTTACACGTTTAAGTTTTAAAAATTTACATACCAATTTAATGCCGATATTTTATTAATAGAAAAGAGAAAAAGAAAAATATCGAAAAAAAAACATTCTTCTGAAATCTCATTTTATAGGAAGGACTGGAATGCCTATCATATCTGCTAAATCAACATCTTCTGAGAATGAAACGAGATTTCTGTAGCGGACACTGTAGCGAACGAGATTGACATTCCCGTCTTTTTAATAAAATAAGTTTCATTAGAATGTACTCCTTTTTCGATATATTATTTCTATTATAAAAAAAAATATAATTTTAAGGGATCAGAATATTGACAGAGCAACTCTTGCTTCATGTAATGCATAAACAATAGAGTCAAAATGGGACTGCATTTGACTCTGCACTACATGAAGTAAAAACTACTATGTCCATATCTTTACCTATTTAAGGCTTTACATTATCTTTACACGACACCATCACATACTCGATGTCTTTCCAATTTCTTCTTTTTAGAAGATTACAGTCTCAAATATAAATATATTTTTCTAGTTTTCTTGACAAATTAGTTTTACATGCCAAATTTGGCACAATGTTCTTTGGGTGACGCCACGAAGTTTCTTTTTATATTTTTGGTCTAAAGTGCTAGAAAAAGTTTTTTTGTTAAAAGTTACACCCCACAATAACGGGTTACCATACTTTCTCATCTCAAAAGAATTTTATTTCCTGCAGTATAAAACAAAGAATCAGTTATCAGTCCACGTTGGGAACGGACATAAATGTGCGAAGTTGCTAATTTTTTTTTATTAAACTAGATTAATTTGTTGGAGTCTGATAATTGTTTCTTAAATAAATTTCTGAACGCACTTTCTAAGTATATAACTTTTATTTTAAACTTATATCTTTTGTTTAAGTTATATTTGTAATATTTTATAATATTACTCACAAATATTTAAATTTCTATCTGCAAGCATTTAAATTTTAAATATGGTTAGTTTTAACTTCTAACTACTTTTGTTTTCAAGTCAAAACAAAAAAGATTTATTTCACCCGATTTTTTTTTCTCTAATCATTCTCATTTATTTTTTTAACAATCCTTCATAAATTTTGTGAATCTAAAAATACAAACATTTTATACTCGAATGAGATCCATAAAAAATATTTTTGAATTATTTACAAGTCGTTTTTATTTTTTTTAAAGTAAAGTCTATAATCACTTTAAATTCTCAAGCTTTTAAACAGAGTGATGTGACCAACAACTAGAGAGGGTCGCATGGATTATACTTATTTTTGCTGGCTCTGCTGAAGGTTGTGTGGGTGCTTGTGCAGGCATAGGGGGCGCATGGGTGAGTCTGGCACTAGAAATGCTTGTTTGTTGCCTGGTGCAGCCACACCATGGCTCTGACTGGGATGTAACTCGTCTGTTTTTGCTCGTGGCTTCTTCCAAAGTGGGTGCGGCCACACAAAGTGCCCCAGAGGCCGCAAAGATAATGCAAATGTTCCAAAATCTGTATTTTAATCAAACAAAAGACAATAACTTAGTTCTTGGAGCAATTCTAGGCTAAATTATATTAAAATACTCGACTAAATTATATTAAAAAATAAGAAAATTAGTCAAGTTATTGAGGTTAAACCCGTACTAAAAGTGTATATAATTGAGGCTTATCAGTGCGTTTGGATATAATGGCTCGAGGAACCGGAACATTTTCCTAATTTGTTAGTGTTTATAGCATATGTATAGAGTGTTTTTAAAAGCTATTTAAATTCAAACTTTATTAATGATTCACCAAATACTTGATAATCACGTGCCTATTTTATACTTCATATTAATTTGCACCTCATTTATTTTTTGTGCATATTCTTCCGTACGAACACCAAACATTGATGAACATCTCGCTACCAGTAATGCTATATATTAGGAGTGCAAACGAATACGGATATGGATCAGATAGTGTAAAATTATATTCGTATTCGTATTCATTTTTATTTTATGAATACAGATGCAGATTTGATATTTGACGGATATAGATTCATCACTTGATTTCAACAACTCGAATTTATCATTTTAATTTATTATAATAAATTTTGAAGTTACCGTTTTGATGGGATCAAAGAACATTAGAAAAGAGAAATTAGAAATCCAGTTTGTTTACAAAAACTCACTAAAAAATTGTTGAAGTTAAAAACATCATAATTCTACTTCATTTTTTATACGTGACTTTTGACTGGTGTGGACCAAGTCAGATCTAAATGTTCCATGTGTATTTCATTACCGTTTTGAAATGAACATTAAATCATTACAACAAACATATTTAATTACGAGAGTTCATCTTTTGTACCTTTATCATTCTACTTTTCAACTTTTTAATAATATATTTTTTTAAATTTATATGTACAAATAAAATTATTAGTGTGATATATTTTATTTTCTCTACATGCACATAAATAATTATCATTTTTTTATTTTTTATATGAATTAATAAGTTGAAAAATTAATGTCCAGAATTAATTTATCTAAATCAGTATATTTTTGCAAGTTTTTGATAATAATCAAAATGTTGTAATCTTTTAATTACAAAATATCTAACAGTTTTATTTTGATATTAAAGTTTTAAATTTTAAATTATTATAGTTTTAAAAATAGAGACCATATTCATCGATTATTCTTCCATAAAGGTTGACCAACAAATATAATTTTTTTATTCTATCCCGCATTTTGAGATGCGTATACCTGTGATAAGATTAAGCTTAATATTCTAATAGGTTATAATTAATCCTCGAAGAAATTTTCGAAGTATTGGACGAAGGAGTTCACTGAATCCATCTCAATGCATGTGATAGTAAAGTAGACATATAGTTTTTTTTTTTTAATGATCAGACATTATTTGCAAATTTATAATTACAAACGAAAAAATAATGTCAAGAATTTGAAAAATCAGAATAGGAAAAAAAGCAAAAAAAAAAAAGAAAAAAGGTATAGTTGGAGGATTTAGAATGACTTGGAGAATTGTATAAAAGGAGGGTTAAAATGCACCATCTCCTCATATTTTTATTTTTAAAGTTCAAATAGTCGATTCGAACCTTCCAACGTGTTCTTCATATTAAAATGTGCTTGGCGACCAAATTTTTCATATTTTTGGAAAAATTTTACTATTTTTTCAGAATTTTTGAAAATCATTGCTTTCCTGAATTTTTTATTATTGTTTAGTTTAATAAAAATTCTGAAAAAATAGTAAAAAAATTTCAAAAAATGTAAAATTTGGTCTCCAAGCACATTTTAATATGAAGAACACGTTGGAAGGTTCGAATTGACTATTTGAACTTTAAAAATAAAAATATGAGGGGAGGATGTACGTTAGTAGCACAAAAAAAAGTACATTTTAACCCTCCTCGCTATAAAATATTATAATAGAAAAACCTATATATACTATTATACTTGCATTGTAATAATAACATTTTTTCCGGTTGTCTAGCCTTTACGCTTGCATCAGCTTTGGCCACACCATAGTACTAGACTCTAGAGAGAAGCAAGGATAATGACAAGCCACTAACATATTAACCAAATCATTAAGTAAAACTATACAATTATACAAACAATCTGTAGTTTCAAAGTTAAAATATAAAAAGTTATATAGTAAAAGCTAGCTGCGATGATTTTAGCCCTAATCCACTGCTTGACAGGACCTGATCATTTGTTTCATAATATTAAATTTTAAGAGAATATCAAGAAAGTAAATTATTTATGTTGTACCTCTTTCACCTTTTTTTTCGCTCCCTTTTGAGAACGATTTTAGATTGATATTAATATCGGTAAGATGCGTAGATAAAGGCTGTTTAATTTTTTTTTTTTTTTTTGAGACATAGATTGGAGGTTAAGTTATCGAATGCATTTCAAATCTTTATGTATTAATACAGAGAATTTATTCACTTTGTGAATTTTGAATCCGTAATCTTCAATATAGAAGTTATAATGTGTCCTTACCATGTACCACTAAATTAAAGACAGAAATTTAAGGCTGTTTAATTTTAAAAGAGAGCGAAATGCCACGATCACAAAATCTATTAGCAATTCAATTCCAGTGGAGCAAACCCAACCAAACCATGCAAACAACGCGATCTACCAACTACATATATTCAACTTGAATATTTGGCAAATGCAATAGGGAAAGAAAGTTGGCCGACTTTTTATATATATCTCAATTAATGCAACATGCTAGCTCGAAACAGCAAAAGATTCTTGACCAAAGAACTAAAGAAACTTTTGAAACAATTAATTTAATTAGGTGCAAAGTTTGAGGGTAGAGTGGAAAGCACGTTGAAGTATTTAGAACATCTAAATTAGGATGTCGCTGATATTTTATTATTTATTTATCTAACCGTGTATATATATAAAAAAAATTCCTTAGTTTATTAAATAAATATATTAGTAAAAAGTATTTTTGTTAGTTTAACAAATAGAATATAGATGTTAACTATTTCATACACATTATCACATACATTAATGTGCTTCCTGTAGCATATGGGCCGAAATGCTACTAGTTCAAATTTGAAATTTTAAAATCCAAAAAGTCGATATGAACCATTCATCTTGTTCTCCATATTAATATGTGCTTGGAGACCAAATTTTATATTTTTCTGAAAATTTCTACTATTTATTAAGCCACTTTGAAAATAGCTGATCCAACGGTTTTACTGTTTTGTTAAGCCACCGTTGGATCAGCAATTTTCAAAGTGGCTTAATAAATAGTAAAAAATTTCAGAAAAATGTAAAATTTGGTCTCCAAGCACATATTAATATAGAGAACAAAATGAATGGTTTAGATCGACTTTTTGGATTTTGAAATTTCAAATTTGAACCGGTAGCATTTCGGCCCATATGCTATCGGAAGCACATTAGCTCATCTCTCTCTCTCTATATATATATAATATAACTCTGAATTTAATATAGTTATATGATTCAAATATATTTAATATAACTCTGAATTTAACTTTTTCATCTATTTTCTTCTTCTTTTATCCTGCTTTGAAAAAATTATATTGTGAGTTTAATAGTATTCTTTTATTCATTTATCCGTTCTGTATGAATAATTTTATTTTTATTAGTTCATTAGTATGAACATGAATATGAAAAAAAAAAAAAATCTTTCATTAGCTTAATGGATATGAATATGTTTTCATCCGATCCCATCCCATACTGTTGACACCCCTGTGATTAGATTCAATTAGAACAAAAGCAGGAATTATTACCAACTACACTACACTGAAGTCCAGCTGTCTTGTGGGGTTTCAAAAGATCACGGCAGAGCAAACATGGTGACAAGTTCTGAAATTTGTGGGGGGCTCATTAATTTTAGTCTGATTTCTTCTTCTTGTTATGTAGTTACGTAATGCATAATATTCAATGATTCTCTGCATTGTGAAAAGTAAATAAAAAGGATTAAAAATCAAAGTAATATTATGATAACAACTTTGTGGACTTCGGTACGTTATCACTCAAAAAAAGTTGAAGCAAGGAGTATTATAAAAATATATATAATTTTTTATCTGTCCTAATTTCCTGCTTTTGAAATATGTCTGGTTCAAAAAATTTGCATAGTTATTTTTAATTTATGGTCATATTATGAATCTGACTACTATTGCTAATGGCATTTCAGTGTTATTGTCACTGGGCTTTCAAAACTTATTAGATAGGACAATCAGCTTTTAATATGGTAGCAAATATAATGTTCTCTACGTGGAAGATTGCATGTTTGAAATCCGGGAAGGACAATCATTTATGGATATTAAATAGTTGAGTAACTTGATATCCAATGTTTGTTCCAAAAATAAAAATTATTGACTAGACTTCATATGACAAATCCAAATTAATAGTTCAAATTGATCTACTTCACAAGTGATTTGTACATGTAAAATTAACTTAAAACTTATTTTTTATGAATGCTTGACTTTATACTAAATTATTGTTGTAAGCAATATTTTGTGTTGTTTGACTAATTTACCAAATATATAAACATTGAATTTTACATTTTCTTTGTTTGAGATACATATAGATTTAGTTGTTACGTCCGAAGGTCAAAGAGAGTCAAAGATACATATCATGACAAGTTGTATAAGATAATCGGATACATGATATGCACGAGCTATAAGGAATGATTTTAATCATGATGGTCAGATATATGATTCACACGAGCGATATAGAATGTCGAATATTGATTATATGCTGAATCGTGAAGATTATGAAGATTATAAAGATCATATTTTACCATTTTAATTTTACCATTTTTAATGTATGTCCAAAAGTGTGGTAAAGCAAATCTAAGGTTGTCACTACCTGAGTCTAGTCATTGCAAGGCTCTTATTTGAACCCCATTATAAATGAGAAATGGAAGGTAGCACAATTGGCTAGGAAAATGTCATATAGTTGTTGTACCCAAAGGTCGAGAGTTCGACTCTCCCTCACAACTTCGCAGTCTTTGCAAAAGTTTTCAAAAAATAAATAGTGAGCTCCGTCATCTATCAAATATTGACAAAGAACACCCACACAAATACAACCCTTTGAAATCCTTCGAGAGATTTAGCCTAATCCATTGTTGCTTGTGTCTAGACTTCAATTATCTTTTCAACAACCACAAATATACTTCGCCTAAATTGATCATTGTAAAATTAGAAAGTTAGTGAGTATTTGGACTTAGAATATTTTGAGTGCATTGGATAATAAAAATACGCACCTAGTTTTGTTTGTGTTGCCTTTTAACTCTATCTATTTACTTTAGTGCACTTTATTTGTTTAAATTCTTAATTTCTTGATTCCACCAAAAACTGCACATAATTGATCTATAGAGTTTAAATTTTAGAAAGACTCCATATTCAACCACCTCTAAATGCCGTTAAGACAATATATATGAATTCAAAAATTTATAATTTTTATCATGTAAACACATCCCTTGTGAAACAGATTAATTTAAACAGTTTTAATTAATTTGTCTTTTAACACCTACCTATCTGATATATTTTGAAGCTGATAACATTTAGACTAAAATATGACCCACGACATAGTAACCGAATTCATCACTTAAACTGTGATCATATGTGAGGCGCAAACTCTGTTTGAACATGTTTAATCGGTGTGTATTGACAGGTTCACTTCAATTAGAACACGTGACCGCACATGGCCATACATAGATGTTCTTTTTATAAGAAAAAAGTGTATCAGCTCTTATCTTTTCTTCGTTGAAAAAAAAATAGAAGAAAAGAAACAGATACAAAGTTCTGAAAAAACAACAAAGTTTACAATTCAAGTTAAAGAAAAAGAACATATTACATCAATTTGAAGAGATTTGACATCGATAAACTCAAATAAGTTACTGAAGATTTTGCTCTAAAATATTTTATCTATTATTTGCTGGTATATTAATTTTATAGTTTTCGGAATGTACATAGAATTGTTCTATAGTTTTCAAAATTCATCCCCCACAAATACTATTAACACCGGAACTTAGAGCGGAAAACGCAAAAGTATCATTTTAGAAGAAAAAAAATCATGCGCATGAAATTTTCTATTAATAAATCACTTGTGTTGCAACCGTAGCAAATTAAACTAATTAAGCACCAATGATGTATATAGAGAAGCATAACCATCCAAAATGAGAGAATCTCGTGCATATACCAACATTTTTTTTCATTTTTTCAATTGCTTAAATTGTTTTTATTATAATGTTCATCCTGATTTGCTGATTTTTAGTGATTCCAATTGCACAAAGTATTTTCTCACGAAATTATGACCAACAATCTTTTGTTTGGTCCTTAAAAAAAAAACAATCTTTTGTTTGTCTTTTTTTTTTTTTGAAAATCCTTGGCAGATGCTGCCAATTTTTGCATTAGCCATCAACATTTAATATTTTGTTTGTGTTATTAATCACCGATAATAAATTAAACTCCTATTTTCCTTTTTAAAAAGTTTCGCATGATACAAAATCATGAGCGAGATCTGAACTCTCAACTTTTGAGTAGCTACAATTTAAATTTTTTTTCTTCTAGACAACTATACCACCCTCCCATCTCAAACTTCTCAATTTTCAAACTTTAATATTTTCAAATGGTGCTCTAGTGTAAATAATGACAAATTTTCAGTTATTATTTAAATAGAGTGAGTCTATTAATGAATCCGTACTATGGATTTATATCTTTATTCGCAAAGTTCAAATAGTAAATTCAAATCATAAAACACAATCTCTATATGAAAATATACTAAGAGGCCAACTTTTGTATTTTTTTTAAAAATTATTTATTATTATTTTAAATAGATAGAAAATCACTTAATTAAAAAATTATAAACTATTAGAAAGAAGTAACTTTCTACTTATTTAAAAAAATAAACAAATTATAAAAAAAATATATAATTTAATCTCTCAATATATTTTTATATGAAAATTATGTTTAACAATTTGAACGAACTGTTTAAATTAAAAAGCCAAAAATATAAATTTATAACACAAAAATCGATTTGTAATATGCATATTGTCATAACCTCACTCATTTAAATTTAAATGATTTTTTTCGATTTTCTCTTGTATATTTTAAATGTTTTTTTAGGAGCTCTAATACGCATGATGACAACCACATGTCTATATTCTAGAAGCATTTTTATCCCTGAAAATTGAAAAATGAAGGGGACCTACTAGATGCTTCTTACTCGGTTACTCCTAAGTCCTACCTTACCAACGTTTAATTTTATTTTAGGGTCTTTTCACAGATTACATCCAACGGTTTGTCATGTTGTCATATGGCGCCACCTAGTATTTCCGATACTTACAGCTCTCTTCTTTTGTCTAAATATGTACAAAACAAATAGAACCAGACCACTAAAGTTTGTGTTTCGTCATGCAATAAATGACTAAATTGTACCTAACTTGTTCAGTAATTTACCCAAATTCTCTTCTCTGAAGATATTTGAATTTCAGTTAGGTTTAAGGGAGCAAAATGGAGAACTTAAAAAATCTAGTCTTTCCAATTGTTGTTTTTGAATGTACATTTTTAGTTACACAAATCTAAAAGGTTTTGGATATTATTTACTGAAAATGGGAACAAAGATTCAGAGGAAATGTATAAACAATCTTTCAATCATATTGTGGGAATTTCACCGTTTTAATGAATAGCAATTACATTTATAAAAAAATAAAAATAAAAGATCAACGGTTGAAATTCGATTTTAAAATATTAAATTTCAAGAAGTTATTTAAAAATTATGACAACAAAAACAGCATTAATAGTGCCGAAATTATCCTCATATGAATTACATCAACATCAAACGATGTGTACAAATTAATGATTTTGGACTACGGCAATTATCATTAGTGTTGCAAAAAACGTTCGTTTAAGCTGATGAATCGTCTGATTTATCAATGACGGTGATCAAATTGTCATGGATTTTTCAGAATAATTGATTGATTATTTTCGATTATGCTCAATTATTCCTGATTATTCTCGAATAATCACTTGGCGGTACTCTATCCGTCTGAGGAGCGCATACCCTTATTTACAGCACTGATCATAAGATAATATAATTAGAACACATATTAACACTACCTAACTAGCAGTATTATTGTTAGTATAATCATTTTCTTTAATTTGAAAGGGGGATGGCATAGTATTAACACGCAACAAACTTAATTAATTTTTAAAATAGTTGATGTCTATTAGATTTTGTACCAATGCCGTACCTAAATTAGTTTTATACTAATTTATGTTACATCTGTTTTTGTTGAACTTTGTCGTCCACTAATCTAATCATTAGGGGAAGGAGTGTCTTGTGGGATAAACTTGGAATTTAGCAGGATGGTGTAATCATGATATTCCTATGATAGGATAAAATAAAAGATGACATATTAACACATACAAAATAGTAATGTTTGTATCCATACTGATGTTTATCCCATCAAGTTGGATCACGGTTGTCACCAACATTTTCATTAAAATCATTTTTGGATTTTTAAATAAGTCTAAATTTTTCATTCAATTCATGAATGAAGCATCTAGTGGAACTAAGAAAATGTACAAACATATGTTCATTTGTAGCAATTTATACATGTAGACTAATATGAGTTTAAGGTAAGAGGAGAGTTCAAATGCCTCTATTTTTAGTACCTCCATCATATCTTCATTTTAAAAAAATTGTATAACTCAAAATTTAAATTATAAATGTCAAAATAAAACCGTTAGATGTAATCTATGTTATTTTCTCTATATGCTCATAAAATATTATCACATTTCAATTTGTTTTCATGTGAATTAATAAGTTGAAAAATAAATGTCTAGGATTATCCACATTAGTACATTTTTTATAATCTCTTGATGATAACCAAAACAAAGTTGAAATGTCGTAATATTTTACATGTGCATAGATAAAATGAAATAGATCATATCCAATGGTTTTATTTTGACTTTTAAGTTTCAAATTTTTAGTTATTAAAGTTTTTTAAAATGAAGGCATTTGAACTCTCCTCATGGTAATATGCATATTACGATTTGGTTCGTAATATGGATAAATATTTTTGTTTTCAAAATTCTAATAGTTAATTCAAACTGTTCAACATAATTTTCATATAAATGTGTACTTGCATATCAACTTTTATATTTAAAAAAAAATTACTATTTTTTAGATAGGTAGAAAATCAATGTTTTTGAATGGTCTAGAATTTTCAGATCAAGTGATTTTCTACTTATCTTAGAAAATAGTAACAAAATTCTAAAAAACATAAAATCCGGTTTGCAAGTACATATTTATATGACAATTATGTTAAACAGTTCGGATCAACCGTTAAAATTTTGAAAACAAAAATATTGATCAAAGCAATCCGTGATATGCATGTTACCATAAACTCACTCGACTAATATTTATATAGTTCTTTTACTAAAGACACCTACCAGTGGGCCATGGTTGAGAATCATTCCACCCCATGCGCACATTGCAACAACCCAGGGAATGGAATGGGTAAAGTCAAACTTGAAATCCTTTCAGTTACGAAAATTTCCTTATCTTTTTTTTTTTCTTTTTTGACGAAACAAAAGGAATTCAGACCTTTATTTGTAATATCCAGTCAAAACATTAAACTGGTTTTTTTTTTTTTCTTTTTTTTGCGTCTCTTTTAATAAAGTGTTGGACAACTATTCTCAGTCAAACTATGTTTCCCGGATTCTCTAATTCACATGGTCTGCTTGAGGTTCAGTTGAAATTTAGGTCGAATAATCTGATGCCTGTAAGTTTACCTTTAGTTTATGTTTATAATTAAATGCAACTTGAACAGGCTAATCTATCTGCAACTGAATTTATGAAATTTACACTTGTTTAGTTGCTCATTGTATTGCATGTTCGCATACATGTTGGTACTGGACCATACCAGTTAGATGCAAAATGAATACATTTTTCAATTTTTTAATTTTTGCAGAGTATCAATTTTCTTTTGTTTTTGTTGATTTAATTATTGGAATTGTAGTATTTATCCAGGTTACTTCAAGACCAATGCAACACGGCCCACAATTAATTAGCATAACATTAAAATTTAAAAGCATTGTTTACATGAAGCATAAATCCAAATCTTCTTAGTACCAATGATCTGATTATCCGAGTTGCCATAAATTATAGGGAGCACCTAGCTATCCCCCTGTAACAATCCTCTATTTCATCCTCCAATCATTAACTACTTCAATAACTACTAACTACTTAGGGGGACCACTTACTATTTAGGGACCACATAATATTTGAAAGATTTTATAACTGGTGTGCACTAGTATTCATCTATAATGCATCAAGTATTCATCTATAACACATCAAGTATTCATACCTAATATATACCGTATTTAAAAAAAAAAAAACTGGACACATACTTAAAGGTGGGATTTTTTTTCTTCGTTCAATCTAATCAATATTTCTGACAATCGATAAGGAATTTTGCAAATCTAAAACCACGAATGTTTTTGATATAATTTTATCTTTAAAACGAGATCCATGATGATATACTTTCGAGTTGTCCGTTGCACAAGTATTCATCATTATCGAGAAACTATTCATCCTCATCGTGCAAGTACAAATATAAAAACTGGACACATCATCCATCCATCTTTTACACGTTTTTAGAGGTGGTTTTTTTTTCTCCGTTCAATCTAACCAATATTTTTGACGATCTGTGAGGAATTTTGCAAATCTAAAACCACGAACGTTTTCTACATAATTTTATCTTTAAAATGAGATCCATGGTGACATACTTTCGAGTTGTCCGTTGCACAAGTATTCATCTCTTATCGAGAAAGTATTAATCCTCATCGTGTAAGTATAAATATAAAAACTGGACACATCACTCATCTATTTTTTACACGTTTTTAGAAGTGGATTTTTTTTTCTCCATTCAATCTAACCAATATTTCTGACGATCTGTGAAGAATTTTGCAAATCTAAAACCACAAACGTTTTCTACACAATTTTATCTTTCAAATGAGATCCATGATAACATACTTTGAGTTGTCCGTTGCACAAGTATTAATATCTTGTCACGCAAGTATTTATACCTAAGATATTAAGTATTCATTTATACACATTGAAGTATTCATATCTAAGATATCAAGTATTCATTCATATATCTCTATTTTTTTTCAAAATTTGTTTTTATGTCATTTATTTAATACGCAGTGGCCTAATTCACCATTAATAAAGCTTTGTTCTTTGCAAAACTCGATACTTCATGAGGAAGGAGAATATAAACATGAAATTGATTAATTGCATATACATATACAAAATTATTTTGATACGATCGACAGTGACGGATCTGACCCGGTAGAGATGTGCTCTAGTATTAATTCATACATATTGAAGTATTCATTCATACACAATGAAGTATTCATTCATACACGTTGAAGTATTCATTCCTGGCAGAGTTGTCTGTTGCACAAGTATTTATATCTCATCGAAAAAGTATTCATCATTGTCATGCAAGTGTAAATAGTTAATGTATCAAAAGTATTACAAGCATATGTGCATATCTCGATTAATTTTATAATAGCAGCTTAATAGTATTGAACATTGCTTTATTGCTTTTTAGTTTAATTTTATTTTTTTTAAAATAAAAAATAGTTGCCACATGTTTCATTGTTGAAATAAAAATAATCTATCAAATTTTATAGATTATGTAATTGAAATGTTGCAAACAAAAACAATATTTAAAAGAAACAAAACATATTTCATTGAAGTATTCATACATATACGTTGAAGTATTCATGCATAAGATATCAAGTATTCATACATATATGTTGAAAAATTTATACCTAAGACATCAAGTATTCATTCATACACCTCTATTTAAAAAAAAAAAATCATACACGTGAATTATTCATATTTGTCTATTTCACAAGTATTCATATCTCGTCGCACAAGTATTCATGCCTCATCAAAAAAATATTCATCCTCGTCGCGCAAGTGTAAATAGTTCATGTACTAAGAGTATTACAAGCATATGTGCATACCTCAATTAATTTTACAATAGTAGCCGAACAATATTGAATATTGCTTTATTGCTTTCTAATTCAATTTTATTTTTTAGAAATAAAAAAAATAGTAGCCACATTTTTTAATATCACTTGTTGAATTGGAGAGATTTTAAATTCCAATATGTATTTAAACATGCTATTATATTGAAATGAAAGCATAGAGATAAGCAAAGAATAAATTGACTACAATCTTGAAACTAACCTAAGCATATACCAGAAACATAAACGAGAAAACATAAATTAATCCAAGAGCTCGAACTGCCCTTCAAACCCATCGTACCAGAACACCATCCTTTACCGGCCATGACCTATACCAACTTGCATTGACGAGTCCCATGAACCGTCGACGTAGGATGTATGCCCCCTTGATTGGCCAATGTATTCTCCCTATCCCTTGGTGCCGTGATCATAGTACGAGACTCCGATTCAAGCATACCAATACACTTCTGCAGTAAAGCTACATCCTAATCAGTTTTTTGAAAATATTGACAGCACATCTCAATATTTGGTATCTTTCTGACATATGCCACAGTATGTCAGGTTTAGAGATAGAAACTGTGAGTGATTTCTATCAGATCAAAAGTATCTAAAACAATAAAGAAAGTATGTCATAGCTGTTACGCATATCCGGTAAATTAGTCCTTGGGTGTTGGAATATAAAGATATCATACAATCAAATCAATCTACCTTGTATTCTTTTGTAAAAACATAAAGATGGACAAGTATGAATCTACTATTACTGGAATTGAAATCAAGTTAGGTAGATACCTAAATCAATAATCACCTCCCAAAATTTCACTAACAAGTAGTACGATCCATCTAGAGATGTTCCATCTCTATCCTTAACTCATTTTCAGATTTTTCAACTGCATACTTAATCAGTCTCAATCCATAATTACAGTACAGAGGAATAGTAGCCTTAGATGTTACCTTTTACCAGACTAGGGCAATTTTAACAATTATGATAAGAAAATTTGAGAATCACTACCTTTTTGCTTGACAATAGGGCTCTTGTGATACTCTTTTTGTCATATATTTTGGATCCCTTGCGCTGCCTCGGAGGGGTTGTTATCTAGCTAAATTGGCACAGTAAAGAGACATATTAGGTACTTGTATTAGTTCGCCAAATGGAGAATGACGTCAAGAACCCTAAGTGAAAGTAAAATCCATACCTGACGAGAAATTGGAGGAAGATTAGATTAAGCCATCGGAACTAAATCTCCGATCACGAGATATCTAATCCGTTGAGAGGTAAAATCAAGTGAGCTTGGTTCGAGTTTTCAAGTAATTGAAGAAGAACTTTCGCCTAATCACCTGATCGGAGGAGATGAAGGGTTAAATTTACCTAATCACTTGATCGGAGGCGGATGAGGAAGAACTTTAGTCTAATTGCCTGATCGCTTGATCGGAGGCGAGGTGACGAAGTGAAAGTAAAATCCATACCTGACGAGAAATTGGAGGAAGATTAGATTAAGCCATCGGAACTAAATCTCTGATCACGAGATATCTAATCAGTTGAGAGGTAAAATCAAGTGAGCTTGGTTCGAGTTTTCAAGTAATTGAAGAAGAACTTTCACCTGATCGCTTGATCGGAGGAGATGGAGGGTTAAATTTACCTAATTGCCTGATTGGAGGCGGATGAGGAAGAACTTTAGTCTAATTGCCTGCTCGCTTGATCGGAGGCAAGGTGACGAAAATGATTTGAGTTGAAATTAGGTGAGAGAGATTCTGAAAAGAGGATCATACTTCGTGAAGAAAGGCTACGCCATTGAAGCTTTTTTTTCTTTTTTCTTTCTAGAAGAGTTTCAGACTAGGGGAAAGAGTCAATTTTAGAAATTAAAGGCGTTAGAGTACGACAGTTAGAAAGGTTAATTCAGTTCGGGGGATGAAACGGAGGATGGTAAGACGGGGGATATTATAATTACCCTAAATTATATCCCTCAATCCAAACCCAAGTAACTAGAAGTTGATCAATTCCAGTTATCTAAATTCTAAAAGGTAAGTTTTTCCCTTAATCTAGGAGACCTGGTCATCTCACCCAAAAAATAGTGTACACAAAAAAAAGGATGCAACCCTTGGTACTGAACAATATGACAATCCAGAGCTGGCATTTTACCAGTAGAACCTAATATAATCCCTGGAAACTTAAGCATCTCTGAATAATTGAAAGTAAACCTTTACTCAGATGAAATTTTGAAAATAGTATTGCAATAATTCTGCAAATGAAAATGCCATCTTACCAAATCAAGCATAACATTACGAAATTTTGTTTCACCAGTAGTATAATAAAAACATAAATCTCTGACACACATAAAGCAACACTCAATAGAAAAAGCCCATAACAACGGCTCAGATCCACACCAAAGCAGAAAACCATTACATGGCCAGAACCAGAAAACTCCCATTATTCATACAAACTTATATTGTCTACTTTTATATCAAGACACCCAACCAAATAATAAATTGTGACCAATTACTTATATATAAAGTGATTTTATCAAATGTTCTTCCAAGCACTACAACAGAGATTCAAGCATGTCGTTTTGCAAAATCCTTACTGTGATGGTGATGAAAGTCTCTATTGTCACTGGATTTGTGCTTTCGGTCAGCTGTTTCCTTGGATTTGTGCTTGATTGTGTTATTATTTGTGTGATTCCAGGTGCTACTGGTGTGAGGTGCTTTCGGCTTAGCTTGAGGAGGCGCACCGTGTGGGCCCAAGTATAAAGTCTCAGCTTCTTTTATTTTAGACTGAAAAAAAAATCAACAGAAAGTTATTTGTTGTGGTCATATGATGTACGAATGGGTTGGTACGACTGGTACGACTTTCTCCCAATCCTCTAACTTCCAATTAACATAGCTAAAAAAATATAAAGTACCATTTCTTTCCCTTGTTCTCCTCTTATAAAATAATGGCCTCCAGGGTTCTGTTTTAGGGACATGAAGTCCTTTTCTCTTGTTTTTTATATTGGAAATTCAATTCACTATTGCTACTTACATCGAACTTCAATCCATTATTGCATTGTTCAAATGAATATTAAAAAAACTGAAATTTAATAAAAGAAAAAACAGATGAAGTTTCGTATTATTTAGTAAATTGGCACATTTTCCCAAAATAAGGGGACCATGCTGAAATGGGTACTACCATACTAAGAAGAAGGCCATCTGATTGGGGTTATTGAATGCATGCGGAATTTTTAGAAATTTCACAACGCAAAAGTACAGTACTTTTACCGGAACATATTCACACTAGCCTACGTGGCACCCTTGATTAATTTACCTTATACCGATAAAATTAAAAAATAAATCCAGAAAGAAAGCTTGTGAAGAATATGGAAACCTTTGGAGGTGGTTTCTGATCAGTTATTCCTGGTTCATCCCAGCTGTCGTGTTTAGATTCACTGACTATCAAGCTTGGAATCACAAAATCATCATTATCTGTAATGAAAAATTAACCCCAATAATAATAAATAAAATGATAAATAAGCCGTATTACTCAAAAGTCAAATCTAAACAAAAGTCACCTAAATTAACTTCAATTCAAAATCCTAGGAAGAAAATAATATTTGTTCCCATTTTTTTTTGTGGAACAAGCATATTTGGTACCACTACCCACTAGTGGCGACTTCTATTTCCTTCTGGTAATCCCACTTTAACTACCAATATGCAATAAGTCACACCTAAAAGGCCAACACTATTTATACAAATATAACTCAATGAAGCATGATATTATGTTTGACATCACCATCAAGTTGTTCGGACAGTACCACTAATAGCTAACAAATTTACAGCAAATAATAATATTTTCATATATGCAGGACCCACAAAGTTAGCTTCCCCAATTATGATTTATTCTTGTTAATTTAGCTTCTCTGATCTACTAAAGTTTATACTGATAAAAGTAAAAAATTTAACAGACGAAGTAGTATATCATGCACTTTTTAAGCTAACCCAGTTCAAAATTACCTTATTCAGACATTAACTTTAAATAAGGGGTAAAATGAAATAAAAAAATAATAATTCAAGACTAATATGGATCGTTTGTGATCGAAATGAGAGAAAATAACGAAAAAGAAGTCAATACCCCAATCGTCGATTTCAGAGACAGGTGGAGCGGGCTCAGTCGCAGCGTGATCCATGGAGCGCAAGCGAAACGACCATCGATTTCCACTCCCCTTTGGGAATTTAATCTTCTTAACTGATTGAATTAAATTCGAGAAGAGGAGAAAAATTCGAATTGGGAGATGAGGAACAAAAACGGGAATCTTTATCAGGGAACGGAAAGATGGAAATTTTGCAAAGCAAAATAAAACGAGAAATTCTTAACCGTGGAAAATAGAAATGGCGTTCTCCAAAGTAAAATACTGCATTCGGATGAGGAATCTTCTTTATTCAGACGGCCCAGATCTTTCCAGCGTAATGCAATCCAAATCGTAACATCGCAATCTTAAAAGCGGAGGAATCTTATAGGACGAAGTAACCCAAAGTTTATTTTTAAATCATCAGTGTCCGATCAGAATCCACACGAATATTAAAGCCCATGAATTCTAACTGGACGGTGTAGATCTAAATCAAAATTTAAGTTACTGTAGGGGATCCGAACGCACAAACAACATGGTTGATTTGGGACAATAATACGGTTGACTTAGGATACTCTTAAAAGCCCAGTGCTGAGCGCTTATATTATGCTTAGAGGTGCTATCGGGTTGGATCGGATTCGAATACTATTATATTTGGATCCGTATTTTAAAAGTGTTCGGGTCCAAATTTCGATCCATACACTTATCTGTTTCAATTTGGGTCGGGTCTGGATCCGGATACCTATCTATCCGTAGATATTTCAGGTCCTGTCTTTCGGTTTTGAGTAGATAGATACTCGTAACTTGTTTGTAGATTATGGGATCCGGTTCGGATACGGGGCGGTTCTGGATCCAGAGCGGATATATGTCACAAAAAAATAAGGAGGATGGAGAGAAAATAACTTTTGAAAATAAAATTATTGAAGAAGAGATATAATTTTTAAAAAGTAAAATATTGTAGATGACAATTTCTTTTTCTATAGTTCATAAAATTTATGAATGTAATACTAATAATTTGTAGGAACGACATATCAATGAGAGCAATAAGTTTTCATTATTATGTAGAGAATATCAAGGCAAATATTGAATAATGTATTCATAGTAATAAATTTTATTTAAAAAATTAATGCGACTATTATGGAAGGAATAAATTTGGCATCCATTTGTGTATAAACATAGTGAATATGTGACTGCATTCTATTTTTTCACATTAAAAAAAGTACTAGGCTCATCACGGCTTATGCAAAAATGAATATGCAAAGTTGTATTTTTTATATTAATAGTTATTAATATATGTTTTATCGAGTATTTATATGGGCATCGGTTCGGGTTCGGTTATGGGTCCGATAATTAAATGAAACACATATCATACCCATTACAGTATCGATTCCGATTCGGATCTGGGTCGGATATTAAATTATTAATTTTGTAACCATATCCATAATTTAACCGGTTATATTTTTTAAACCATACCCTATCCAAATTAATCGGATCCGAGTCGGATCTAGTTCGGTTCCAGATCGGATCCTGTAAAAGTATAAACAAAACAACTTTTGTTCCCCTGACGTCACAATCCTGCAAATGCAATAAAAAAAAGAGGGATCCACTTACATTTTTTTTTTCAAAGTTTTAAAAATTCAAACAATTGATTCAATCGTTCAAAATGATGGATATATTAAAATGTGTTTGCATATCAAATTTTATATTTTTTTTTCAATTTTTTTACTATTTTTTTACTATTTTACAAAATCGTTGTTTTCAGATCATTAAATTTTTATACTCATCTTAATACATAGGATTAAAATTCAAAAAAATGTAAAATTTAATATGGAAGCACATTTTAATATATCCATCATGTTGAACAATTTGAATTGACTGTTTGAATTTTGAAAATGTAGAATGTAATCTGGTGTCACTAAAAAAAAGTGTAAGTGAATCTCTCCTTTTAAAAAAATAGTGTTTTTTATGGGGAAAAAAAAACAAGAGTAATAATGTTATGATACTTTGCACTGTGTAATTTAGAGGAGAAACTCGATATCTATATTTTATTCGTTTTAGTGTTTCATTATTACCACAAATTTTTTTATTATGTATTCAGAATTTAAATTTATCATGGGAAATGTGAATCATTAATCTTACTCCCATTCTAAAGTAATCTACTGACAGTAACAATAAAAACTTTTGAGCTTGTTTCGTAAACAATAAAAACTTTGAACAAGAAGTAACTATTTCAATTTTTGCATTGATTCGAGCAATTTTCTTTGCTCAAATTGTAGACAAACAAATATAGCAATTATGATATCTTCTTTATCACGGGCCATGCAATCATATAGAAGCTTAAAATCTAGAGTAGAATTAGGGTGTTTTTAAATTCATTAATTTTTTTTGTGAATTTAATTTTAAAATTTATTAGATTAATTTCAAACAATGAATTTTGTTTGCTCAATTAAAAAATCTTAACAGTTGAAATTCAACTATTGAATTGACTTAAAATACCCTAGTTCTACTCTAAAATTTGCTTTGTTTGCTCTGCTAAAAATCAAGTCCCCTAAAAATAAGCTTAATTGTAATAGTAAATTTCAGTGCTTATTTTATGACTTCATAATATTGTACAAAAAAATTTGAAGATTTTTTGAATAAAAGTTAGAGATCAAGTCATCCAACTATTTAATATTTACAAAGAATTATTCTTTTAGATTAAAGCATGAGTAATAGGATTTACTCATCGTTTGAATTTTTAATATTAAAATATTGGTATAATATTAAAAAGGAAAGAAAAGGAATGTGATAACTGAAAGTTTTTATGCTTAGATAACAAAGAATAAAATAAAAAATTTATTCGACTCTAAACAAACGATCTAGTTATTGTAAGTGTAAGAAATAATCTTAATTAGCCTAATCAAGAATGGAATAACATAATACCTTGGATTTGATCTCCAAATCAAATCAAGAAGAGTTGTCTTGCTTAGCAACTTCTTATTCCCTTCCTCCTTCAATGGTGGTTGTGCTTTAGCCCCTCAAATGACGAGCCTCATTAGGTATCCACCGAGAGATTAAAGAAATACTTGTATCTCTAAGGCTAGTAAGAGATTAACAAGTAGAACCTTAATCCTAGTTTAACCCTCTTTTTAATTTCTGAAAACTTATTAGAGGATTTCTAGATCTCAAAACATGGGAAAAATTGGGAGAGAGGAGAAAAGAGCAAATTTCGGCCAAGATATCTTTCACAAAATTTCTGACCTTTCGGTCCTAAAATCCTTATATCTTTTTCTAGGTAACTCCAAACGACTTGAAATCTTCACCATTGGATTCTAGACTCCAAGGACTACATATTACATAGGTCATATATCCAGAATGATTAGTATTTGCTCTTTCAAATTCCAGTTCAAAGTTACCTAAAAAATCTGTCCAGAAATTTCTTTGCTCTTTAATGAGATTGATTAGATTTAATGACATATTTAAATATTCCTTAAATCATGCCATTACTAATCAATTCTCCCCAGCATATATTTGGGCTTTGGGCTTAAACATATTAATCATATTAATATTTAATTAAGCCCACAATCCCATACATTAAAAGAGGCCAACATATAAATTAATATTTCATGTTAATTTATATGCATCTCTCATGTGTCAAAAACTATTTAAAATATGTTACATATACTTTAAATATTACTAGGATTATTTTATAACATCTCCATGTCATAAAATTGTTCATATATTAATAACATATAATCTGTACAAATTAATTATAACTTCTTATAATTAACATAGCACATATTATATACATATCACATATGCTTTATTAATATATTTTCTTTTAATCTTTCATATGGTGTGACCCTATGGGATCCCATCATTATGGCAATAGAATTAAACATTTTAATTCCATAAATCAATGATACAACTAGCCATGGTATATTGATTACCCAAATGATGTGGATGAAAAAGCACAATGCAAAATCACGATCCTTGTAACATTAAAAAATGTTGTTGTGTCAATTCCTTGCCACATGATATCCAAATAATCGTAAGGTAGGAATGTGTCATCCTTACCAATTATTCTTTCTTGATTTCTTGAAGTTTAATTATGATATGATTATCATATAATCATATTGCATGCACATAATATAAACTTTATCAAGGGGCCCAGAGATATCATCACTTATATTAACATATAAGGGACAATGGTTTCTTGATACGTATCGTTCTTCCGCATAAGTTATATGCACTGCAGTAACTGCCTTTATAACTCCCGGTTAAAGAAAGCGTTGGACAGTACCAACAATACACATCCCTTATGTAAGAAAAATAAATATCTCAACCAAAGAATTCAAGACACAATGAAATATCAATGACACAGAACACAATCCATATGATATTTCATTCTTGGGTCTGTTCAGTGTAGGGATGGCAATGGGCCGAGCCCACAGGCATTTTACTAATCTCATGCCCGTCCTGCCTATTAAAATCTATGCCTGGCCTGCCCATGGGCTTTTCGCTCAAGCCCAAGCCTGCCTGTGCCTGCCTGCCAGTGCCCATGGGTTGCCTTACTCGGCCCGTACCTGTAAACCTGTCCCAGCCCAATCCATTCAATACAGCAATTTTATCATACAGTTTACACAACCAGATTCATAAAATAGAATTTAACAAAATAACATGCTTTAACACAAAATAACACAAGTTTAACACTAAAAAAAGATTACACAAGCACATTACATAATCAGACTAGCACATTTTAGTTAAATTCTAATAAGCTCCTTCACTTCTAATAATCTCCTCCACTTATATGAATAATTTCTTTATGCCTCAATTGAACCAAATCTGTGGAGTGGAGAAAAGAAATCAGTATAGAAGAGAGCAATTTTTAAACACCTCAAGCACATTTGAAAATAAAAATAAAGGAATGCACCTTAGCATGGCCAAATCAGATTAACTGATCATCATAAAACTGATACAGAGCAGTACCGGTTTGGATTTCCTAAAAACTTGAAATATACCAATTTTCCTTAAAAAGAACTTCACAACTTCTCATATGTTTTTCTCTGCCATTATAATAACTAAAATCACAAAAACAAAAAAATAAAGTGCTTATGTGGAATTAGATGAAATAAAAATTGAACAAATGTGCAGAATTATAAAATGAAACATAACACTGACTAGTATCTTGTCAGTTTCCACTTTAGATTACAATAGAAAAAAAGAACCAAAGGTTATCAAATATTTCACCTATGAACGAAAAGCTATCTGGAAAGCACAGCAGCTTTACCCCCTCTGGAGCAGCCTCCTACAAGTTAAGATTAATATCATATTCAATCAAGAATTTCGTAGTACCTGGAACTGCTATTGGCTCCGATTCTCTCTTAAGAAGATAAATTGAGATAACAAACATTATAATGGCAAAAACTCCATTAGAAAATTGCAAAACCAAAAATATGAAACATAAACTACAACGTCTGGCCATTTTCTGAATGGTATCATCTAACTGTTCTGGTATCAGACACTCCTAATTTGTTGGTCCATTGGAATCTACCATATTGTTGGCACTAGAAAATCATATAAATTGGAAGGATGAGGAGAAACTACTAAATCAAAGAACCTGGTGGAAGTAATCAGGAGAAGGCACGGGGCACTAGCACAGTTAGGTCGCTGATTCAAGCGGGTCCAGCATGAGGCGAGAGACTACGGTGCGGGGTCCCACGAGCTAGGGTAGCGTCGAGACACTTGCGTGGGGTCTGATCGGCGAGACATCACTTACGAATGACGACAATTAGTCTGGAGCGGGGGCGGTCTGGCGGAAGCGAAGAGAGAGAGAAGAGTAGAAGAGAGAGAGAAGAGTAAAAGAGAGATAGAAGCGGGCAAGCGGCACGTGGAGAGATAGAAGCAGATATCGCCAATAATGAAATCCTAACAGGCTCCGACGTGAATAAAATCCAATTCAGAGGCTTTCTCCAAAAGAAAGGCCCAACAGGTTGCCTGTGGGCTTTAGTCCAAACCCAAGCCTGACCTGACCTGTCTATAGGCCCGGCCTTACCTGGCCTGTTACAGCACTGGGCCGAACGGGTAACAGGCCGGGCCGGGTGGGTATGAGCAGGCCTCCGGGCCGATGGGCTTTTTTGCCATCCCTAGTCCAGTGCTATACATCTCCATGTATGCACATGTGTGATTAGATTGATAACTCCTTATCGTATAACCTATAGAACATGGCCATCATCTAATCACCACACTTATCTTATATGGTCAACCAGTGTACCTTTGCTGATTGCCAAGATAAGGAACATTTAAGAGTAAACAAATTTATTCATTGTGAAGTTCTACAATTTAAGTCATCAACTCAAATGATCCACTAATATGAATACTCAAAGTACAAAATGATAAAATCATTCACTAATAAACTAAACATATCATAGATATGATCTGAGTCTAGGACACCAACACTAACAAACTTGTGAATTGCGATGCCTAAAATTACAGCACAACTTTTCTTTACTGGTGGAACAACTTTTTACCTTTTAACGTTACTTCTGAAAGTCGAAACAAAGATGTTTGGTGTTTTATGTCATTTTTGAAACAAAAATATCGGTTGAAGTTGTCTAACAAGAGCTTTGCTCGTGAATTGGCCCAATTTTCTAAAAGGGGGAATTTCTAAAAGGTGACAAGAATAATGTTACAGTGCTTTTGTGAAACTAGAGTCCAATTCAAATCAGTAAGACAGCGATCAAATGCGAATCAAATTCGGCCCATAAAAACAACGGACTAAAACAGAGCTAATATCATTTTCTGCGTTTTAAAAAAAATGAATAGACTACTACACGCTAAGGTTGTGCTTTAGACAGAGGGACGTGAAGAAAGGAAAGTAAGAATCACTGTGTGATGGAGACGCTAATTTCAAATTGACTTTGTTTAACAATTTTCTCTGCATCGGAAGAGAAAAATCGGAGAGAAAGCGGAGGTGAAGGAACACTATTTGGAGTGAAGAAAAGCTTTGTGTGGTGTTCATTTTTGACGAATTATGTCACTCTTGATTTGGAGTGTAAAATCACTGTTTGAAAGTTGTCACACTTCTGATCTCTCCCCTTCTTTCTCTTTAAAAAGGAGTTCACTCTTCTGTTCTAAAACACAGCCTAAGATTCAACTCAAATAGAAAGTTGGGCCATTCAGTTGGAAAATTTCCGTCCGTAAAATTAAGCTTATTCAGTTGGAGATCAAATATGTTAATTTAGAGTTTGTTCTTGGAAATTAGGTCTCATTTGTCAAATTAAAGCATAACACCAAATATATAATGTTATTCCATTAGTAAAAAAAGAATAGCACAGCAAGTGTGCTATTAGAATAGTTGGAATGTGTTGCACACAAAAGTTAAATTGTTTGAATACTATATGATATAATGAAAAGGTATTTGTGATGATAAATAAATAATGTAGGTACTACCAACGGCAGATTTAAGAAGGATGAGGAGTAGGCACTTATTTATTTTTTGGATTTGAAATTTTTTTTAGACTCAGTACTATTTTATATTTGTGTCTATTCTTAGATTTAATTCATGGTCTAGTAGAAGATAATTATACAGAAAAGAAAATTAGTTCAGACTGATTTGTGTAAAAAAAAAAAGAAAAAAAAAGATCTACTGTTAAGGATATAAATATGTACAGTGTTGTGATTAGTCGCGTCATAACTAGGATCAAGTGTCTTATTGTGCTGTGATTAAATTTGGAAGGATGATCATAGCAAGTGAATGGTCACAACGTGTTAATCACACCATGGCCATGGCACGTCATGATAAGACGTGTCCAACGTAACCGACCACGTTTATTATGTTTAACTATTTTTTTCATAATTTAGGTTAATTTATTTGATATTTATCATTCGATCAAGATCTAATGGTCTTAATTACACGTGACAATGTATCGTGCCATGACCAAATATTTTGCTTGACGTGTCTTGTCGTGTCAAATTTTAAAAAAATTGTCACGTCACGTAACCGACACACGTGCCGTGATTAACCGTGTTGTATCGTGACGTATCTAGTTATACTGTGACTTTTTTATATCTCTATCCACTACTTCATTCGTCATGAATAAAAAATGTATTCTTATCAATATTTTGTTCTTATTCCTGATCAAAATTCTGAATCCGCCCTGCGTACTACTAATCGGTATTATGTATGTTTTAAATCTATTTCATTTGTTATAACATGTCATCGTGTAAATCACGTCTGACAACTATTTTTAGCCGCATGCTTTTGTACTCTATCATTATTCCAATAGTGACAAATTGAAATATTGTACCAATTGGTAGCCACTGTTAGGATTTCCAAAAAAAAAAAAATTGAAATATAAACAAATTAGACGCCAAAAACGTAACGCATTCTTATATAAGTCTCAAACAGCCTCTGTATTATGCATTATAGACAAATTAAGCACTATATAATCTCTCTTTCATTCCTTATTTTTATCTCTTTTCTCTTTTTGTTTAATCCTTGCCATTAACTATCAAGTATAATTTTTATTAATTAAAACGTAAAATACATCCATCACTCTACATCCAAAATATCATTCAAACTACATTAACATTTAAAAACATCCACATCTAAACATCAACATCTAACAACACAAACTAAAACAACAAAATAAATAAATCATATCTGATAGGGCCATGTTCCCAATGCCCTTTGAGCTTTAATCTGGGCCATTAACAGGGCTGTGATTAGGACCTCTTTTTGAGAGACCAATCCAAGATACAACGCAAAGCCCACGATTGAACCCTTTTATAACAAAAGCCCAAAATAGATTGGCTTAAATAGGCCGAGATAGCCCGTATCTCGCAACACGAAGCCCGAAGTCACCCTCGGGACAATAACCGCTCATAACTGGTCGCGATGACAGTTACGGCATAATCAATCACAATGTCGCATAACCGCTAGTTATACGTAATCACGATCACGTGGTCTTATAACTAACCCACGAACTGCCTTACCCTGACATGGGTGAGGTAGTACGTAGGTCACACTATATAAAGCCTTCCCTTTGGCGGAAAAAGGGCGAACCACAAGCAATACACGCTTATACACTTACACACTTACACCCTCAGAGATATTAGATAGGAAAGAGTTCGATATCTCCGAGATCATTGCTTTCATCTCCGAGGTCACCTTTCGACTTCCGAAGATCTGAGACATTAAATCATCTCTTGATCTCCCCCACTTAGTCACTTCTCGGCCTGCGATCCCAAGCAGGGTGAGCTAGTGGTTTGCTAAACCCGTTAGGGGTTGAACCCGTTTTGCCCGGCCCGTACCCGTTACCCGTGGTATCCGTACCCGTTGCCCGGGTACAAACGGGTACACGGGTACACGGGTACGGGTAATAAACGGACCGGACAACATAATTAAAAAAAAACCCATTGTACCCGTACCCGTTTACCCGCCAACCCGTACCCGCCTACCCGTACCCCTATACCCGCCTACCCGTACCCATACTCGCTAGCCTTTACCCGGTTGCCCGTACCCGTTACCCGTTACCTGTACCCGTTACCCGTACCTGACCCAGAATTTTGAAATTCAAATTCTTTTGAATTTTTCTGCCGGTTCAAGAGGGGTCCGGTCCGGGTCAAATCAAACCCGGCCGGACCCACCCGGGTCACCTCAACCGTTTTTTTTTTTTTTAATTTCAAATTTTATTCCCTCTCTAATTTTTTCTTTAAATACATCCCTCTAATCCTCTTCCTCCCCACACTCTAACTCAAATTCTCAATCTCTCAAACTCAATCTCAAATTCTCATTTTTCATTATTCTCAATTTTTAAATTTATTGTTTAAAAAACATATGGTTGTAATTTAATTCATTTTACAAATACACAAAAGGAATTAGAGGTTCGCTAAACCCGTGACGAAATTACGAAGGTATCAAAATTATAAAGTTCGGCACCTCCCGCAAGATTTTTCTGCGAAATTTAAAGGTTAGATTTATTTTATGTTAGATTAATTTATTTTGTAGAGTAATTTAAAATTTCATATTAGATTTATTGTTGTAGATAAATGTATAATTTAAATTGAATGTTAGATTTAGTTTATGTTAGATTTGTTACATTTATTTAATTTATGTTAGATTTGTTAGATTTATTGAATGTTAGATTTATTTAATTTATGTTAGATTTGTTAGATGTGATTATGTGAACTTGTGAAATAATTAGATTTATTTTGAATATGTTAGATTTTATTTTTGAAATTCGGATTTATTTTTAATAGGTTAAAAAAATATCTTAGATTCATTTTTGTGAATATGTGAAATATTTTGAATATGTTAGATTTATTTTTGAAAATGATAGATTTATTTTGAATAAGTTATATTTATTTCGAATATGATAGATTTATTTTTAAAATTTATTTTTGAATATGTTAAGTAATTGTATTTATTTTTGAATATGTTAGATTTATTTTTAAATAGATTAGAATTTATTTTATTTTTTTTCTGTTTTTTTCCGGATTTTTTTAGATTTATTTTTTTCTGTTTTTTTTTTAAATATAGTTGTATTTGAAATTCATTATATAACTAGGTTAGATTTATTTTTTTCTGTTTTTTTTAAATATAGTTGTATTTGAAATTCATTATATAACTAGGTTAGATTTATTTGTTGAATATGGTAAGTAATTGTATTTATTTTTGAATATGTTAGACTTATTTTTAAATAAATTAGATTTTATTTCTGTTTTTTTTTTCTGTTTTCTCCGGATTTTTTTAGATTTATTTGTTTCTGTTTTTTTTTTAAATATAGTTGTGTTTGAAATTCATTATATAACTAGGTTGGATTTATTTGTTGAATATGGTAAGTAATTGTATTTATTTTTGAATATATTATATTTATTTTTAAATAGATTAGATTTTATTTCTGTTTTTATTTCTGTTTTTTTTCGGATTTTTTTATATTTATTTTTTTCTGTTTTTTTTTAAATATAGTTGTATTTGAAATTCATTATATAACTAGGTTAGATTTATTTGTTGAATATGGTAAGTAATTGTATTTATTTTTGAATATGTTAGATTTATTTTTAAATAGATTAGATTTTATTTCTAATTTTATTTCTGTTTTTTTCCGGATTTTTTTAGATTTATTTTTTTCTGTTTTTTTTTAAATATAGTTATATTTGAAATTCATTATATAACTAGGTTAAATTTATTTGTTGAATATGGTAAGTAATTGTATTTATTTTTGAATATGTTAGATTTATTTTTAAATAGATTAGATTTTTTTTCTGTTTTTTCCGGATTTTTTTAGATTTGTTTTTTTTTTGTTTTTTTTTTAAATATAGTTGTATTTGAAATTCATTATATAACTAGGTTAGATTTATTTGTTGAATATGGTAGGTAATTGTATTTATTTTTGTAAATAGGTTTACATTTTTAAAAAATGTCATCTCATCTTGATTCGGTGCAAGAAGATATCGCGAGAATGTCAGCCGATATTTTTGGCCCCGAAATACCAACTACAAATTATCCACAAGATTATCCACAAAATTATTTTGATAGTTCCTCTCAAATGCCGCCACATAATTATCCACCACCTCCCCAAAATTATCAAAGAGGAGACCAAATGCTACAAACAAATTATCAACAAAACCCCCAAACGGGTGCACCGTATTATACTTCAGATGATCCAAACATATTCATTCCACAAGAATCACATCAACTACCACCATCGTATGCATATGGAGGCACTTCTTCCGTTGCATCGTCGAGTC
The DNA here is from genome assembly GCA_033356055.1 of Carex pumila. NCBI lineage: Eukaryota > Viridiplantae > Streptophyta > Magnoliopsida > Poales > Cyperaceae > Carex > Carex pumila. The sequence continues at coordinate 195,444 of JARJHM010000590.1, forward strand.
AACTCAACCCCCCTATTTTAGGTACTCCTTCGAGAAGTATCACTGAAATTCAAGAAGAAAGTCTCGCTCCTCCTCCGCCAATTGTCCCCCGCCCCCCACAACAACCAGCAGCAAAGAAGGCTAGAAGACCTCCCGAATACAACCAATATTGGTTTGAATGGTATGATGTGACCAAAGATGACGACGGTTACTTGAAAACTCTTTATTGTAAGGTAGACCATTGCAAGAAACCTTATTTTGTTTATAAACAAGCTAGTGGTATGAGTAGCTTTAAAAGACATGTTGATGTGCATATTAGAAAGGGTGAAAACTATAACCCGAATAATACCGCGCAAATTCAAACCCAAATCACCTCGGATGGTACTTTAACCAACCCAAAATTTGATGAAAAAAGAATGCTTAGTGAATTGGCTCGGTACATAACCTACAAAGAACAACCAATCAGTATGGATGGTTGCACAACCTTTGCCTGGTTGGTCATTCAGGGGTGTGCTCAACCAATGTACAAGAGGATGCATCATACAAAGTTGGTTAGTGAAATAAAAAAACAGTTTACAACCATAAAATATGACCTCAAAGGTACATTTGCATATCAATCCAATAAGGTCTCAATTACCTCCGATATATGGACTACTAGTAAACATGGCCTTAGGTACTATTGTATTACTGGGCATTGGATCGATCATCAGTGGGTATTACAAAAGAGGATATTAAGTTTTCGAGTGTTAGATTCCCCGCACACCGCAAGTGTAATTTTTAAATCTATTATTGAGGTTTTACAAGAGTATAACCTTAAGAGGGATATGGCTAACAAGGTTTTTTCAATATCTTTCGATAATGCTAGCAACAACATTGCTTCCATTGAAATTTTTAAACGGTCACTAAACCCGATTATGAATGGTGAAATGTTTCACCAAAAGTGTGCTTGTCATATACTTAACCTCGTCGTGAAGTCAGGACTTAAAACAGAAGTCATAAAATTATTGATAGTTAAATTTAAGGATGCCCTCAACCACATTGTTTCAAACCATGAAAGAAGACAAGAGTTTGCGAAGTTGTGCGTAACCTATCGACTAAGCAAGTTGAAAGTATCTTGGGATATAGATACCCGTTGGAACTCAACCTATAAGATGTTGAACCAATGTCTTCCTTACAAAGCTGTCATAGGGGAGTTTTTGAGGGGATCCACCCCTCAGGGAATGCAATTGGAACTCACTGTCGGGGAATGGGACCAACTATAAAGGCTTTCAACATTCCTAGGAACCTTTTTTGAAGCAACCGTCAAACTATCCTGCTCATATTCACCGACAGCATTTGAGTTGTTGGGGCAAATCTATCAAATTTCCAAGGTTTATTGTAATTTGGAACAAGCAGAAACCCACGATAAATCTCTCACACCGATTGTAGAAGCCATGAAACTAAAATTTCTAAAATATTGGGAAGATGTACCCCTCTTGGCCATTATTGTAAGCTGCCTCAACCCGGCATACAAGAAATATTACACGATCAAAATGGTTGAAGCGTACAAAGATAATCTACATTTAGTCGCAACCGGGGTCGAGGCATACGTGGATGAGAAGTTCGCTGAGATGTTTAACATATACAACTCAAGAATTAGTGGCAACCAGAACCCCTCTTCGTCCCGGGCTGGTCCTAGGTATGAATAAATATACATTATGCTTTTAATCTTTATTATTTATAATATCTACATTATTTGTCCACTAATTTTTTTTTATTTTTTAATAGTTCCACTTTCAGGAGCACTAGCAGTAGTGGATTGTTAGCAGATTTTCAATCAGATAGCGAACCGCACGCATCCACAAACGAGTTAGTGAGCTATTTGAATATGCGCAACAAAAATGAAAACGTTGACATCATGACGTGGTGGAAGAGGAATCAAAGGTCTTATCCAACACTGGCGATGATGGCCTGCAATGTCTTTGCCGTACCCGTGTCAACCGTCCCTTCAGAAAGTTGTTTTAGTTCGACGAACAGGATCCTCTCCGACAAACGCAATAAATTGGGTCCACATATTTTTGAAAGACTTGTGTGCTTGAAAGATTGGATTAAGGCTGACGAGCGCAACCAACATCAAGCTCAAGAATCATCTTCTGCAGCTGATACTGAAGAAAGCGTTACCGAGCCGCAGCCTCAACAATGGTATATGAATCCAAACTACTAGATAGGTAGTGTCGGTATAATTTTCTAACCTCTTTTAATATTTATGGTTATTTTAAAAATTATAATTTCTAAATATTTCAATTAGTTTTTAAATTATTCATTTTAAAGAACAATAACAAAAAAAAAGTTAGAACTCCGCCTATGTTATTTTACATAGCCGGTCCCAAGCCCGGAATAAAGGAAGAGGGCAACTTTTATTTTTTAATCTATTGTTTTCAAATTATTCATAATTATTTTTAATGTAATAAATTAATTTAAGATATTATTATTTATATTTTATTGTTTTAATTATAATGAGAATTTAAAAATAAAATAAAATGACTTGCTTAAAGAAATAAATAAATAGATTTGTACTTAGCCGTATAAATATACAAATTTTCGTACGAATAATTTTTATATATAAGGTACAAATTTTATTCATTTATAAATTATAAAGACGCAACTTGATAATTTCATGTATATATATACTCTATTTGATATTGAACTATTCATATTATAAAAATCGAATTATAAACACGTAATAATATTTATACGACATTGTAAAAAAAACAGAAAAAAATATTAAACAAAACAGAAAAAAAAACAGAAACAAAGACAAAAAAAAACGGAAAAACAAAATAGAAAAAAAAATCGAAATTTTTTTTTGAAAATTTTTTTTGAAAAAAAAACGGAAAGAAAAACTGAAAAAAAAACTGAAAAAAATGAAAGAAAAACATAAAAAAGAAGAAGGAAAAAACTGAAAAAAAAAACGGGCGGACCGGACCCGTACCCACGGTACCCGTACCTGTCAACCCGCAACGGGTACGGGTAATAAACGGACCAGATATAGATTTTGGGAAAATTACCCGTCTACCCGTTACGGATTTTACCCGTACCTGACCTACCCCTTTACCCGTCCTACCCGTTATCCGTAACGGGTAACCCGTTAGCAAGTGTCTAGGGTGAGCCCGGTCCTAACCCTTATAAGCATACGGTCTATTATCCCGAGATAACCCGTATCAATATCCTTTAGTGGTAGACACCGATAACTTTCAGTATTTGCTGGCTAGCGACCAAAGAAAATGAGACATTTTCCTTTTCCTTTTTCTTTTTTTTTCGATTTGGGTTGCGGGCGGAGGAGACAAGGTGTTGCGGTGGTAAGAGTGCAAAGAGAGATGAGAGCTGACGACCAGGGCTATTGTCGCCAACTGTCCTCTTAGTTCTCTCAACAACGATGATGAAAGATAAAGTGCCGATAGACAAGAGAGATGACGACTAGGGCTATTATCGTCAACTTTCTCTTCTCCCGACGGATAGGTGCCGGGGTAGGAAGCAGGAACGAGTAGCGATTACTAGCGGCTAAAATTTTTTGAAGAGAAAGCGGGGCGGATAAGAGTGAAAAAGGGCAGAGGAGGGAATGGAGAATGCAGAGAAGAAGATGAGAGGTTGTCGGTGCGGATCCAGGCAAGGACGAGATTGAGGAGACTTGCTGGCGAAAAAATGGGAGAAAAGTGATGAATAGAGCTAAGAAAGCTTGCAGCGCAAGATGGAAGGAAGAAGATGACAAAAGTGGCTAGAGTTTTCCGACTATTACTCTCTGAATAATGAATTCTCGTCCCTTATTTTATCTTTTTCACTTGCTAGCAATTTTCTAATTCTCATTGCAGATTTAATTCTTATTTTCTGATTATGTATTCTAGGTTACCGAAGAACACATTATTTAGTCAATATTATTAATTAAATTTATGAAGATTTATATCTATTGTAGTAAAATATTAATATTTCAATATAAAATATAGTATGAAATTAATTATTTTAAATCATATCTATACGATACAGATGCATCAAATTAAAAAAAAATTAAATCACGAATTTGTCCCACTGCTCTAGAATTGGAATCCGCTGAAATTTCAGCTCCGATTTCAATTTCCTGAAATACCTGAATTTTTTTCATAAACCATAATTAATAAAACGTTTTTTAGGGAACCAATATGATTGATTTTTTTTTTTCAAAAACCATAAGGACCGTGGGGTTCCCACGGTCTCAAATTGTCTTTTTTTTTTTTTTTTTTTTTCAGACCGTGGGGTTCCCACGGTCTCAATTTTTTTTTTTTTTTATAAAACAGAATTTTTTTAATTTTTTGTATTAAAATATTAGAAATGTTGAATATATTTCTTTGAAAATAGATGAAATACAATATAATTTGATTTCTTAGAAATACTGCAATAAATAACCCGGATCAATATTTTTCAGGTCGGGTTTTTCGCGGCTGTAAGAAAAATTAATATATTTCTTTATGTGTTATTAGAAAAAAATAAAAATGCTTACATTCTGAGTTATTGATCCTGGTTCAAAATTCACTTCTAGGTAATCCAGAAAATATTGTGATCCTTCTAGGATATTTAATTTTTTAAAAGTTATATCTATTTTGAGAATTCTTTTTGAATAACAATCATTAAATAACTTAAAAGTTATTATTTTTTTCAAAAATAGATACAACTTTTCATAAATTAAATTTACTAGAAAGATCACAATATTTTCTGGATTACCTAGAAGTGACTTTTGAACCGGGATCAATAATTCAGAATCTAAGCATTTTTATTTTTTTCTAATAACACATAAAGAAATATATTAATTTTTCTTACAGCCGCGAAAAACCCGACCTGAAAAATATTGATCCGGGTTATTTATTGCAGTATTTCTAATAAATCAAATTATATTATATTTCATCTATTTTCAAAAAAATATATTCAACATTTCTAATATTTTAATACAAAAAATAAAAAAAAATTCTGTTTTATAAAAAAAAAAAAAATTGAGACCGTGGGAACCCCACGGTCTGAAAAAAAACTGTTTAAAAAAAAAAAAAAAAAACAATTTGAGACCGTGAGGTTCCCACGGTCTTTATGATTTTTGAAAAAAAAAAATCAATCATATTGATTCCTAAGAAACGTTTTATTAATTATGGTTTATGAAAAAAATTCGAAATACCTCCTCTCTGCTCTAACATCATACTCGTACATCTCATATTATAATTTGGAGCAAGCTTTAGCTTATCCAATTTTGACCCAAATACCATCGGATTCAATCATTCAACCTGTGATTACGAGGTTCCAAGTCCAACTCCCAACGCGCTTGTACGATCTACTTGCCTCCTATTTCTCTCATTGTACTTCACGCCAATTTTAATGATTTGCACCTGGTCTATTCCCACATGCTGTACAAGAGATCTCCCGACCTGGAATCCGTGTCCTCTCCGGTATTTCCCTTTACGGTTTGAGATTAAATCTCAACCGGTTTGAGATTCGGATCGCAATAGGGGGCAATATTTTTGGGCATTGAGATTCGTTCTAAGTTAAAAAGAATGGTTCAGATTTAGTAATTGTAAAAGATTCCCTTATCAGGTATTGGATAGGATGTCAATTGACCGAGACTTACGTAATAACAGTGCAAACATCCAATAAAAAAAAAACAGTGCAAACAAGACTCCCCCAGGTGGGGAAGGGGGATTGGTCTCCTAGAACGACTTGGTCCATTTAGTAATATTATTCGTACAATGCTTTCGACACTCTTATAGTAGCATAGTACTAGCATTTATCTTTATTTATAAAATATAATTTCGTGAAGCGGGTTGACTTTTACAGACCTTCGGATGAACTGATTCGTTACATATTTCTTTTTTTCTGCGTTCCATGTTTTCGGAAACCTTGTAAATATTTGAGCTGCACTAGTTGTACTCGACGAGAAAGGAATTTTCGATTGAAATAGGGAACTCGTGCAATATGGTCTAATGGACTTGTTCTACCTAGTAATTTTTCTCGCGCCTCCCGCCCGCAGGCCATCCACCCAAGCTTTTGTGTAGTACATATGTACAACTTTCCACCTTCAAATGCGTCCAAAGCCAAGTTCAAACCTTCTCTTTCACACCTCTTTAAATCCTCTATTCATCTCTCTCACAATGCACCCAATCCCACCTCGCCGCAACCATGCCTCGTCTCTTTCTCTGTCTCCTCTTGTCTCAGCTTCTCCTCTCCGCCGCTTCAGCTCACTCCGGCCATTCCGACGACGACGCAGACTCCGGCGATTCCTCGCCGAACCTCCGATCAAAATCTCTCATCCTTGTCAAGGTATACTGCCTGATTATAGTCTTCTTCGCCACCTTCATCGGCGGCGTATCCCCTTATTTTTTCAAGTGGAATGAAGCGTTTCTCGTTTTTGGAACGCAATTCGCGGGAGGGGTTTTCCTTGGCACAGCAATGATGCATTTCTTGAGCGATTCAAACGAGACATTTGAGGATTTGACGGAGAAAGAGTATCCCTTTGCGTTTATGCTGGCATGCGTTGGTTACGTGATAACTATGCTTGCAGATTGCTTGATTTTGATGGTGGTGTCACGTGGAAGGAGCGTGCGTGATGTGGAGAAACCTGGA